>JAHRHZ010000218.1:11432829-11482707 GCA_024137785.1 Ginglymostoma cirratum | reverse complement strand
CATTCTTCCTGTACTCTCCCACATTTCTCACCATTGCCCGTACTGCTCAAAGGTTGCAAATGTTTCACCCATGTTTATACTGAGAATGCAGTGGGATGTGAACCTGTGTAAGTTAATTCATAGCTTTACCCCCAGGCAAATGCACGGTGGATCTAGAGATGCGCAAACCCAGTCTCTCACATAAAAGTGTCGGTCCTAGATATTTTTTGGTGCATTTGTCAATATTTCCAAAGGCACTATGATTTAGCCTTTGAAGTGAAAAGCAATATATTCTGGATGGATTCTAGATATTTAAAATTTTGAGCAAAATCAGTTGCTGCAGATTGATACAGTAGGTTTGTTACAACAAAGCTCAAGCTTCCATGAATTGCAGAAGGATGTGAAAATCAAGAGTGTAAAAATTGCCCAGTCACATCCTCAGAAGACATTTACATCTAATAAACGGAATTTATTTCCTTTTTCTTCTCCACACTATCCAAGAAGGCATACTCCAAATTTATATTGTGATTTTTTTTCACCTACTATGTATATTTTTTCTTTGGAATGAAGTTCTTATATTTCATTATTGTTACGTGGGAATCAACGGGCCATTTCTTGTTTCTATTACTTTGCTATTAAGTTGTTTAACTTGTTGAGTGCACAGAGGTTGAAGCTGTTGGATTTGTTCATCAGTGGTTAGTCTGCATTTCCCATTTTCACATTCCCTGCCCTTTATCTTAACACAGTTTGTTGAAATGGGCAGGCGCTCTTCCAGGTACATGCTTGACTGCTACAACTTCCAAAATATTATTCCTGTAGTTACAAGATATAGCACTCACTAATTCAAGAGAAAGTTTTTCTTTACTTCTTTACCAGTGTGCTGTACTCAGCCAGTCTGGGTCTCATCTGTTCTTGCAATCACCGCTCCTGTTGATGTTCTGTGCTTGTCCTGTGTCTGAAATGGCACACTTATGCATTAGAAAATCTTCCTTCTTTCTGGGACAAATAACCAAGAAATGCCATTGATTTCCAGCAGCCGAGATTTAGATGCTAACAGGTTTAGAGCAAAGTTGATGATTGTGACCGACATACCATGGCGGTGACGTTCTGTGATTGGATAACTCAGAAAAGCAGGAAGGAGACAACAAATGCAGTAAATGTTAGGTTTCTGCAATTCTGGGTGCTGGAATTCAAAAGCTCAACTTTCAAAATTAATAATGATGTTAACTGTCACTTAGTAGTGCACTTTATTTTAATAGGCCAATGGTTAAATTGGTTTATAAAATGGAAGTAGGGAGTTTTTTTTTCCTCTCAGAGAATTGAGAGTCTTTCGAACTCTTTCCTCCAGATGGAATGGAGGCAAGGTCATTGATTACTTTTAAGGCAGGGATAGGTAAATGGTCGACTAACAAGGAAATCAAAGGTTACCAGAATAGGTCAGAATGTGGAGTTGTGACCATGATCAGATCAGCAATGATCTTATTGAATTGCAGAGTAAACCGAAGGGGCTGAAAGGTCTACTTCTGCGACCGTATGAATGTTCTAGAAAATGCAGATCTGTATTCATTTCTATTCAGGCCTCAAGATACCTCTTAATTTCTAAATTTTTACCAGAATATCAGACCAGGAGTAGCCCATTCAGCCCACTAAATCTATTTGGCTATCTCTATATAATTATAAAAGATCTACATTCATGCAGCTACCATTTGTCTTGATACACTTACATTAAAGAACATCCTTCGTGAATGTCTAAATTGACCCAGTACCTACAGCCTTTTGGGAGAGAGTGTTACAGATATCATTTTACTTTCTGAGAGAAAATGCTACCAATTTTTGCTCTTAAATGATTGAGGTTAGATTTTAAGATTGTACTCCTTTATTCTAGACTCTCACACTGTCGGAAATCTTTTTTTATGTACCTAGTCCTATAAAGTCTCTTTACCTCATTAGATCTTTCCTTGGTTTGTTCAGAGACTTATATTTATGATACGTGCCTTTGTAATATAATTTTTTAAGTGCTAGAATAATTCTGGTATATTTGTATTGCACAGCCTCCAATATCAATATATCATTCTTCAGGTGCAGTGCTCAAGGTAGTGCTCCAGATGGAGTCTGATCAATTCTCAGTATAATTGAAACATAACTTTCTCACCTTTGAATGTTCCATTAGCATGTTTGGTTATATTTAGCATGTGTGCAATGACATTAATGATCTTTATACTTGATCATTTACATTTGTTGTGTTCTGAGTCTCTCACCATTCAGAAAATATTCTGACTTGTTTTTCTTATATTCAGTTTTTCACATTTAGTTACATTTTCTATAGCTTTTGCCCACTCTCTTAATATATATATCTCCATATATGTGATATAATTTCTCCATTTTCACCACATTGATGCTTCTTCCCAACTTAGTGGCATCTGCAAATTTGAATTGTACAAGTCTCCATTCCTCCAACATCAAATCTGAAACAAGTTCATTCTATCATTTCCACTGCGGGTTACTTAAAATTTAATCTCGTCACTAAGCAGATATCAAATGAATCATTTAGTGTTTCTATTTATAACACATGTAACAATGGATAATCTGTCATGGAAATGTATAAAATTCCAAAATCTTCAAACCAATTATGATGAAGGAACATCTGTGAATTTTATAGGCTGCATGCTGTAGTTCCCTTCTACCACATATGGCACTAACACCTAACATATTTACACTCTTCTCTCATTGCAAATGATTCATGCATTTATTACTCAACATTGCCTTGTTATACATAACGTCATAATGAACTTTCCATGTAAATTATGGCAGCCTAAGTATGATAAATTGCTTTGGTCCATTATCCGGGCACAATATTTAATATTGCTGAAAGTATTTTTCTTTTAACTTCACCTGCAAAGCCTATTTTATCCCTGACACTATTGAAGAGTTTAGGAAGGATTAAGGTATTTTAGTTAAAGAGTGGATGCACATAATTTACTCTTGTGTATGCTTTGGAGAAAATGTATTAGTTGATTGACGAATAGAAACTATCATCATCTTATCAAAAGGGAGACATTACAAAATATGAGAGCAGCAGGGGCTTTTCCTTGCTGGTTGTTCCCTGAAGCCTTTTATAGGCGGTTCTGCTAAAATGCACTGAAAAGCTTATATATGTATCTATGTGTGTGAGAAGCAGACTTACTTCTAGGATGAACATGACTGAAACAACCAGATGTATGCATTGAGGCAGATCATTGCAAAGGTGATGGAATTCAAGCAGTCATGCCTGATAAATGTCACTAACTTTAAACAAGTCTTTGATTCAGGAGACCATAAAGCCTGTTTATACATTTATTATTCCCAGTGCAAGTATTAACGGCTTCTACACGGGATGAAAAAAAAACCCTGTACATGTAGCTGCTTTAAATTCGAAATTGTTTTCCATCCTCTTGGGCATCTATTGCAATGGTGTGTGGTAAAATGTTGGGGTGGCCATTGATTAGGTAATGGATGAGCAGCAGTTAGTTATTTAGCTGGAGATCTAGCAATGTTGGGAAAGGACAGAGTTCTGACTGTGTAACTGTGGCTACAGTTTCTTACCATATTGCTACCATGGATAAACTGGTATAAACTTTTCTTCGAGAAAAATACAGCTACGATATAGACCTTGTTGTGAATTTCTTGACTTTTCTCTTCCCAATACTTTACTGAAGGAAATTGCAGCTCATCCAAGGCTGGTTAGCTACAAAAAAGCCCCATCAAAACAAGAGCAGGCCAGTTAATCCCTGAAGTCTTTTGTATCACCATTCAATGACATCATGGCTGCTCTGCGACATAACTCCATGTTCCTGTCCTTTATTGACATATCTTTGGTTAAGAAAAATCAATTACTCTCAGATTTAAAATGAACAATTGTTCTGGCATCAGTTGCCAATTGCAGAAGAGAAATTTCAATTTCGACCACCTTTGCGTATGGGAGTATTTCCTAATTTCACTCCTGAATGGTCATTCTCTAAGTTTTGGACCATGTTTCTAGTCCGTGATATCTCTGCAACCTGAAATAATTTCTCTCTAAATACCCTCTTTGTTCCTCTTAACATAATGAAAATTGTAATCAAGTCACCCCTCAGTTTTCATAATTGAGTGAATTCAACCCTCAGTATATATTATCTGCCTTCATAATTTAACCTTTGAAGTGCACGTATCAGTTTGGTCAATTTACACTGCATTCTCTCTAAGGTTACGTTTAAAGTCTGATGCAACTCTTCTTTGGGATTCTTCTGGGGAGAGTGTGTTACGCATAAGTCATTGTGTTTGTTTCTCTTTCTCTGCAGATACTGCTGGACCTTATGTGTTTTCCCAGCACTTTTCATTTTTTTTCAGCATTTGCAGTACTTTACTTTTTTCGACATACTTTCGAAATGTAGTCACTGTCGTAATGTATGAAATGCGGCAGTCAATTTGTTCACAGCAAACACCAGCAGAGATGTTTTAATGAACAGACGGCCTGTTTAATGTGATGTTGATGGTGAGATAAGTGCAATCTAAGATACTGGGAATAACTCTCCTGCCATGTGATCTTTTATGTTCACCTGAGAGGACAGATGGAGCCTTAGTTTAACACATCATCTGAAGGAAGGTACCTCCAACAGTACAGCACTCGCCCTGTACCAGTTTGTAGCTTCAGTTGAGAGCTTTGTTGAATTATAGAATCCCTACAGTGTGGAAGCAAGTCCACCAAGTCTACACTGATCCTCTGGAGAACATCCCACCCAGATTCACCTCCCTACCCTATCCCTGTAACCCTGCATTTCTCATGGCCAGTCCACCTAGCCTGGAAATCTTTGGACTGCGGGAGGAAACGGAACATCTTAAGGAAATCCATGAAAACGCAGTGAGAATATGCAAACTTTGTACAGACAGTCACCCGAGGGTGGAATCAAATCTGGGTTCCTGGTGCTGTGAAGTAGTCTAATGACTGAGCCACCATGCTGAGCCCCCGGAATAGATTTTGAAGCCCCAACCTTCTTTCTCAGAGGGAAGAGTGTTCACAACTGAAATGTTAACAGGTTAATCATGAACAATCAATATTTTCCAATGAGAGAAAAAAAGTGAAGTGGATTTGTATTTCACATTCATGAGCTAATGGTGATTTTAAGTGAAGAAACTATAAACGAACCATTTAAAAAAAATTAAATAGGCTAGGCCTTTATTGTGTGGAGTTTGGAAGAATGAAAAGTGATCCTATTCAAACATGGAAAATTCTTACAGGACTTGCCAGGATAGATGTAAGATAAATGTTTCCTCAGGTTGGGTCTTGGACCAGAGATGTAGTCTCACCATAAGGAAGCAGGCTATTCAGAACTGAGGTGAAGAGGAATTTTGTCATCAGAGGATGGCGAATCTTTGGAATTTTCTGCTTCTGAAAGAGGCTTTGGAGGCTCAGTTGTTGAAATTGATAGATTTTTACAGCTTGAATACCTCAAGGGATATGCAGTCATAGAGTTGTACAGCACGGAAACAGATCCTTTCGTCCAACTTGTCCATGCCGATCAGACATCCCAATCTAACCTAATCCCAGTTGCCAGCATTTGTCCCATATCCCTCTAAACCCTTCCTATTCATATTTCCTTCCAGATGCCATTTAAATGTTGTAATTGTACCAGCTTCGACCACTTCCTCTGGCAGCTCATCCCATATACACACCACCCTCTGCGTGAAAATATTACCCCTCACTCCCTCACTTCCTTTTTAAATCATTCCCTTTTCACCTTAAACCTATGGTCTATAGTTTTGGACTCACCCATCTATGGAAGCTGGCCTTGGCTATTCATGTTACCCGTGCCCCTCATGATTTTATAAATCTCTATAAGATCACCCCTCAGCCTCTGACTCTCCAGGGAAAATAGCCCCAGCCTATTCAGCCTCTCCCTATAGCTCAAACCCTCCGACCCTGACAACATCCTTGTAAGTCTTTTCTGAACCCTCTCAAGTTTAATAACATCCTTCCTATAGCAGGGCAACCAGAATTGTACACAGTATTCTAAAAGTGGTCTCACCAATGTCTTGTACAGTGTGAGATTGCAGACAGAAGACTATATACAGCAGGAAATTGGTATTCCAGTAAAAGATCAGCCATGATCTCATGAATAGTACAGCAGGTTTGAAGGACTGAATGGCCTACTGCTGACCCGCAATGCCATTAAGGAGAGAGTTCCAGAACTTTGACCCAGCAACAGTGAAGGAAAGGAAATATATTTCCGTGTCAGGTTGGTGAGTGATTTGGAGGGGAACTTGAATGTGGTGGTGTTCCCACATGTCTGCTGCCCTTGTCCTTCTGGATAGAAATGGTCATGTGTTAAAAGGTGCCAAACATGGCAACATACTGAAAGGTAGACATTCCTGGATTACCACAAGAATTCAGTCCTGTTCTCCACTCTTTGGCTCAGTTTTCCCATGCCTTTTGACAGCAAGTCTAGTTTCTGTAAGAGGATTTAAAGGGACACCTAATGTGACGTCATCACATTGCAATCATTCCCAAATTGTCTCTTTGCCTCATGAGGTAATACATGACCATTTTTTTGTATTTTGTCTTTGGCCCTGTAAAATTTCTTGCCTTGAAGTGGAACGATGACATGTTCTGTTTTCAGATGTTTTCTGAGCACATCATTGCTTAACTATCTTTCCTGAATATTAAAATAACCTTCTCCTATCACATGGTAGGGATAGCTAGTTGCACAGCCAATGACAAAAGTATCTTATTTTTTAGTACATACAAAAACATTAAAGGGGAGTTGGATGTGTAATAACTGAATGAATGTGTTTATTCTGAAATAGGAAATTATTCCCTCAGCTGGAAATGTCTCTTGAGATGCTTAACTGTAAAACCTCCTACAGCTGTTCTAAAATTTAGAATGTAGGGTAAGAACGGTTCTGACCCGAAACGTTAACTTTCTTGCTCCTTTGAGGCTGCCTGGCCTGCTGTGTTCCTTCTGATCCACACTGTGTTACCTCTGACTCCAGCATCAGCAGTTCTTACTGTCTCTACTATTTAATATTAATAGTTTTATATCTCAATGTGGGAAAACATGACAAAATCTGCTATGGTTGTCAAAGTGTTGGTAGGGTCTGAAACCAGAGAATTGTGATTGTTACGTTAAATTCATGCCACAAAATGGTTCTGCACTTTAAATCAAGAGCTTATACCGGGTGCTGCCTCAGATACCTACACTACACAGTTCTCATTAAACAATCTTTTGCAGATAACTCCCAATTTTACACTTTCTTCGGGTTTATTCTCCTTGTATGTAAATTGAGTGTACACGGTGGGACTGTCCTTACTCTATCCCAGTGCTTCACCCACTTATTTTACTAGGTCTTTGTGAAAACTGGTTCATCAACCTTTCTCATTCATATTCTGGGAAAGGTGCGGCTTTCTTTGGACAAGACAACATGTAGGATTCTGGTTTGCTTTCGGTTATTTTCTAATCTTTAAGAGATTTGAATCACTCCCAGACCCCTGGTTCTGGACACTAGACTTACTTAGGGAATATGAAGTAAAGAAGCAATAGACAGATGTTTCAGGGCAAAAATAATTTCTGCGTTTATTTAAAATACAAAAGGTAATTATAATAGAAATTAGGTAATGCAATAAATCAAGGAAATTGACACAATCAATTATACAGAGAACAATAGTACTTTAAATACACAGTCAACTAGATTAACACTATTGGGACCTTATCCTACTGACACACACAGAAAACAACAGTTTTTAATTTCAGACTCTTTAATCAGAATTCCCACCCTCGTGTCCCAATGCACTGTTACCACCTGCCTTCCCCTACCTGCTAGCTAGGTTGGAACTTTGGGCTCTCGGCAGTTTCAGCATACCAGTGAGGAAAACCTGATTTTGAAGTACAGCTGGCTGTTCATGCTTGCTGTACCTTGTGCCTGGATGAAGACTTCGGACTGCACAGGTTTTTCAGTTTGGGTTGAGTCCACTGATGCAGTCAGGTGCGTTTTGAATCTATTTGGTAAGTGCTTGGTTTTCTTTACTTTCTGTTGGTTTGGTGAGCCCAGTTTTCACCTGAGGTTGTGTCTGAGGACTTGAGATATCGGTTGAGTTGATTGTTTCTCAGGGTTGTCAATCTTTAATTCTGCTGGTCGTGGTCTCTTTCTGAGGTTCTTGCCTTCTTGGTTCAGAACAGACCATGTCTGGAAACCCCTGCTTGGATAGCCTCAGTTGGATTCCCCGTCTCAGATATCTTTTGTTCCAATGAGGCCCTTGGTTTGGCTTCCCTGTTAGCGGTTCAGCCTTTCTGGTTCTTGGTTCTGAAGCTGCTTGTTGGGGGTGAAAGCCTGTGGGGAAGCTATTGTTGGAAAAGGCCTACCCTGCAGGGGAGATCAGGGCTGGCAGTTACAGTGACTGCGGCCCCCGGTATCTCCCCTCTGATCTGCAGTTTTCATTGAGCTCTTGATGTTCTCTTCGGATGGTTGGAGTACGTGTGAAAGGGTTTTGATTAAGATTGAACATCCAGTATCTCTGTAGGCCCTATACTGTCTGCGCCTAGCAGTCTGAGGTGCGAAAGCTTCATCAGCAGTTCCTACTATCTCTAGTGAGCTTTAACCCCATTGCGAAGCCTCTTCTAAAGATGCCTACCTTGAAGAAGTTACCCTCCTCCCTCCAGAAAGACCCCAGTGGATCTCTCTATTTCAGAGACCCCTTCCCCTCCCCCATTTCTGAAGAAGGGTTCATACCCGAAATGTCAGCTTTCCTGCTCCTCTGGTGCTGCTTGGCCTGCTATGTTCATCCAGCTCTACACCTTGTTATCTCAGATTCTCCAGCGTCGGCAGTTCCTCCTACCTCCTTGGCCCATGGTCTGTTGGTTTCAGTTGATTGTTCTTTTTGAGAGGAGGCATAAATTCCAGGCTGAACAATAGTCCCAGACAGCAATCTCTATTCACAGGCCTATTGGTTGTGTTGTATATTTGCCACAGCCTCACTCCAGCTGTCCTTTTTCTTTTTAAAAGTTTTGAAAATCCAAGGCTCTCCCCAAAATCCAGGGTTTTTCCATATGTTTTAATATTGCGGGTTTTTTGCTCGATCTTACAAATACTTATATTGGAGAGACACATGTCTGCAGTCTACTGAGTGTGGCCTTTACTGGCACTGTGGATTGATTGATGCTGTTTCTGTGACATAAATCAACTGGATGCCTTCTGGCAACAGTCAGCTGATTCATCTCTCAGTTGCAGAGAAGACATTTATCAGCATAGATTTGCCAGAGCTAGGATCCAAACAATGATTCATCCCATAAGTTCAGCTTTCTTTCATCACCCAGGTTTCAAGATGTGATGAGACTTGTACCAAGTCCGAGAAAATAACAGATCTGCAATCAAATGAGCTGCACTTTTAAAATTCCCATTGACCCTTCCAAGAAACGAGTTGTGGAAGTGACTGTCTCTAAATTTGCTGGAGTTCACCGTTGCAACTTTTCTATAAATTCATTGATGGGATGTTATTGGTACTATCAAGGCTAGCATTTAGTGGCCATATCTCATTCCTGAGAGAAGGTGATGACAACTCACCTTTTTGAACTGCTGCAGTCTGTTACTGCTATGATCGGCTGATAGTGGTGAAGAGAGGGCCATGTGGGCCACAGCCAATTACTTTATCAGTGGAGAATAAAAGAAGATAAATAATAGAATTTGAGAATGTACAGTGTAGAAGGAAGCCACTTGGTCTATTACCCAGTTGCATTAACTCCCCTGCCCTTTTACCATAGACAAAAAAAATTCCCTTTCAAGTATTTATCAAATTCCCCTTAGAAAATTAATACTAAATTGCTTCCAGCAGCATCTCAGGCTGTGTATGCTGTATAATTGGGGAAGTCTGACCCAGTGCACAAAAGGCTTCAGTCTTTAAAGAAGCTTCTGTTCAAACCCCATCACCCAGTTTTCTCAGGTATTGGGGCTCGTGTGTCACAGTGGTAGTGTCCTAACCTCTCAGCTAGAAGGCACTTGCTCCAGAGATATGTCATAACATGTCTGAGCAGGATGATTGAGAATATTTATAGTGTGTAATTATTTTACCAGTTGTGTTGCCTTTTGCTCTTTTGCTGATTACCTTAAATTTGTATCCTCTAGTTATCATCTCTTCTGCTACCAGTATCATTAACCCTGAGGCTTTGATGTTCCAGAATCCTCCTGGACTGTCATACTCTCTAGGGTGTTTTCAAATTGTGAGAAGCATCCCGAAATGTGTTATAGATATATGTTGTGGATTTCTTCCATTTCTTCTATGGTCTGAACTATATACACATGTAACAATTCCACTAATTCCATATAGGATTGGTGCTCCATAATCATGGCTATTCAAAGAAATGACACTATTCTTCAATCCCTTATGCTCAGTACTTTATCCATTGGAAATGCTACTAATTTAGTAACTACTTTTTTGAATACATGTCTTTGGGCTGGTGCTTGAGAAAGATAAATGCAATGATGGATTTGGGGATTTAGATCTAGATGGATTGCAGATTTGAAAGAAGGGAGAGCTGAGGAAATGGAAGTGGTTGGATACACATGTTAAGGATAACTAATTGCAGAGTCAATGACCAAACATACAAGTTAAAGAACATTAAACAGGAGGTGGAGGTGTAATAACTGAGCGAAACCAAACAAATTTCACAGTCTGATGTGTTTATTCTGGAACAAGAAATTATTCCCTCTGCTGGAAATGACTCTGGTACATCCAGCAAGCATCTTGCTTTTACGGTGGGTGGAGTTCAGTGGAGATCACGTGAGTGGATAGGATGTTGAGGCAGGAGATCCGTCCTGCATTTACAGTGCAGAGGCAGAAGAGTCTGGTGCAGGAAACCATCCCCCTAGAGGGGAAACATCAATTACTGACAGCCCTACTGGTCTCAGGCAGCTTTCAGTGGGGAGATATCTACTCCACTCGGGCCTTGATCAACTAATTGTCTGATTGCATTTACATTGAATCAGGCTTCCCAGAGATAAACAATATGTGCTTCCCACCAGGTTGGGGGCTCCTGTAGTGCAATGGTAGTGTACCTACTGTAGGATTGAGCAAAAACCCCCATCACCTAAAATACTAGAGAAGACCTTGGTCTTTTCAACCATCTGAAATATTGGATAAAATCCTGTGCTCAGGCTGCAAACACACTACAGAACTAGAATGATTTCTGTCTGGGACTATTGTTCAGCCTGGAATTCCAAAATTTACACATCCACTCTAAGAGAACAATCAACCAAGCCTAAAACTCTAGGCTGAATCTAACTATTGCACTTTGGGCTACCCAGCACAGACAGCATGGGGCCTGCAGAGTTACTGAACATTCAATTTCATTCAAAATCCATTGACACATACTATCAGGAAACCAATTGACTTCAAAGGGAACACCAGAAACACAACAGCGTGTGCAGATTTGGCGCGAAGTTAAGGGGCCCACAATCAGCATAATTGCAGGCCCTGGTCTCACCTGAGAAGCAGGTCCCACCGCTATCCCCAGGAGGCATTCCAAGAAGCGATTCCCAGGAGACATTATAAGACCAATTCCCAGAGCAGTTCCAAGCAGCTATCTCCAGAAGATGAATTCCAACAGCTGATTGCAATGGCTATTTCCAAGAGCTATCTCGAGAAGGGTGCTCCTGACAGCAATTCCAAGAGCTACAGACATAGACTTGTAATGACCCAGGGGAACCAATGGCAACTGACCACGACCAGCAGACCTGAGAACCGACAGACTCCAAAAACCACCCACCTGACCGACATTACAAAAGGCCTCAGACACAGCCTGAGGTGGAAACCAGGGCTGCAAAACCACCAGAAAGTAAAGAAAACCCAAGTACTTACTCGACAGATCCAAAACTCATCCTACTCCATCAGCAGACTCAACCCAGACCATGGAACCAATGCAGCCTACAAGTCTTTATCCATACACCGGGTATGGAAAGTGGGAACAGCTAGCTCTACTTCAAAATCACATTTTCCCCAGTGGTGAGCTTAAATTCCTGAGACCCCAAAGTTTCCAACCTAGCTAGCAGGGAGGGAAAGGAGGGTGATGACAGTGCATTGGGACCCCAAGGGCAGGAAGTCTGATTAAAGTTTCTATAATTAAAACTACTGTTTAGGTTCTAATAGTGTTTAATTTGTTTCAGTTAATAGTTCATTTTATTACTGACCTCTGTATAACTGATACTGTTAATTTCACTATTTACTGCTTTCACTGTATTTTTTGTATTATACTTACCTTTTGTATTTAAATGAATGCGGGGATTCTTTTGCCCTGAAACACCTGTTTACTGCCTTCTTCATTTCACTTTCCCCAAAGTACGTTCGGTGTCAGAATCAGGGATCTGGGGGTGATTCAAACCACCTAAAACCAGAAAATTACTGATTGCAAACCAGAACCCTACGCTACCTCTGGGCAGGGAGGCCTGGCTTTATGTGTCCCCGGCACCAGAGGTGTGTAATAACATCTCTGAACAGGTTAATTTGAAAATATCTTCCCATCAGTTCTGGAATCATTGGTCCTGAATCCTCTCATCAGCTCTAAATTTCACCTAATATCAGTCGCAGAAGAGCACCTTTATTTGTTTATTTATTTATTTTCTTTCTTCTTTATAGGGAATGTGGACAGTGATAGCAAAGTCAGCATTTGTTGCCCATCCCTAACTGACCTTAAACTGAGCGACTTGCTGGTCTGTTGGTCATTGTAAGGGCATTGCAATATTTTCAGAACAAAAATGTATCCGGTGGTACCTATTCTGAACGTTGTTCTCTTTTAACCAAATTTGATGCTTGATTGTTTGCAGCAGGCCCCTTGTGTAAAACCAACCTTATGAAACAAATAAAGGCCAAAATCTACTGGCAACTATTCAGACTTAAATTGTTCAACGAAGGTTCTTAATGAGGAACTGTTCATCTTTAGATTCTTTGATGTCTGCTGAGCAGAGATCTGGAGCCAGCATTGCTCAATTTCAACTTGTACTTTTTCTCCCACACACAGTCACATAATCTTTCCAAGGGCTGTTTAACAAATGGGTGGTCATTAACTTGGCTCTTTTAGAGCAATTTTTCCTCACTTCCTTACTTGTTCAATACTATGCTTGGTAAAGGACCAACATTCAAGTTGCTAAAGTCTTAGCCTCTGGCAGCTTTCTTTTTCAATTTCAGTACTAAGAAAGAAAAGCAGCCAGAATAAAGGCATGATTTCTGAGAGTGAAGTAAAATTGATTTTGACTTCCAAAAATTAACAAGTATTTTTCAAAACAACGGTTCTGTTAGAAAGCTGATTATTGTGACTTCACATTTTTTGTTTTAATTGCTTTTGTTCATTATTTAGGAGGACATTTGCGACTTTGTCAAATGGCATCCACTCCTTTATTTTCTTGGGAACATCTCATTTATGGTCTACAGGCATGCTGCATTGCAGAGTAGTATTGACTGAGCTTGATGTGATTGTGCTGAGAACAGCATAAAAGGCTTACATCAGGAAGCAGAAACTTTTTTTCAACAAGTACATTCATTACCTCAGATTATTTAGGAAACATGTTTCCCGAAACACAACAACAGCTGTGAGGAAGGATTTCAATCAGTGGGTGTTAGAAATTTAATTTGGACAGTATCACCAAAGTAGGTGATATGACTTGGTTCATCAATTATAAACCTTGCACAGCATTCAAGACTATGGATCTGCAAACCTAGTCCTATGAAGGGCATTTAATGTGATCTCACCCCTTTTGTACTTTTAGCCAAGGTGAATTTCTATTCCTGAATGTTGCCAGTATAAATGCCAGACAGATTCAAATAAATCACAATCTTTGTTTCTTTCTAAATTAGTCCCGTGTAAAGGATCACCATGTTTAAGAAAGTTTAAGTGGATACCATGGCAGTCTATTTTGTTAATCACCATAACTTTCATAAATGAATGACTTCAGGGTGCTCCTGAAGACAACTAGATTGGTGTCAGTTGGAGTGTTAATGGGTTAGGGGAAAGTATGGGCTGCTGTTGAGGTCTGGAAGTGTTGCTGATGAGTTGAAATGAGGTTGTGGGGAGCTGTTTGCAGTGAGACTGAAGGAAGTTGAGAGGCGTGGGGCACGTGCTTGTAATTTCAGGATGGTATCACCAGCAGTGGTGGTTCCTATGCTTGTGAATGTATAAAGATGATGGAACTTTTTTTAACTTTTAAAAAAGCATCATGTAACCATCTTTATCTGCTTCAACAATGATTTTCCTTCCATCATAAGGTCAGATGTTTGCCAATGATTGCTTAAAGTTCAGCTTAATTTGTAATGCCACATTTACTGAAACAGTCTGTTTCCACATGTAGCAAGACCCGAATAACATCCGGACTTGGGCTGATAAGGGCAAATAACATTTGTAACCCACAAGTGGCAGGCAATAATCGTCTCTTTATGTGTCTGGATGACTGTAACACTCGAAGTTCAACACCATCCAGGAAAAAAGCAGACTGTATGATTATCACACCATCCATTGCCTTCAAAGTTCACTACTGACTCACGGCATCGGCAATGGGCACTATTGACCACACGCACAATATGCACTGCAGCAACTCACTACGGCTCTGTCAATAATATCTGCCAAAACTTGACATTTACCACCTAGAAGAATAAGGGCAGCACACGCATGGGAACTTCATCACCCGTTAGTTCCAAGCTACACACCAATCTGACTTGGAGCTATGTTGCTGTTGCTTCATTGCCGCTTGATTGTCTCTTCCTAACAGCATCAGAGACGTACCTGTGTGCCATGGTTTGCAGCATGTCAAGAAGGTAGCTCACCATCGCCCTCCTGAGGATAGTTGGGGATTGGCAATAAATGCTGGCCCAGATCCGAAGCTCACATATCATGAACTGGTACAAAAATTGATAATTTATTTTGACGTATGATGGAAGTTGTCGGGTGACATTCTGTAATTTCTGTAAAACAAAATGAGCTAATTCATGCGTTGGTACCAGAGAATGAGAAAAGCTGAGCCAGTGCACCCAGTTTTGTTGGCCTAGTAGACAGTCCATTTGTATTTTGCACCATTTACTTTGCAAGTGCTAAATGACACAATGCAGCTCAGTGGCGATGTCTGCATGGACTGCCGCTTTATGTAGACTTTTACAAACATGGGAAACAAGTTGGCGCACAGCATAAGGGAATGGAAACAATATTTTTGTACTGGCAGATTTGCTAACACCCTCAAACCACTCTTCATCTTTCATAAGGAACTTCCATAAGAGCTGCTGAAGTAGAACAAGGCATGCCTCACTTTCAAAATACAATCTACACTTTCCAAATTGTAACCAAAATGTAACTAAAAACTTGATGAGCTCAACTCGCTCCAGATCAACAAAATGTTTCAAATGTTTTAAGGCTTTCCCTTGCACTGCTGATGAAGAGAATTGACCACATAGCTTCGTTGCCATAGCATTTGTGTCAACATCTAACTCACATGGACCTGTTTTGGGTGCACTGTTGAGAATATGAACCCAGCAAGCAGCTTTAAAAAGCTTTGGGTTCTGTCCAGAAGGTATTGTTCATGCAGAGTGATGAATCCCAGAGCTGGCCGTGGTATTCCCAGCTGAAAAAATATTCTACACTTGCTGGAAGTCTAATCCTTCCTTTTCCAGAACTTCATCAGCAATCATTTCGGCAGTTTCCGGGGGATAGTCAGAAAAGCCTAGCAGTTTGAACACCTATCTATCTTTGGCAGTGTAATACTATACACAAGTAAAACATATCTTCTTTCCTTTGGTAGACATGTCCCTTGCCACTGGAAAAAAGGAGCTCTGAGAAAAAGTTCGTAACTTTTCACTTGAAGAGTCATCTGGACTCATAGCGTCATAGATTCGTAGAGTAATACATCATGGAAACAGGCCCCTTGGCCCAAATTGGTCCATGCTGACCATGATGCCCACTCAGCTCCAATTGCCTGCATTTGGTGCATATCCGTCTAAACCCTTCCCATCCATGTACCTATCCAAATGTTTTTTAAATGTTGCTATTTTACCTGCCTCAACTACTTCCTTTGACAGCCTATCCCATATATGCGCCACTCTCGGCGTGAAGAAGTTACACCTCAGGTCCTTCTTAATTCTTTCCCCTCTTGCGTTAAACCCATGTCCTCTAGTTTTCAATTCCCCATCGCTGGGAAAAAGATTGTATACATTCATCCTATCCATGCCCCTCATGCACCTATGTTCCAAGGAATAACGTCCTATCCAGTCAATCTCTCCCTATAACTACTAGTCCTGGCAACATCCTCGTAAGTCTTCCTTACACACTTTCCAGTTTAACTATGTCTTTCCAATAACAGGGGGACAAAAACTGTACACAATACACCAAGTGCAACCTCACCAACAATCTTATACAAATGTAACATAATGTCACAATTCCTACATTCAGTGCCTCGACCGATGAAGGGCAGAATGCTAATTGCCTTCTTCACCACTCTCTCTACCTGTGAAGCCACTTTCAACAAACTATGTACTTGTACTTCTAGGTCCTGCTGTTCCACAAAATTCCTCAGGACCTCACCATTTACAGTATAAGTCCTACCTTGGTTTGACTTTCCAAAGTGCAACACTTCACACTTATCTGTATTGAATTGCATTTGCCAATCCTTGGCCCACTTTCCTGTCTGATCAAGATCTCTCTGTAATTTTTGATAACCTTCCTCACTATCAACAACACCTCCTAATTTTGTATCATCGCAAACTTACTAATCATGCCTTATATATTCACATCCAGGTCATTTATGTAAATAACAAATGACAAAGGTCCCAGCACCAACCCCTATGGCACACCACTGGTCACAGGCCTCCAGTCCGAGAAACAACCTTCAACCATCACCTTCTGCTTCCTACCATTGAGTCAGTTTGGAATCCAATCAGCTAGTTTTCCCTGGATTCCATGTGACATAACCTTCATGACCAGCCTGCCATGTGGAACCTTGTCAAAGGCCTTACTAAAGTTCATATAGACAACATCCACTGCCCTACTCTCATCCATCCTCTTGGTTACCTCTTCAAAAAACTCTAAAAGATTTGTTAGACATGACTTCCCATGCACAAATCCATGCTGATTATCCCTAATCAGAACTTGACTACTCAAAAGTTGGTAGATCCTGTCCTTCAGTATCCTCTCCAATAACTTGCCTACCACTGATGTCAAGCCTCACCAGCCCATAGTTCCCTGGCTTGCCTTTGCTACCTTTCTTAGCCTCCTTCCAGTCTTCTGAAACTTCACTAGTGGCTAAAGATGAAGCAAAAATGACTGCAAGGGCCTCTGCAATTTCCTCCCTAGCCTTCCACTACATCCGAGGGTGGACTTGATCAGGGGATTCATCCTCCTTCATGCGCTTTAAGGCTGCAAATGCCTCCACTCTGGTAATATGTGTGCAGTCCAAAAAACACTGAGGAGAAATATTCATCAAAAATCTCCCCCACTTCCTGTGGCCCACACAAAGATGGCCTTGCTGATGTTTAAGGGGACTTATTGTCTCCCTAGCCATCCTTTTATTCTGAATATAGATATAAATCCTCTTGGGCTCACCTTTAACCTTATCTGCTAGATCAATCTCATACCTGTTTTTGCTCTTCTGATTTCCCTTTTGAGTGTGCTCCACACTTTTTATAGTCATGTAGGGATTCACTTAAGCCTGATAGCTTAAACCCAATGTATAGCTTCTTCTTTTTGTGACCAAAGCCTTAATATGTCTCGTCAGCCAGGGATCCCTAAACCAGCCAGCTTTTCCCTTCACCCTAACAGGGACATACTGTCCCCGGACTCTTAATATCACACTTCTAAAAGCCTCCCATTTACCAGTCATTCCTTTTCCTTCAAGCAGACTCACCCAATCGACCTCTGCTAGACCCTGCTTAATGGCCCTAAAACTGGCCCTACTCCAGTTCAGCACCTTAACCTGTGGACCTGTCCTAACTTTTTCCGTAGCTATGTTAAAACTAACAGTGTTATGCTTATGCTTATGTTATGTTATGGACGCAAAGTGCTCTCCGACTGACACTTCAGTCACTTGCCTGACCTCTTTTCCTAAGAGGAGTTCCAGTGTTGCACCCTCTTGAGTAGGGCCCTCTACATAGTGATTTAGGAAACTTTCTTGGACACATTTGACAAATTCCAACATGTCCGGGCCTCTACGCTCTGGGTGGCCCAGCCAATACAGGGGAAATTAAAATCTCCAACCAATACTACTCTATTATTCCTACAGGTATCTGCAATCTCTCTACACATTTGCACCTCTAGTACCCGGTGGCTATATGGGGTCTATAACACAGTCCCAACAGATTGACCATCCCCTTCTTGTTTCCAAGTTCTAACTATATGGCCTCATTTGATGACCCCTTAAGAATATCTTCTCTAAGCACTGTTGTTATGTCCTCCCTTATCAAAGGGGCAACACCCTCTCCTCACTTACTTGTACTTCTTTCATGCCTGTAGCTTCTGCTTCCTTGAACATTGAGCTGCCAATCCTGCCCTTTTCTCAGCTATGTATCTGTTATGGCTATAATATCCCAGTCCCCAGAGCCAATCCATGCTGTAATCTCATCTGCCTTACCAGTCAGACCTCATGAGTTGAAATAAATGCACTTTAAACCAGAAGTCTTTTCCCTCCCTTGACTGTGCCTCTGGCTATCCTGAATAGTAAACTTGGTCTCGATGGCTAATATGTTTTTTCCTGACTTCTTGATAGCCCCTCTCTTATTCAGAGTCCCACTCCCCTGCCAAACTAGTTAGCTTGCTTTCTCTCCATGGATACTGCCTGACCTGCTGTGATGTCCAGCATATTTTGTTTTCATTCCTGCGAGCAAGTCTGATCGGCTCAATTTGCTAACTGCACTTTCTTTTTATTAAAATTTTTGACAAAGGAACATTACTGTTTATTTATGAGAAAGTTTTTTAGGCTTAAACTTCAACATAAGTTGCTGCAGTGGATATTAATTGCTTCTCAGAAACATGGACATTTATTTTACAAATACAAAATGAACAAGGCAGATTATAAATTGCTGATCATCTAAAGCCAGCCATTTGGTAATAGGAGGTGGGAAGAGAATGCTTTGGTGACCCATGGCCAATCAAGGCCTGTGTGTTGCAAATTTCTTTCTGAAAATGGGAGAACATTGCCCCAGGCTGTTTGAGCATGCGCCAATCCAAATGTGATTATAGAACTGTTATGCCACTTATAGCACCCTGATTGCAATTTCCTGGCACAAAGAAGTGGCGAATAGTCAAACCTCTCATTGTCTTTACCTTCAGTATTCTTCTGGAAATCTGAAAGAGGTTGACGAATGCCTATTCCGTGAGGTTATTCAGACCAATCAACGCCAATTTCTGAACTTAGATTCGAAACACAGTCTCCGCCTCTTATATAGTTCAAACTGAGAAAAACAAAGTCACCAAAACATTTTTGAACAACAGGATGTTTCTTTTTTTTGTTTCTTTATACATCTTTAAATATTTATTGTCACCAATTTAAGTTTCCAGTTAAACGAGAGCCTCTTCTAATTATTAGCAGCTGTCTTTTGGAGTTCATCACTATAGTTTAACAAGGACTGAAGAGTGGAATCAATCTGCTTAAAGACCTGACGTTACCAGAAATGAGTAGAACTTTTAAATAGTTTAGCATATGATGAGTAGTTACTGAAGTGTCCAGCCTTGATATTTCGAAGTGACGCTTTGTAATTGATGCCTTGGAGACTAGAAAATGGTACATGCTATCTGCTTGATATTGATGGATGCCCAGATCAGGATTGATTGTGTAAGCAATGCCCACTTTACTGAGAAGGGAGCACTTGAAACAATTACAAGCTTCTATCCACTGTGTCTGTAAAAACTCTAAAAGGAGTCTGGTAAACTGACCTTCTGATAATATCACATGATATCTGAAATAAAACTGCACTTAGTCCTATGGATGATATGCTTGCCACTGTTACAGTTGGGACAACTAGGTCATAATGTGCAAGCACTTCATTCCAATAATTCATTCCTATACTACACCCAATTTTACTTTGGTCAACTGTGTTAAGTCAATACAAAAAGATGCAGTGGTAGTGTCTCTACATCTGGCCCAGGAGGCCTGGGTTCAAGTCGCACTTGTTACAGAGGTGTGCAATAATCTCTTTGAACAAAAAACGAAAGGACTGCAGATGCTGTAAATCAGGAACGAAAACAGACGCTGCTGGAAAGGCTTAGCAGGTCTGGCAGCATCAGTGATGAAAAGTCTAAAACATCTTAGTTGTTAAGAAAGGTGGGATCTCTCCAAGACAATTGTAGAAGTAGAAATAATCTAATTGAGGTTTTTTTTTCCAGTTCACAGATGGTTCAATTTGAAAAGGGCTTTTGTGGTGCAGTGGTAGTGCCAGGAGGTCTGGGTTCAAGTCCTACCTGCCCCAGAGCTGTGTAATAATATCTCTGAATAGGTTAATTAGCAAATACATGTAAGTCAACACAAATATTAAATGTTCCAATTGATTTGGGATTGGCAACAGCTGATCATCATGTAGTTAGCTGTGTGACTTTTGAAATAACCTTCCTGAGCATAATCAGGAAACTCAATCAGTCAGATTCCGGAATGTAATCTGCCTTGATAAATCAGATATTTAAATATTGCGGATTGTTCCCCTGGTGATTAGTTAGCAAGCATTCAGATGTTCTTTAGCAACAAAACAGAAGTTTATTATACAAAAGGAAAAGAACAAACAATGAATGAATGAATGACTTTATTGTCACATATTTTACAATCTCTACATTCACCATCGTTCTGACACCATTTTGAATAGTTTAAGAATAGTTTGTTAAAAAGGATATAGCCAGTGGTGGACACAACTAATGTTGAAATTGCTGTTCCTCAGGCGCCATCTTTCACCTACCTCGCTGGGCCTACCTCGCTGATGTCGCCTATGCCAAAGTAGCAGCCAATACCGCGTCCCATGCCTGCCCTTCCACCAGTAACCTTCCTGATGCTGTCTGCCCGAGTTCCGCTCCTGGCTCACCAGCTGCTTCGCTAACGTGTGCCACTCTCCCGCTCCAGGTTCACATGCTGCCTTGTCACCGTCTGTACATATCTTACCACAAATATCAAAGAAATGTTGAATTTTCCCAGTTTTTGGCAAGTTCTTTATGAAGTGAGCTTCACGGCACTCACTTCCCCTTGATCCATGTCAACTTTTATCCCACACTCCTCTGTGATTCATCTCATGAATTATGCAATTGGTTCCTTCAGCACCCGCATTTTGGAATCATGTAATATGAACTTGCTGCAGCCAGAATTTTGTGACGGTCAAACCGCAGGCACCATGTTTAAACTGCAGCTCCATAGCACTGCAGACACTGTGAACCAGGAACTGGACTTCACACAGTGGTCCTGTCTGGAGAAATGGCCCAGAAAGGCAGGTTAGCTTCTTTGTTCTCCAACAGGAACCTGGAGGTGTCAGATGACAGGGAGGAAAGGAGGACAGTGCTGTTTTTCTGTTGATGGGCAAAGTAGATCACCTCACTGAAATCCGCCAGCCTGGATCAAGATGGTCGGGGTGAGGTAAAATGCAGCGCACAGCAGTGCAGGGAGAAGGTGAAGGATTTTCTGCTCTCTGCATGGATAAATGTCACCATCCTCTCTCCGCAACCTTGTACTCACAGGGCCATTGCTCACTCTAACTCTGACACTGCAGGCACCACTCACCAAAGCTCATGGAACATGAGTCTCAGTATTGCATGCATTCTGTCTATTCAATGGCTCTCACCCACCTCACCCTCCAAAACTACTAACTCTTCCTGCTCTCTTTGCTTCCTACACAATCACTGGGGACACCCCCCGCCTACGTGTCACCACTAACTGCTCTTCCATCTGCTTTCATCACACTCAGTTCCTCCCTTTGTCTTAAGTCAGGAAGAACTGACCCAATCTCCACTGCATCCTGACTGATTTACCTGGCCTCCCGGACTGACTGCGTCTGACCTGCTGGACTGACCAACCACCTGGACTGGAATCAGATGAGTCCTGTGACTGTCTATAGCAGTAGCTCCTGATGGGCCCCATTATGGCCTGCTCTCCTTTGACTTTCAGACATGATTGTGTGCTCAAAGTACCCGCAGTGCAGTTGGTATGTAAGCAGCTGGCTCCCTGGGCTCTAAGCACCCCACTTCCCAGCTTGACCATCTTTTCTCCTGGCCTTTCCCTCTACTGTACTAACTCTTACTTTGGGGCCTGTAATCTCCACTTGTGTGGGTGAGTGAATGTGTGTGAGTGAGGATGGGTGAGTGAGGGTGAGCGAGTAAAGTTGAGTCAGAGTGCGTGAGTGAGGATGAACGAATGAGGATGAACAAATGAAAGTGAGTGAGGATAATTGAGTGATTGCAGCTGAGTGAGTGAGAGTGACTGAGTGAGGATGAGCAAGTGAGTACAAGTGAGTGAGCAAGTGATGGAGGATGAGTGGGTGTAAGTAATTAAGGAAGAGAGAGTGAATGTGAGTGATTAAGGGTGGAAGAGTGGGGGTGAGTGATTAAGGGTGGGAGAGTGAGGGTGAGTGGCTGGGTGAATTAAGTAAGTGAGTAAATTTGGGTGAGTGAGCAAATCAGTGAGTTTGTGAGAGTGAAGATGAGTGAATGAGTTTGGGAGAGTGATGCTGTCCAAATACAGAGGGCTCTGGGTCAAGCTTCTCCAAGTAATTTTCTGTTGCCAGCTGTCCATTGCTGATTTGGGTGTTCTTCCTCTGGGGGGCTCTTCTATTCCGTTCTATCACCTGTAACTCCTCTTCATCCATTAATCTTGTGGTGATTCTCCATATTTAAGGCCGTCAGTAAATGCTGCCTGGTGTCAGGCAGCAGTGTAACTTTTGGCTGGCTGCTTTTCCATTTATCTCAAATATTGGCAGAGCAGGTGCCTTGCATCGAAGTGTGCATCAGTGTAGGGTTCCAGGTGGTCTCAGCTATAGCTCAGCCATTTCTTGCATCTTTGATTACAATGAATGAGATACAGAACAATGAATATTCATGCACCCTGAAAAGTTTTTCATTTTGGGAAGTGGACATTTCCAGCGTGTAAAATATGTATTTGGAAAGTTGCAGATTAAACTGAATGCAGTCGTTGAAAGTCTATCATGAGCTTTGTTGAACAAAATTGATCAGTCGTCAACACAATATCATGGACAAAGCAGGCCAATCACAACCCTCATGTAACCCAGTAAGGTTACAGTGGGCTATATCAGCCAGCTAGGCCCTTCTTCACATATTAACCTGTTTCCAGGAAATCACAGGGGAGGGGTCACAGCCAAAATGAGCTGAAAGTATCAGGTGCAAACTATTTCTAGTGGATTTTCCAGTTTTTATTCCTGGCAGATACCAGTTACTCCAGTTAGATATGTGTTTATCCAGTTGCAGGTTGTAGCCGGTTTCTAGAGAAGCCTCCTTCTGGGTGACCATGGGACACAGGCAGTTTACTACTTGCTGCCCATCCCTCGGTGTGTTTGACGAATTTGTGCTAAATGGCCTTCTCAAGAAGCAGGAGGTCCACCCAAAGTGATGTGAGGAAAGGAGTGACACAAATTTGACCCACCATCAGCTAACCTTGTGTGTTTGGAAGATGCATACCTTGGAGGTAACCTTGCGGATGTGAGTGTACCCACACTTTTGATGCCTGTTAGGTGTTGGGGCCGTGTCAGTGCCTTGCAAAGGGCTCCTGTTGTGTTGTTGCACCCTTTGCTGTCAAGGCGTTGCAGTGCTGCTGGTCCTGTGCACCAGTGATGATGAGGCTGGGGAAAGGTAATGAATGTTGACAGAGGTGGATGGTGTCCTGCACAGAGCTGAGTTTCTGCATGTTGTTTTGTTTTGTTGGCCCACCTGAGAACAAGTCAATTCTCAGCTCACGCTGCTCAATTGTATTCTTGACATAAAGAGGCGTTGGCAAATGACACAAAGTGAAGTTGTCCCCACTTGTTTGCCAGCCTCTGACGGGTCCAGCTTTTAAAAGATATATCAAAGTCAACTGGTCACTGTACTGACGGAAAGATATTAAAGCATTTGGAAGCAGTTCAGGGAAGGTTTACTAGGTGAAGACCTGGAATGAGTGGATTGCCTTATGAGGAAAGGCTAGACCTGTATTCTCTGGAGTTTAGAAGAGTCAGAGGTGATTTAATTGAAATGATTACCCAGCCTACGCTTCATTTTCCCCAATGTTGAGGAATCCACATTGTGAGCAGTGAATGCAGTAGACTAGATTGAGTGAAATGCAGGTAATTGAAATGTATGAGATCTTGAGGGGACTTGACTGGCAGATGTTAAAAGGTTGTTTCCTCCTGGGGGAGAATGTAGAACTAGAGGTCATCGTTTAAAAGTAAGGAGGCATCCATTAAAACAGAGAGTAGGATTTATTTCGCTCAGAGAGTGTGAGTCTTTGGAATTCCCTTCTTTAAAAGGCAGTGGATGCTGCGTCTTTAAATATTTTTAAGGCACAGATGGATAGATTCTTGAATAGTAATGGGGTAAAAGATTATCAGGGATGTGCAAGAATGTAGAGTTTAAGTTAACATCAGATCAACCATGATCTTATTAAAAGGTGGAGCAGGCTTGAAGGGCTGAATGGCCTACTCTTGTTCCTGGTACATGTGTACCCTTGCAGGCAAGTATTGGAATGCATCTTCCATGTGCTCGAGGCAGCTGGACTGCATTTTTACCAGACCAATGGTCTTCTCATTGATGGTCAGTGTCTACAAAAGGCTTTTGTTGTAGTGAACATCAGAGTCCTGTCTCTGATTGCCTCGAGAGAGTAGGAGGCCTTATTTTTAACAGGTGGGCTTTGGCCCTCAGAAGTCAAACATGGATCTGGTGTATAGGTTGGAAATTGTGGTAGGCGTGACTGCTTCATAATGAATAAATCACGGCAGCAGCCAGGGAAACATGTTTACAGATATAGGAAAGTTGTATTTTTGTCGCACAATCTGCACGTTGGTAGAATAGAATGATTTCCTAATCATGAATCTCTCCAGCTGCTGTCTAGGTAACTCAGTAGTGACATGTGTACAGTCTTTTTGGCTTAAACCAGTGAGAGTCTGGCTATGGAAGCGACGCCCATTGTGTCTCTGATGCCATGTGGGAAATTGATATGTTTCCCACTTGCGCCAAGAGTACACTGGTAATGGAAATGATGTGTTACTGGGAGAAATGCCTCAGAGGACTGTGGAAGATCCCTGGAATGAGCCAACAGTGTAGACATTTTAGGTCATGGGTATGTCCACATCAATAAGAAAGGAATAGTAGCAAATATAAAACCGAAAGAACTGTGGATGCTGGAAATCAGAAACAAAAACAGAAATTGCTGGAAAAGCTCAACAGGCTTTGCAGCATCTGTAGACAGAAATCAGAGTTAATGCTTGGGGCTCCAGTCACTGTTCCTCAGAACTGATGGTAGCTAGGAAAAAGTTGATTTTTATGCAGAAGATAGGGTGGTGGGAGGGGGTATGGACTAAATGATAGGTGGAGATGGAGCTCAAAGGAAGAGAAAGGCAGTTGGACAAAAAAAGGAATGGATAATGGTCAGCCTGGAAGAATGAATAGCTACTAATGGGGACTCTTTATGGCTAACAATGGGTTGTGTGTAATAATAGGTAATGTGATAACAAGACCTGCTGCATGAGAGTTGGGGTAAGGACACGGGAGAAGGTGCCTCAACCCCTAAACTTGCTGAACTCAATATTGATCCAGAAGCCTGTAGAGTTCCCAAGCAGAAAATGAGGTGCTTTTCTTCCAGCTTCGCTGGAGCACTGCAGCGAGCCTGAGACAGAGATGCTGGCCAGAGAACAAAGTGGTGTGTTGAATTGGCAGGCAACTAGAAGCTCAGGGTATTTTTTGCAGGCAGAACATAGATGTTCTGTGAAGTAGTGACCCAGATTACGCTTCATTTTCCCCAATGTTGAGGAAGCCACATTGTGAGCAGTGAATGCAGTAGACTAGATTGAGTGAAGTGCAGGTAAAATGCTGTTTCATCTGGAATGAAGTGGAGGTGCCGATATTGGACTGGGGTGGGCAAGGTCAAAAATCACACGACACCAGGTTATAGCCCAACAGGTTTATATGAAGACACAAGCTTTAGGAGTCTCACTCCTTCTTCAGGTGTTGTGAAAGAGGTGGCATCAGACACAGAATTTATAAATGAAAGATCAATGAGTTATTAAACTAATGCAAATGTATTGAACAAACCTAAGATGGCTGTTAAATCTTTAATCAGTTCGAAAGGGTTTATATGCAAATCCCAGAATTTCATTCAAGACACTGCCCTGAGATAACTAAAGGTTTTATCAGTATACCAGAGGTGATACCTCAGGTCAGACAATTCATTTTAGGTGTGAGGCCTTGTTTAGAATCTGTCTGTGTATTAACTTGGAGTTAGACTGGTTTCTATTTCCAAATGCCACATTGACTGTTTACAAATTGTGTGATTTTTGAACAAAGTGGAATGTATCTGCAATTACAAATCTGCAAATGCAAATTCACCCCACAGATTTATATGTGTGTGTGTGTGTGTGTGTGTGTGTGTGTTTGTGTGTGTGAGAGAGAGAGAGAGAGCGAGTGTCTGCATGTGTATATGTGTCTATGTGCGCGTGTGAGGGAGACAGAGAGATTATGTGTGTGTGTGCGCACGCGCGCGCACATGTACACATGTGTGTGAGAGTGTACAGTGTGCTAGGTCACCTGTAGTGCGGCATGAACCCAAGATCCCATTTGAGGCCATCCTCATGGGTACTGAACTTGGCTTTCAGCCTCTGCTTGGTGACTCTGCATTGAGTATCTCGAAGTCCTGGAATGGTAGCAGTTTGATCGAAGCACAAAGCTCTGCTATTAACTGCATGGTAGAAGGAAACAAAGAGTAGGAATAAGTAGTTCTCCATCTGAATGGCAGGCAGTGACATGTGGTGTAATTGAGGAATGAGTGCCAGGGCCTCAACAATTCACAACATATATTAATCATGTAAATGAGGAAACTAAATGTAATATCTTCAAGTTGATAAAAGCTGGGCGGGAGGGGTCTGTGAGAAGGTGTTTTATTGTGATTTAGAGTCACAGGGTCATAGAGTTATACAGAACAGAAACAGACATTCCGGTCCAACTCGTCCGTGCTGACCAGATATTCTAAATTAATCTAGTCCCATTTGCCAGCATTTGGCCCATCTCCCTCTGAACTCTTCCTATTCATATATCCATTCAGATGCCTTCTAAATGTTGTAATTGCACTAGCCTCTACCACTTGCTCTGGTAGCTCATTCCATACACACCATCCTCCACGTGAAAAAGTTGCCCCTTAGGTCACTTTTAAATATTTCCCCTTCACCTAAACCTATGTCCTCTAGTTTTGGACTTCCCCATCCTGGGGCAAAAACCTTGATTATTTACCCTATCCATTCCTCTCATGATTTTATAAACCTCTATAAGGTCACCTCTCAGCCTCTGATACTACAGGGAAAATAGCCCCAGCCTATTCAGCCTCTCCCTATAGCTCAAACACTCCAACCCTGGCAACATCTTTGTAAATCTTTTCTGAACCCTTTCAAGTTTCACAACATCCTTCCTATAGCAGGGAGACCAGAATTGCATGCAGTATTCCAATAGTGGCCGAACCAATATCCTGTACAGCTGCAACATGACCTCCCAACTTCTATAATCAATGCATTGACCAATAAAGGCAAGCATATCAAAAGCCTTCTTCACTGTCCTATCTACCTGTGACTCAACTTTCAAGGAAATATGGACCTGCGCTCCAATGTCACTTAGTTCAGCAACTGTCCCCAGGACCTTACCATTAAGTGTATAAGTCCGGCCCTGATTTGCTTTTCCAAAACGTAGCACCTCACATTTATCTAAATTAAAATCCATCTGCCACTCCTCAGCCCATTGGCCCATCTGATCAAGGTCCCTTTGTACTCTAAGGTAACCTTCTTCGTTGTCCACTACCCCTCCAATTTTGTTGTCATCTGCAAACGTACCACCATACCTCCTATCTTCTCATCCAAATCATTTATGTGAATGATAAAAGCAGTGGACCCAGTGCCAATCCTTGTGGTACACTGCTGGTCACAGGCCCCTAGTCTGAAAAGCAACCCTCCACCACCACCCTCTGTCTTCTAACTTCAAGCTGTTCTGCATCCAAATAGCTAGTTCTCCCTGTATTCTGTGTGATCTAACCTTGGTAACCATCTACCATGAGGAACGTTGTCAAACACCTTACTGAATTTTTCCATATAGGTCACATCCACTGCTCTGCCCTCATCAATCCTCTTCATTATTTCTTCAAAAACTCAATCAACTTGGTGAGACACGATTTCCCACACACAGAGCCATGTTGACTATCCCTAATCAGTCCTTGCCTTTCCAAATACATGTAAATCCTGTTCCTCAGGATTCCCTCCAACAACTTGCCCACCACTGATGTCAGGCTCACTGGTCTGTAATTCCTTGGCTTTTCTCTACCACCTTTCTCAAATGGTGGCAGCACATTAGCCAACCTCTCGTCTTCCAGCACCTCACCTGTGGCTATCGATGATACAAATTTCTCAGCAAGGGGCGCAGCTGATCAGGTCCCAGGGATTTATCCACCATTATGCATTTTAAGACATCTAGCACCTCCTCTTACGTAACAAGGACATTTTTCAAGATGGTGCTAATTATTTCCTACAGTCTCTTTCTTCCATATCCTTGTCCACAGTAAACACTGATGCAAAATACTCATTTAGTATCTCCGCCATCTCCTGGGGTTCCACACATAGTTGGCCTTGCTGATCGTTAAGCGGCCCTATTCTCTCCCTAGTTACTCTTTTGTCCTTAATGTATTTGTAGAATCCCTTTGGATTCTCCTTAACCCTATTTCCCAAAGCTACCTCTTGTCCCCTTTTTGTCCTCCTGATTTCCCTCTTAATTGTACTCCTACTGCCTTTATACTCTTCTCGTGATTCACTCCATCTTTCCTGTTTATACCTGACAAATGCTTCTTTCTTATTCTTAAATAAAACCTCAATTTCTCTAGTCATCCAGCATAGTCTACATCTACCAGCCTTGCCCTTCACCCTAACAGGAACATACTATCTCTGGACTCACGTAATCTTATTTTTGAAGGTTTCCCATTTTCCAGCCATCCCTTTACCTGCAAACATCTGCCCCCAATCAACTTTTGAAAGTTCTTGTCTAATGTCATCAAAATTGACCTCTGTCCAATTTAGAACTTTAACTTTTAGATCCGGTCTATCCTTTTCCATCACTATTTTAGAACTAATAGAATTATGGTCACTGGCCCCAAAGTGCTCCCCCAGTTACACCTCAGTCATCTGCCCTGCCTTTTTTCCCAAAAGTAGGTTGAGTTTTGCAACTTCTCTAGTAGGTACATTCAGTTTCTGAATCAGAAAACTTTCTTGTACGCACTTAAAATAGCTCTCCATCCAAACCCTTAACACTACGGCAGTCCTAGTCTATGTTTGGAAAGTTGAAACCCCTACTGTAACCACCCTATTATTCTCACAGATAACTGAGATCTCCTTGCAAATTTTTCCCCAATGTCCTGCTGACTATTGAGAGGTCTATAGTACAGTCCCAATAAGGTGATCATCCCTTTCTTGTTTCTCAGTTCCACCCAAATAACTTCCTTGGACGTATTCCCAGGAATTTCCTCCCAAAGTACAGCTGTCATGTTATCTTTAATCAAAAATGCCACTCCCTCTCCTCTCTTGCACCTCCCCCCCTTCAATCCTCCCTATTGCATCTATATTTTGGAACATTAAGCTGCCAGTCTGTCTATCCCTGAGCCACATCTCTGTAATCGCTATGATATCTCAGTCCCATGTTCCCAACCAAGCCCTGAGTTCATCTACCTTACCTGTTAGGCCTCTTGCATTGAAGTAAATGATAATTTCATTTATCAGTCCTACCTTGTTCTCTGCTTTGTTCCTGCCTGCTCTGACTGTTTGATTTATTCCTTTTCCCAACTGCACCAGTCTCAGACTGATCTCTTTCCTCACTATCTCCTTGGGTCCCCCCTCTCCCCTTAGTTTAAATCCTCCTGAGCAGTTCCAGCAAATCTCTCGCTAGTAAATTAGTCCCCTTCCAATTCAGGTGTAATCCGTCCTTCTTATACAGGTTAGTTCTAACGCATAAGGAGATTCCAATGATCCAAAAATATGAATCCTTCTCCCCTGCACCAGCTCCTCAGCCACTCATTCATCTGCTCTATCCTGCTATTCCCACCCTCATTAGCTTGTGGCACCAGGAGTATTCTACATATTACTACCCCTGAGGACCTACTTTTTAACTTCCTGCCTAACTTCCTATATTCTCTCCTCAGAATTTTCTATTCCACTTGGATAAGTGCATGACAGATGCTGTCTAATGTGGTTAAAGTGAGGTTATCTGCTTTGGTAGTGAAAAGAGGAAGGTAGATTATTATCTGAATGGTGATAGATTGTGAAAGGGGAGGTGCAATGAGACCTGGTACATCAGTTGTGAAAGTAAGTGTGTAGGCACTGTGGGTGGTGAAGAAGGCAGATGGTACGTTGGCTTTCACAGTGAGACGATTTGAGTACGGGAGCAGGGATGTCTTGCTGCAATTGTACAAGGTTTTGCTGAGACCACACTGGCGTATTGTGTTTAGTTTTTGTCATCTCATTTGAGGAAGGATGTTCTGGCCATGGAGGGAGTGCAACAAATGTTTACTAGACTGATTCCTGGGGTGGCAGGATCATTGTATCAGCAGAGACTGAATCAGTTAGGACTATATTCACTGGAGTTTAGAAGAATGAGAGAAGAATCTTGTATTAAATTCAAACAGGACTAGATACAAACAGGACTAGATGCAGGAATGATGCTTCAGGTAGGTGTGGAATCCAGAGCCAGTGGTCACAGTATAAAGATGCATAGTAGGCCTTTTGGGATTGAGATCAGGAGAAATTTCTTCACCCAGAGAGTGGTGAGCCTGTGGAATTCTCCACTACAGAAAGCAGCTGAGGCTAAAACATTGAATGTTTTTAAGAAGGATTAAGATATAGTTATTAAGGCTAAAGGGATAAAAGGGTATGGGGAGAAAGTTGGAACAGACTGCTGAGTTGGATCATCAGCCATGGTCGTATTGAATGGCAGAGCAGGGTTGAGGGCTGAATGACCTACTCCTGCTCCTATTTGCTATGTTTCTATGCTACAGATGTTTCAAACCACCTGTTTCACCACTCGCTGCATTCCCCTGCACTACCTTTTGGACATATTGACGAAGCTGATTCAGTTTTATGCCGTCGCTGCCCTGCCCCTTTAGCCATGATGTGAGGAAATGTTACACTGAACGTTTTTCTCAGCTGCATTTTTTCACCCTTTCAGTCTCCCTCAGTGAGGCTGGGGCAGTCTGGCCTGTCACCCACTTGGCCACCCGAAGCACGAAGGAATCCAAAGAATCTTGGATCTTATTTTCCTCTTTCACAATCTCCACTCCTCCGCCTCCCCACGCTCCCCCGCTTCTCCCCCCACCGTCCCTCCCTTGTGGTCTGCCATCAACCTCAAACAGTAAAATTACACTTCAGTAATTAAACTATAAACTTGGAGAGCTTTAAACAAATTGAATAGACCTTTAATCCACCCTTCACAAGCATTTATGTCCCCTCCACAAAATCATGGTTCCCACACTGCGGATTAAGGCCATTGGAACAACAAAAGAATGGGTCTGTTTGCACTAAGCAGTTAAATCAAAAGGCCCTGCCAAATTCAAGTTTCTGGTCTATGCAATTCACGGCCTGCCCATGGATGTCAAGGATAGATTCTGCCCAGAAATGGAGGCCGGACGTCTGAACCCAGGTCCCTTCTTCCATTTTTAAAGAGTTCCAGATTTGCCCTGACTCAGCAAAAATCTGGGCCAGTGTGGCTTAACCCCAATTGCCGAGTGCTACCCCACACTGTTCTGGTGTGATAGTTCTGTTTCCCACAACAGTTCTCCTGTGGTTAACCGAACTTTCACATATGTGTTGGGAGATTCTCCACTATTCCCATGCAGTTGATATCAGAAATAGTGCCTGCGCTGTGCGAAGTCTGCCCAGCTGGTTTTATGGTCGCTGCCAACCGATAACAATCTTGTTATCGCTTTATATCATCTAATACAGTCACTAGAAATAATAGCCAACATTGAAAAAAAATATGGAAGTAAATTCCACATCAGATATGCAACAGCATTTTCTACCTAAAACAAAACTCAGTACGATGTTGTAACCCTACTCTGATCTGTGTCGAATGAGCTTTTGTAAACTGGATGATGATTGGGGCTACTATGAGGTCAGTGTGGAAAATCAGTATGAACAATATCTTTCCTCATGCAAATTTATCATAATTTCCTTTCTTTCAACGTCTGACTCATCTTAGATATTGACATGTTTGAGTTTGACACTTGTGGATTAAACTTTGCCTGATTTGGATACCTCTGTGATCAAGTCGCCCGTCAGCAGGCAATTATGGCAACTTGGAGTAGGTTATGCTAGTTAGTACCTGAAAGGTTTAACTGACATTACAAGATTATCTCCACTCATCAGGATATAAAGGACTATTCCAGTGAGTAGTTAACCGATTTTAGTTTTGTTCTAGTACTTATTTGGTTCAGTATCGATGCTAAATTCATTCACTTAAATCAAAAACGGAAATTGCTGGAAAAGCTCAGTAAAGCGTCAAGTTTTATGGCTCCCAAAAGACTATCATGCAACACAGATGTAAAGTAACTAGCGACGAAGCACTATGCAATAAGCAAGAAGGTTTACAAGCCTGATCCTCACCTCTTCTGAGGACTTTGTGGACACTGTTCCTGATTTGGTCTCAGTAACTTAGACTAATATCAGTAAAAAGAATTGGTGGCATTGAATCTACTTAAGACACCCCATATGGTTCCAGTGGACATGACTATAACACATACCAACCGGTACCTGTGAAAATGCACTCAATCAAAAAGTCACATAGGGAGTAGAGGAATAGATATGATTGCTGATAAAAATAATTTCATGGAAGATTTTAAATAATCATTCACTTAAATTAGGTAAAAACCAAAAGAATCGCGATGCTCTAAATCAGAAATAAAAACAAAAATTGCTGGAAAAGCTCAGCAAGTCTGGCAGCATCTGTGAAGAGAAATCAAAGTTAATGTTTCAGGCCCGGTGACCCAAAACGTTAACTCTAATTTTCCCTTCACAGAAGCTGCCAGACCTGTTGAGCTTTCCAAGCATTTTCGGATTTTATATTAAGTGAGGTGATGGGGAGGTGATAGCCTAATGGTATTGAGCTCAACTGTTAGTCCAGAGGTTTAAAGGGGACCTGGATATGAATCCTGCCATGGCAGAAGAATTTGAATTCACAAAAATCTGGAATGAATAGTCTAATGATGACCACGAATCCATTGCTGATTATCAGGAAAACCCCACCTGGTTCACTAATGTACTTTAGGGAAGGAAACTGCTATCCTTACCTGGTCTGGCCTACGTGTGACTCCAGACCAACAGCAATGCAGCTGACTCTTAACTGCCCCCTGAGCAATTAGGGATGGGCAATAAATGCTGGCCTAGCCAGTCAGTGAAAACCTCATGCTATGAATGAATAAAGGAAAGGTGTATAAAGGATTAGATTTATTTTGATTAATCCCTATGCAAATATAGATGTATGCAATGGTTAGTCTGGTTATTTTTTTTTAAAATTACCTTTTCCACCTCTTGCAGTAATTAAATTATGCTCTGGTACTTCTAGCAGGTGGCCATTCCTCATGAGAAAGTAGCTTAGGGTTTAATGATAATTAAAATAAAATCATGACCACAGAGCTGGTTCTAATGTGCTCACTTCTGGATTTAACAGAAACATGTTTAGATGCCTGTGGGTATTCAATATACTGCAGTTGGTACAGGAGATGGGTAACATTCATAGCAATCAAGGCTCCAAAGTGACATTATTGAATTTGTTCTGAATCGAATTTCTTTTACCTTTGTTTCAATCCGTGTATAGACCTTAACAGTTTAAAAAAAAGTTTGATATCAGTTGATAACTAAAGAATAATTCAACAAGATTCACACTTTAAAATTTTTAAGACTACAGCACTTCAGCTAAGCATTATTTTCTTTTCTGTAGATAACTTATACTTCAAGCTATGGAAAGGAACATTCCCTTTTATACTTATCGCACATCCCATTATCCACAGAATTACCCTGCTTATTGTGAATAATCCACAGCTGCTCCCGGTTTCTGATGTGTCTCTGTATCCTCATTTCACTGAGGAGTTATTTTGAGAGACCATCTCAAGGTACTTTTCTCAGCTCTTGAAGAGTTCCTTAAATCTACCATCAGTAGTAAAACCTTTTCTGATGACTCTTTCCACTGTCATGCCAAGATGGATCTTCCAGAATTTTTAGATGGCTATGCATCGCTTTGACTTAAAGACTGTCCCTCAGTTTTGTTGGGCTGTGATAGTTTGTAAAGCCAAGAAACCTCTTCAGTCTGCTGACCACAGAAAAACCCATGTTGGGAATCAACCTGTTTGGCCACATTACGAACACCCCATTCTTAGCCATCAAATCCTGAAGTGGGATTTGAACTCAGATCTCCTAGGTGAGAGGAAGGGATGCCACCCATTGTGACACAAGACTTCTTCATCAAAATGGGCAACCTTACGATTGCACACATTCTTTTCCCAACTGCTAATTTTTCCCCTCTGTAAATCTGTGTACACACTCTCTACATCATTCTCACACCTTGCTTTCCTCCTTTGCATAATCAGCAAATTTAGCTACAATAAACTCAATTCTTGTGACACCCCACTAGTTAGTTTTCCAACTTGAAAATTAGCCATTTATCATGTTCGACATTTATCTTTTGTAAGAAACAAAGAGTTACTGTGTGGCTATAGCAAGTAATTAAGAAGGTAAATGGAACTTTAGCCTTTATTGCTGGTGGGAGTGAGAGGGATGATGTTGAAATTTAAGAATAGGGAAGTGCTGCTACAACTACAGGGTGTAGATGAGGCTGCACTTAGAATAGAACATACAACTGTACAACACAGGAACAGGTGCTTCAGCCCACCATGTCTTCGCCAATCATAATGCTATTCTAAACTGATCTCATCTACCTGCACATTAGCCAACAGCTCTTTGTTCTCTGCCTGCTCATGTGTTGGTCTAAATGCCTCTTAAACATTGCTTTCATAACTGCTTCCACCACTTCCCCTGGCAGTGCATTCCATGTTGGTCTACTACCTTCTGTGTAAAGACTTTCCTCACACATCTCCCTTAAACTTACCCCCTTTTACCTTAAACGTATGCCTCCTAGTGTCTGGCATTTCCATCTAGGAAAGAAAACACTTTGACTATCCACCTTATTAATGCCTCTCATAGTTTTCTAAACTTTATAAACGGTGTACAGTTTTGGTCCCCTTATTTAAAAAAAAGGATATACTAGTTTTGGAGGCAGTTCAAAGGAGATACATTAGGCTAATTCCTGGGATGTAGGGATTGATTTATCAAAAATGGCTAGCAGATTAGGATGTTATTCATTGGGGTTTAGAATAATAGAGTCATAGTGTTCTACAACATGGAAACAGACCCTTCAGTCCAACTAATATTGCCAACCGTGTTCCCGAACTAAACTAGTCCTACTTGCCTGCACTTGGCAGATATCCCTCCAAACATTTCTTATTTATGTACTTATCTAAATGTCTTTTAAACATTGTAACTGTACCGGCATCCACTATTTTCTCTGGAGGTTTATTCACCATGCAAATCTATAGGTATGTGAGGAATAAAAGAATGACTAGGGTAAGAACAGGGCCAGTCAAAGACAGAAGTGGGAAGTTGTGTGTGGACCCTGTGGAGATCGGAGAGGTGCTAAACGAATATTTCTCATCTGTTTTCACTCGGGTAAAGGAGAATATTGTCGAGGAGGAGACTGAGATATGGGCTATTAGACTTGAAAGGATTGAGGTTAGTAAGGAGGAGGTGTTATCAATTCTAGAAGGTGTGAAGGTAGATAAATCCCCTGGGCCAGATGAGATTTTTCCGAGGATTGTCTGGGACGCTAGGGAGGAGATGGCGGAGACTTTGGCCTTGATCTTTGAGTTGTCATTGTCTACAGGTTTAGTACCAGAGGACTGGAGGATTGCAAATGTTGTGCCCTTGTTCAAGAAGGGCAGTAGAGATGACCCAGGTAATTATAGACCAGTGAGCCTTACATCTGTTGTAGGAAAAGTTTTGGAAAGGATTATAAGAGATAGGATTTATAATCATCTAGCAAGCAACAATTTGATTGGAGATAGTCAACATGGATTCGTCAAGGGCAGGTCGTGTCTCACAAACCTTATTGAGTTTTTTGAAAAGGTGACCAAGCATGTGGATGAGGGTAGGGCAGTTGATGTGGTGTACATGGACTTCAGTAAAGACTTTGGTAAGGTTCCACATGGTAGGCTATTGAGAAAATGCGGAGGGATGGGATTGAGAGAGAGTTAGCAGTTTGGATTAGAAACTGGCTTTCTGAAAGAAGGCAACAAATGGTGGTTGATGGAAAATATTCAGCCTGGAGTCCGGTTACTAGTGGTGTGCCACAAAGATCTGTTTTGGGACCACTGCTGTTTGTCATTTTTATAAATGACTTGGAAGCAGACATAGGTGGATGGGTTAGTAAGTTTGCAGATGATGCTAAAGTCGGTGGAGTGGCGGACAGTGTGGAAGAATGTTGCAGGTTGCAGGGAGACTTGGATAAACTGCAGAATTGGGCTGAATGGTGGCAAATGGAGTTCAACGCAGATAAATGTGAGGTGATTCACTTTGGGAAGAATAATAGGGAGGCAGAATACTGGGTCAATGGAAAGATTCTTGATAGTGTGGATGTGCAGAGGGATCTTGGTGTCCAGGTACATAGATCCCTGAAAGTTGCCACCCAGGTTGATAGTGCTTTTAAGAAGGCATACAGTGTGTTAGGTTTCATTGGTAGAGGGATTGAGTTCCAGAGCCGTGAGGTCATGCTGCAACTGTACAAAATACTAGTGCGGCCTCACTTGGAATGTTGCGTACAGTTCTGGTCGCCCCATTACAGGAAGGATGTGGAAGCTTTGGAAAAAGTGCAGAGGAGATTTACCAGGAGGTTGCCTGGTCTGGAGCGAAGGTCTTATGAGGAAAGGCTGAGGGACTTGGGTCTGTTGTCATTGGAGAGAAGAAGGCTAAGAGGGAATTTAATAGAGACATACAAGATGATCAGAGGATTAGATAGGGTGGACAGTGACAGTCTTTTTCCTAGGATGATGATGTTGGCTTGTACGAGGGGGCATAGCTGCAAATTGAGGGGTGATAGATTTAAGACAGATGTCAGAGGCAGGTTCTTTACTCAGAGAGTGGTAAGGGCGTGGAATGCCCTGCCTGCCAATGTAGTTAACTCAGCCACATTAGGGGCATTTAAACAGTCCTTGGATAAGCATATGGATGATGATGGGATAGTGTAGGGGGATGGGCTTAGATTAGTTCACAGGTTGGTGCAACATCGAGGGCTGAAGGGCCTGTTCTGCGCTGTATTGTTCTATGTTCTATGTTCTAAACCACTCACTGTGTAAAAAAAAATTGCTCTGATGTCGTTTTTAAATCTTTCTCCTCTCTTAAAAATATGCCTCTAGTTTTGAAGTCCCCTATCCTACGGCAAAAATACCTGCCATTCACCTTATCTATGCCTCTCATGAGTTTATAAATCTCTGCAAGGTCACCCTTCAACCTCCAACACTCCATTGAAAAATGTCCCAGCCTATTCAGCCTCTCCTCATGACTAAAACCTTCCATTCTTGACAACACCCTGGTGAGTCTCTCCTGAACCCTCTCCAGTTTAATAGTATCCTTCCCCTAACAGGGCAAGCAGAACAGGACACAGCACTCCAGAAGAGGTCTCACCAACATCCTGTACAATCTCACCATAACAGGAGTGTGATTTTATCAAAATATTCTGATTGGTCTTGACAGGGTAGATTTTGCGAAGATGTTTGCATTAGAGGAGGAATTTCAAACTAGGAAATGTAGTTAAAGGAGACACTCATTTAAAACAGAAGAAATTTATTCTCTCAGAGGAGAGTGAATATTTGGAATTTTCTACCTCAGACAGTTGAGGAGACAAGTCACTGAGAATTGTTCAAGGGGAGGTAGATAGATTTTTCAAATATTCGAGAGCTGTGAAATCAGTTTGTGTGAGGTATTTCAATTTCTGAGTCCAGTTTTCTGTGAACTTTTTGTCTCCATCTTGAATTTGGAGGGAAGCAGTTTTATCAGTTACCTCCAGGAAACCCTCTTCCAGCATTGGGGGTGAGCTACAAAATTTCAAGATTGCATCCCCCTCCGGTGTTCTACCTTACATTTCACAGTTTTTGTTTCTCACAATTGGCAAGATAAAACCTGACCTGTGTGAGTGACTGATGCTCAGGTATATGCATATGGAGGAAGTGCTCTCAGTGATAATGACAATGACGCGGATGCATTATATTGCATAAAGAATACGGTGACTAGCAAGTATAAATAAATAAATACTGAAGTGTCTGTGTGTGCAGGTAGCAAGACTGGACAACATTATGGGTTCTGAAGAAGATTCATATTGGACTCATAACATGAGCACTGTCTCTCTCTCTCTGCCGATGCTGAAAGACTTTCTGAGTTTCTCCAGCATTCTCTGTGTTTGCTTTGGAAAATATTCAGGCTTGAATTGATAAACTGATAACTGGTAAGTAAACTTCATGCTCCATTAGAACCAGGCAATTACCAGCTCAACCAAAAAGAAACTTAGCCACCTCCCTTTGACATTCAATGACATTACCATTACTGAATCTCCTACCATTAATGTCCTGGGAGTCATCATTGACCAGAAACCTAATTAGAATCATAGAATCCCTACAATGTGGAAGCAGGCCATTTGGCCCACTGAGTCCACACTGACCCTCCAAAGAGCATCCCACTCAGACTCACCCTATCCCTATTACCCTACATTTCCCATGGCTGATCCATCTAGCTTGCACATCCCTGGACACGATGGGCAATTTACCATGGCCAGTCTGGACATCTTTGGACTGTGGGAGGAAACTGGAGCACCTGGAGAAAACCTACACAGACATGGGGAGACTGTGTAAACTCCACACAGACAGTTGCCTGAGGGTGGGATCAAACCCGGGTCCCTGGCACTGTGAGGTAGCAGTGCTAACCACTGAGCCATCATGCCATTCCCGTAAAAATATAGTGGCTACAGGAACAGGTCTGTGGCTGAGAAAATTTGAGCCTGTTGCAAATAATGTACCTCCTGGATCCTAACCACCTTCATACCATGTACAAGTACAAATTTTCTGGATGAGTGCAGCTCCAACAAAACTGTTGCAGATGAGGAGAGGTGTGGAATAATTTTCTCACCTCTTGGCTGACCGCAACAAGATTGAAGAACAAACACCGTTCTGAGTTTAAAATCAGAAGAATCACAGAATCCCTGCAGTGCAGAAAAAGGCCATTTGGCGCTTCAAGTCTGCACTAAACCTCCAAAGAGCATCCCACCCATACTCACTCCTAGCGTCCACCCATTTCCCATGGCTAACCCACCTAACCCCCATATTCCTGGGCAGATTGGCAATTTAGGACAGTCAATCTACCTAACCTACACTTTGTTGGACTGTGGGAGGAAACCCACACATACACAGGGAGAACATACACACTCTACACAGTCATCACCAGAATTGAATCCAGGTCCCTGGTGCTGTAAGGCAGCAGTGCTATCCATTGTAGCAACAAGTCTCTGACAGAACAGGAGCATATATTTTTGCAACACTCAAAAAGTGCACATAACAAAATACACATACATCTCCAGACATGCAGACACACACACAGAGGAAAGGGTAGTTTCAAGACGAGATACGTCACTTTAACCAGGCTGTAAGGTAGACATTAAACAATGTTGCAGGCCCGATGGACTTTATTTTGGCTCCTTAAAGACATTGCAAGCTGGGAATTTTTGGCTGTTTAGAATGAATTCAGGCTGCCAAGCTTTAGTAGTGAAAAAGGACAACCTTGGTGTTAAAATGATTTAGACATTGTTCTCAGTCAATTAGTCAATTAGTACTTGGGAAATCCATCTACATTTCAAGTATCTTCCCAAATAATATTGACTCTGTCGAAGAGAAGTCACCTGACTTTCTGGAATCCATTTTACTGAAGTGAAAAGACGGAGTTAGGAAAGGTGAACTCCCTCCTCACTTCACTTCTTTCTTGAGCTGATCACAGCAGAGTTTGAATTTAAAAGGGAGATGATATTGGCACTTACACAAATATATACAGCTCAGGATTAAAATAAAACCAACAAATACAGAACTAGTTATATTCCAGAAAAATACCTGAATAATGCCAAAACTATTATCAAATGTTCAAAAGATGTATTTATCATCTGCACTTCAATGAAAAACTACACACCTTCGAAAGCAGAAAGTAAATATAAAACTCTACAGTATATTAGATTTAAAAAAAAACTTGGCCAAGCACCATACAAAGTCAGAAAAAGACTCATTCACTGATTTTCCAACAAATGACCTACAGATAACATCACTTTCCACAGGTGTAACTGGTGCTGGGGTTTCTCACTGGATCAGTTATCGCCTTTTGAATTCTCTTTTTCATGGAGATAGTGCGATCGATTCGGATACTCCTTTAAGATCTCTCTACTACAGTGATTACACCTACAGGTCTTCCAGTGGGTTTTCAACTGAAACTTTGATGAGAGAGATCCCAGAGAGAAAGAGAGAGGAAGATGACAAAGGCACGGCTGGGGCAGGATCTCTCTGATTATTTGTTCAAAATCCAGTAGCTTTATTGCAATCACAAACTGGAGCTGACATCTCTTTGGAACCCCTTGTATGGCTCAATAGCTCCGTCTTGCAGTTTCTGTGTTTTTCCAAACTTCCATATTATTTTGCTGCTGTGGGCAGTGTTTTCTGCTTTGAGACACATCGTTCCTCAAAAAAGCTCAAGATTCATAAATCAACTGATGATATTATAAGTTAATGAAACAATATATCCAGCCAATTATATTTTAAGTCAATATTTTATGTTGATCCTGATAATAGAAGGCATAAGCTGTTTTCCATATTGTTATTTTCTTTATTAAAAAAAAGTAAACTGTTAATTTTCCAATTAGCTTTATGGGTATGGCATGACAACTACAGACGTCAAGATATTTTACGCATTCAAACAAGGAAGCCCACTTGATTGACATTCTAACCATACCAACCACTACAGTGGCTACCGTATATACTGTCTATAAAATGCACTTCAGCAAATTACCAAAGCTCCTTTGACAGCACGTCCAAACCCTGACATCTATAACCCAGAACAACAAGGGCAAAGGATGCATAGGAAGTTAACCATCTGAAAATTTCCCCTCCAAGTCACACATGGAAATCTATCACTGTTCGTTCACTGCTTTCTGGGTTAAACGATGCAACTCCCTTCATAATAGTGCTTTGCGTTTACGTATACACTAGCGCTGTAGCAGTTTAAAATGTGGCTTTCCTCTCAATTAAGGATGGGAAAATACTGGATTTGCTAGCAATATCCAGATACCATGAATAAATAAAGAATAAAGTGCTGATTAAAGAGATATACTGCTGAGACATTTTGTTTTACACTCATCACTACACAGGCAAGAATAGCAAATCTTAAAGGGACAGAAACTGATTATGTTGCGCGAGAAAAGGACATTGCTTAAGTTAACAGATAGAGTCTGGTGGCCGATGTGTTGCCAAGGAGAATGCACCAGTGAAAGTATAAATGTGAAATATGTAGTATGTGAAGGCTGGATGCTGTTAAAGTTAAATGTTTTAAGAAGTAAGGTGACAGAAAATGCTTGAGAAGATAGAGGCAGACTTAAAGCCTGGGAAGTAAGTGAGCAAACACGTGCATTATTCCTGACGTAGTTAGGCCAATAAAGCACTTCCTGCACTGCTCCAAGACCAGGAGTCAATGCTCTCATTGTTTGCCTTTTCATGTATCTCATGCCTTCTGGTGTTCACATAACGCTTGGTGCATAACCTGGAGATGTAAAATCCAGAAGTCAAAATTTATTGCTTCAATTTAATTGCAATTGCAGATTCTGACCGACTGACTTTGGCTTTCGACTTATTACCTGGAATCCACACACTTCTCGGAAACTGCCTTCTGAATAATATTGAGGTGATTGTGAATTCTGATCAGTAAACCTTAGTGTCATATTCGGAGCCATATTTATTCGCGGAACCAAGAGGGTAAAACAAAAACATATAAAAAAGTGAACCTCACCTTTGCAAATGGGAATAAATAACACTGAAGAATATAAATAATGATACTGCTAACAATTTGTCATCTTACATTGTGGAACGCATTTGGAACACTTTATAAACCACTGGTGGTGATTTTAACCCAAGTTAATTACTTCTCTGAGATTTTATTTATTCCAGTTTTAAGCTGCATTACTGAGCAAGCAACACAGCCGTCCAAAGTGGGCAGAGTTTTTTTGTGTACAAAGACCTTCTGGGTCCAGATGATGTCAGAAGTCCTTGGATGTAAGTTTAACTTGTCAGCCTGAACAGGAAGTCACAATGGTTTTTGACGAGGGTCAGAGTCAGAGGAATACCAAACAGCTAAGCTGTTCTTTTCTCATTTTCCTTGTTGGATAAGGAGGAGCCAGAGATGCTCTTCTGTGCCTCTTAAAGAAATCACAGGCTTGCCTTACCACAAATCTTCCTCTACCTTTTCTTGAGAGATTGCTTTGTGATAGCCACTGCAACTGGACTCACACTTACCACTGAGTGTGGAAAGTCATCTGATGGGATGCAATTGAGACTCACCACTAAAATAGTTTGGGCCTCATTTCATTTTATTATTCAGTCATGGTATGAGGGCATTGCTGGCTAGGTCAGCATTTATTGCCCATCCCAGAGGGTAGTTAAGAGTTAACCACATTGCTGTGGGTCTGGAGTCACTTGTAGGCCAGACCAAGTAAGGATGGCAGTCTCCTTCCCGAAAGCACATTAGTGAGCCAGATGGATTGTTCAAACAATTAGCAATAGATTCATGGTCACGATTACAGTCTTAATTCCAGGTTTTCTTTTATTATTGAATTCAAATTCTACCATCTGCCATAACAGGATTCAAACCTGGGTCCCAGAACATTATGTGCGTCTCTGGATTAATAGTCCAGCAATAATAACACCAGGCCATCACTCCCCTTCCAGATCAGGTTTGATTCCTGGTGTTATGCGCGATCAAAACGTGTTCTATAGTCCCTGGTCTTTTTTGTTATTAAATGCTTGAGAAGTTAAATAAAATTTGTCAAACTTAAAACAATGTTGCTTTTCCTTCAAATCATTTTCTTTAAGAAAAAAACTACCTCAAGGACACATCATTCAACATCTTCTTACAAAAAATTAGCAAGGAGCAGATTTGATCCTATTTTCCAGTGAAAAATCCTTCAGTCACAGATCATTCATTTTTAGCATGCAGACCAAATTTGCTTCCCAAAGTTCAGGCACATGTGTCTAATAAGTTTCATTGTTCATGCTGGGAGCATGAAGCTTTCCTGTAAAAGGCAACAAATGAACTGTCAGTCCCCTGGGATTCTGTCTGGAAAGAAAACATGTTGGGGAGTGAGGTAGAAATCAGATTCATTCATCATTTCACTCATGCAGCATTACTTTCACTATTGCCTTTCAACAGTTCCCAAATGACAAGAGAATATAAACTAATGCCTGATGAGCCTTCATTCCCACCAGAAACCAAGACAGTGCTAGGCTTCTTTAAAGCAAATGACAATTTGATGAGAGTAATTTTGGAATTTATGCAAAGATTTACGCACCGTAACATCAATTCTAGCTATTAGTTCCAAAGCGCTTCCTGCGTATATGTTGTATTCATATACAATGCAAGAGGTGCATATGGAGGTGAAAGGGATCAATAGATTGTGAACTGTAGTGGCTTATCTCTTATTACGTTGAGGGTAGAAATTGAAGGTATTTTGCCCTTAACTTTGAGGCTATCCTATTTACTATGCCTATGATCAGGCAAGGTTGATAAAGTAATAATTTGATTTCAGGTAGACTCCTGCACTTCATCTGAATAGATGAGGAGAGAATACTCTTCAAGAAATACTGATTAATGTCTACCAAACCTGAGCCCTTAAAGACCTGCACTCGCAATGTTTCCTTCTGTGTTCTTTATTCGATGATCAATAAGGTGACATTGTAACTGAACTTACTCAATCTTCTTAATTAGATTTGAACCGCATTGAGAAGTGAATTGGGAAAATATTTGCATCAATTTCCCCTAATTTTGTTTATACCTGCTCCGGTCTTTTCTCAAGTGCTTGATCTGAAATTGGTGAATAGCCACAGTTATACTGAAGATAATCTTTGGAGCTTAGTTCTCGGAACACTAAAAGGACAGACAGGGCTGGAAATCAAATACAAAACGTATTATTCAGGTCAACATGAATTGAGTCTTCAATACTATTGTAACATTTTCAAACTTCTAGAGTCAGAAGTGTCACATGGATGATTCATCTCAGCCTCCTCTTCGGTTTCACTGCATCACGCTAGTCAGTCTTCAACCAATTCAATTCACTCCACACGGTATCAAGAAATGGTTGAAAGTACTGGATCTTGCAGAGGCTATAGGCCTTGACAACATCCCAGCAATAGTACTGAAACCTGTGTTCCAGAACAAGCTGTGCTCATACTGAAGCTGCTCCAGTACATTTACAACGTGATCTGACTAAGCAGATCATTGCCCAGGTTGTCCTGTCCACAAAGAACAGGACAAATCCAGTGTGGCTAATTACTGCCCATTTGATCCCTCTCAATCATTAGCTCCTGATGAGCAGCTGCAGAACATCTTGAATATGCTACACACTGCTGCAGGGAGTGAATATTTAATGTTGTAAATATGGTGCTGATCAAACAGGTTGCTTTGTCCAGGATAGTGTTTTTGGAGCACATCCAAGCAAGTGGAGCGTATTCCAGCAAACTCCTGAGTTGTGCCTTGTAGTTGGTAGACAGGCTTTGGGGAGTCAGAAGGTGAATTGCTGTCCTCGAATTCCCAGACTTTGACCTACTTTTATCATCACAGTATATATAACGCTGGTCTAATTCAGTTTCTGGTCAACAGCAACTTAGCATTCTGTTGATTCAAGGGGATTCAGCAATGCTAATGTCATAAAATATCAAGGAGAGATAGTTAAACTCTCTCTTGTTGGAAGGTCTCATTGACAGTGGTATCAAGTGGTGCTTACAAAACAATAGATTGCTTCTTGATGCTTTGTCTGGGATATACCAGGATCAATCAGGACAAAAGAGCTGACATTAGGGCGAAATGAGATTGATAGTCTTTGACATCAAAGCAACATTTGATCAAGTGTGAGATCACGGAGCCCTAGAAAAATTGAAGTCAATAGAAAATGGAAGAAACTCTTCACTGGTTGGAGGCATATTTAGACTTTTGGAGGTTAATCATCTCAGCTCCAGGACATTTCTGCAGGAGTTCCTCAGGGTTGAGTACTGAGTTCAGTTCCTTCACCAATGACCTTCCACCTGTCATAAAGTCAAAAATAGGAATGTTCACTGATGATTTCACAATGTTCAGCACCATTCGCATCTTCTCCGTTCCTGAAGCAGTCCTTGCCATGTGTAGCAAGATCTGGGCAGCATTCCGACTTGGCTGAAATCAAAAAGGAAGTACCAACTCACCACATAAGCGTCAGACAATGTCATTTCCAACGAGGGAGAATTTAACTATTTCTCCTTGATATTTTATGACATTAACATCGTTGAATCCCCTTGAATCAACAACATGATAGATTACCATCGACCAGTCATTGAATTGGTCCAGCCTTATAAATACAGTGATTACACAAGTATATCAAAATCTGGGAATTCTGAAGATAGCAACTCACCTCCTGACTCCTCAAATCCTGTCCACCAGCCACAAGGCAGAAGACAGGCGGGTGATGGAATAGTTTCCACTTGCCTGGATGATCTCCAAAAATACTCAAGAAGCTTGACACTGTCCGAGACAAAATGACCCACATGCTTGGCACCTCCTGAAACATTCACGCCCTCCACCATCAGCACTGATTGTCTGAATTGTACACAAGACACTGTGCAGCAACTCATCAGAGCTCCTTCCAGAAGACCCTCCAAATGTGTAACCTCCACCATCTCGAAGGACAAGCGTCGCAGACACAAGGGACAGAATGATCTCATCGTAAATTATGAGTCATGCAGATGGTGATGTGTGTATGTGTGTGTGTGTGTGTGTCTGCGTGTGTGTGTGTGTCTCTGTTTGTGTGTAGTCACTGTGGGTGGTGTGTAGAGAGCGTGCTAGATGGCAGTCAAACAGTGCAGATAATGGTTATTCAAATGGTTTGCCAGTGGTGAGGCCGGGGCAGAAATAGAGATTGATTTGGTTAAAAATAGAATTGCTGATAAAATGAAACCACACGGCCCCATAAAACATTTAAATGACCAAAGTATTCCCTGTAGAGAGTCGGTCATCTCCCTTAGTACTCCCTCTGGCAAAATCAGAAATGTGTGCTTTTGTGGCTAGTTGCTTTCTTCTTTAAGATTTTTTGCTTTTTAAATTTACAGCCCTGAAGCAAACTATGAGGGTTAAAATTACCTTCTGAATCTCATTCCAAATGTGGTGATTTCTTTTCTCTTTTACGTGACAAGTCAACCGCAAACTGAAAATCATTCCAAACAAAGGCATTCGCAAATGAACTGAAAACACACTTTGAGATCAGCAATCTGTTAATATCTCACTGCCAACTTTGAAGGAATTAATGATAACTCTTGGGAAAATCACTGAATTTGGTGATATTCAAGAGTTAACCATTTGTTCAAATCAAAATGGAGATGCCATGATTGACTAAGTGCAGACCAAGAAAAAGAACGTAAAACAGAACTTTAATATTGCTAAACAGAGACATGTTGCTGCAATTTTGTTTATGCACACATCAGGATGAACACAAGGACGCCAAATTTCAAAGCAAAATAGAACTATTGGGTTTGCAGAGAAGCGGTCCCTGTATGAATGTATTTAATTTGATTTGATTTGATTTATTATTGTCACATGTACCAAGGTACAGTGAAAGGTTTTGGTTTGTGTGCAGTTCAGCAGATCATACCATAAAAAGTGCATTTGGGTAATAGAACAGAGTGAAGAATACAATGTTACTACTGTAGAGAAGGTGCGCAGACAGCAAGGCCAACATTAAATTAAAAATTTGAGAAATTCATTTAGCAGTCTAATAACAGTGGGGAAGAAGCTGCTCTTGAACCTGTTTGTACATTTATACAAACTTTTATATCTTCTGCCTGATGGAAGAAGGTGGAAGAGAGTTTAACCAGGGTGGGAGGGGTTTTTGAATATGTTGGTTGCTTTCCCAAGGCAGCAGCAAGTATATGGATGTAAGGCTGATTTGATGATGGACTGGGCTGTGTTTAAAACTCTCTTGTGGACTTGGGAAGAGCAATTGCCAAAGCACACTGTGATGCATCCAAATAGAATATTTTCTATGGTGCATTAATAAAAAGACCCCTTGTGAACATACTGAATTTCCTTAGCCTCTGAGGAAATAGAGATGTTGTTGTGCTTTCTTGACCATTGCATTGACATGGGTCATTGATGGTGATCATCACTCCCAGGTATGTCGCTTCTAACAAATGTAAATGAGCCGCATTATGAGCTCATCTGATTAATTTAAATTGTTTGTTAATCTAGCCATTAGATATTTTTATGATTGTTTGATGTTTAGAATTCTTGTGTTAGTTCTGATCTATGCAAGAATTCTTCATCAGAATTTGACTGAGTGTGGCATTGAGAAGTCCTTGCAAAACTAGAGTCAATGGGAATCCAAGAAAAAAGCCACTGCTGGTTGGAGTCATATCTAACAGAAAGAAAGATGGTTGTTGTTGTTAGATGTCAATGATGTCAGGTCGTCTCTGCAGGAATTATTCAGGATAGTGTCTTCGGCCTTACCATCTTCAACTGCTTCATGAATGACCTTTCCTCACAAGGTCAGAAGTAGGATGCCTGCTGACGATTGCATCTGCTGTTCAGCACCACTTGCAACATTGTAGATATAGGCACACTTTGTATCCTTAGATCTGAAAAATCTGCAAACCCTGAACGACTCCTAGGCTTGGGCCAATAAGTGATGTGTAACAGCTGCGTCACACAAGTACCAGGCAATGACCGTCTGCAACAAGACATAATCTAACTATTGCCCTTAAAGTTTAATGGCATAACCATCGCGGAATAACCCACTATCAACATCCTGGGGTTGACCAGAAACTGAACTGGGCTACCTATATAAAAGTAGGTCAGAGGCAAGGAATTCTGCAGTGAGTAACTCATCTCCTGAATCCCCCATGCCTGTGCACCATCTACGAGTCAGGAGTGTGATAGAATGTTCTCCACTTGCCTAGATAAGTGCAATACTGAACAGGTCTAACAACACTCCAGGAGCTTGCCACCTTCCAGCACAAAACAGCACACTTAATTAGCAGAGATCAGAGGAACGGCAGATGCTGGAGCATCTGAGATAACAAGGTGTAGACCTTCTGAAGAAGGGTCTAGGCCTGAAACGTCAGCTTTCCTGCTCCTTTGATGCTGTTTAGCCTGCTGTGTTCATCCAGCTCTATACCTTGTTATCTCACTTAATTAGCATCCTATCTAGCACCTTCAACAGTCACTCCCTTCAACACAATGCACTGTGGCAGTAGAGAATATCACTTACAAGAAGCATTACAGTAACCGAACAAGGCCTCACTGAAAGCACCTTCTAAACTTATTGTCCCTATCAGCTCTAAAGACAAAAGCTGCAGATGCATGGAAACACCACCAACTGTAAATTCTCCTTCAAGTTATGCAACATCCTCACTTGGAACAATATTACTGTTCCTTCAGGGTCATTAGGTCAAAATCCTGTAACTCTCTTTTACTCCATTGTGGGTGTCCCTACACCTAGAGGTTCAAGGTAGTTCACCACCAACTTCTCCAGGCCAATTAGGGATGGACAATAAATTCTGGCCTGGTCAGCAATGTTCACATCCTGCTAGTGCATAAAACAAATCATCTCATTGGCAATATTCAGGTCTGAAACACCAAAAGGCAAAGAAATTTAAAGGAAATACATATCTGAGGGATGGGAAGAAATAGACAGCAAGGAAGATAAAAAGTGAAAGCACCTCAAAAAGAAGTTAGAGAAGGATGGCAGAAAATGTACAAACTTAATTTAATACTGGATAACATGACCCAGAAATAGGTGGAATGGTAAACAACATTAACTGCACCGTGTCCTCACTCTTCGGATTGCATTAAATTTATGTTGTAAATTGCTGCAAATGATCATGAATAAAATAGTAGTTGTATGAGTGATGCATCTGGGACCTCATTGCTTTTGTGTCCAATGATTTACCTCAGCAACCAAGTAAATTAGCATAGGGCAAGAAATAGACTGAATGACAGAGAAGGCACTCAATGGGATGCATTGAGTTAGATTAGACACAGCAAGAGAAATAAGGAGTGTGAAAGAATGATGAAGAGAGGAAGGAGAGTAAGAAAAAAGAAAAGTGTATGCTGAATGGAAAATATTGTCATTTAACAGTGCTTAGGAATTATTCTATTTGTTCCTGAAAAGAATGAATGGCAGGGTGTCTTTGTGAGATGTATGAACATTTGTACTCATGTTCTATATTCCAAAATTATTTTCTGGAATAAATTAATCTAATTTGCATTTCTGAGTGCCAAGACAGCTTTGCATCTGGGGAATTATTGGGCACCATTTTTAATTCAATACAAGTGAATGG
>JAHRHZ010000218.1:11385354-11422829 GCA_024137785.1 Ginglymostoma cirratum | reverse complement strand
CTCCTATGATGCTGCTTGACCTGCTGTGTTCATCCAGCCCCATGCTTTTTAACCCTTTACTACACGTGACCCTCCCCCCCCAGAGGCTGTCTTTGCCACATTGTTGTTAATCTCATGAGCTATTTGCAATTTCCATCCAGCTCATACATTTCTCACCACCCCATGCCATTTCACTCACACACCCTCACCACATACCTCACCAAAGTTTTACGCCTGAGGCATTAATCTCCAATTGGAGGGGGATGTGTAGAATAGATGTATTCCTTTCCTGTCTCATTAGAAGGCAAACGCGTTAGTGGGGGTTGGATGGCAGCTTCTCACACCAGCTGGTTACTGGGCTGTGACACCTGTGATCACCTGAATGTAATGGCAGTAAAGACCAATCAATGAGAAACTGATTCAAGAGACCCTTTGAAAACAACAAACTGAAATTTACATTCGCCTCTTTTGCATTAAACATGAGGGAAGATTAAATTGTCAGCTTTAAAAATGAAGCGCTTTCAACTCCAGTGACAGTTATATCATCCAAGGCTGCTACGTTGATGTAAACAAATGTTCAATGTCATCTCCAAGCATCAATCTGGTAGTTGAAAAGAAGTACGATAGGCATTCCAAGGCAATGGGGATCAGGGAATGAGGACTTTCCTACTGTTCCCAAGGTAGTGGTTTTGATCTACTTCAAGGTTTGTTACTTTCAGATACTGACATACCTGGAACTCAGACAGACAGTAAGAGTACACCATGAACAAATGAACTTGAAGATTTGAGGGAATGGGTACCCCTTGTGTACCTGCATCAGGATTTAGATCCTGATCATCCAGGGCATGCTTTCATAGTATTCTGATCAGTAGATTGATGCATGATAAGATTGCAGAATGCTCAAAATTAGCCACCTTGCTGCAATTCTTAACCTCATTCATGAATTTGGACAGTGTTAATGTTGAAGGTTTAAATTTTGCGTTTTACTTCATTTTTTTTCAAATTCCTTCTTCAAATGGTCATAATTGCTCTCCAGTAGAGCTCTTTCATTATTGAAGTCTTGCTTTTTCCAGGATAGTTATCAGCAAACATAAACTAAGATCACACTTCTCTTTTTCAAGGGTTTTTTTTGCAGATGTAAGTTCATCAACTGTTGATTGTAGCAGACTATTTTCCTCAGTTAATAATTCACAGTGATCTTCAAGTTTTAGGTAGTTCAGGAGAAAAAGAGTCTTTTTCCCACCATAAGCGCAGCTCCTTCTTTTAGCTATTTTTCCCAGAGCTGTTTGGAGAATTGTAATTGTATTTAGCGTACTAGCTGGCTTACAGTAGTTTAAGTGACCTCTACCTCTATCTAAGGGCAGTTGTGTGCAGGCTATGGGAGTCACTAGGCACACATCACTTGAAACAGCGAATGAGTTTTCCCATTTGCTGTTAAAGTATAGTAGCAAGTGAGTTTCATCATGTCCACTCCACCATGGCCTGTTTTCATGGAATTTTCCACTTTTCACTTTATTAATTAGTCAGTTATGATGTTAGGTGTGTTTCTCCAGGGGTCTTATGGTGAGCAAGGTGGAATATCTTGGAAATGCTGGTCCCTTCTGGCTTAAGCCTTAAGTACATTAGTTAAAGCCCAGCCACATACCACCATACCATGTAATAGTGACTGTCAACCTCTTTCTATCACTATCCATTACCCTTTGAGCAAAATCTGTCTTTTGTATTTGGCCAATTATTTTAGGTGCTTTGATTAAGTCATTCACCTGAAGCAAGACAGGTAGGAGGATGGCAGCTATAGAGGTTCCAGGAGAATATTCATGAGTTTCCAGAAGGGGTAGACATAGATGATAGAATATTTGTTGCTCTGGTCATAACCTACCTGCTTTCATGCCACCTGACATTAAAGCAAAGAATCTCTGTGTGATACAAATGGAATATTCCCGGCATAACATCCATGAGCTAGTCTAACAGTTGTTAACATCTACTAAGGCCTGAAGGAATACCTGACACCTAATAGAGAGGGAATATGTGATGAATATATTGCTTAAGGGTTAATAGGGTGTGAGAGGACCCCTCTTGTGGTGCAGTGGTAGTGTCCCTACTCCTGAACGAAGAGGCCTGGGTTCAAGTCCTACCTGCTCCAGAGGTGTGTAATAACATTTCTGAACAGGTTGATTAGAAAATTGCTTAATTAAAAAATTTGGTTGTATAAAGATGGGGAGCTAGTAATCAATGGAATATGAGTGTTATGGAGCATAGTTAAATGAACTAAAGCTTTCACTAAAAGTATAGACATGGACCCTGTTTAAATACAGTTAGCATCAAGTGCATTACAAACTTGTCCTTCTTTCTTCCTCTACTGAGCTTTTATAACTGAGGATGGTCAGAACCTGTGACTGAGCTGCCAGGGTGGATTGCCTTTGTAAGTACCTTCTATGTTTGAATATTTTAGGGATCTGTTCCTGTGAGAAGTTAGAATAAAATGGAAGATGTCTCATGCAGCAATCTGAGGGAATTTAGGACTGACAACTGTGGCATCAGCTGTGAGAATCTGAACGAAAAAATAAGCTCTGGAGTGGCAATCCAATAAATGATGTGTCTATCTTTTTCATTTTGAACATCATTGTGAGATTTTCCCAGATGACCGTTCCTGGAACCTTATGCCATTTGGCACCTCTATAAGTATGTGGCACTAGGTAAGGGTTGTGTGAGGTAGTTTGCTGCCACCAATCCTGTGGTGTATTTTTTCTGTTTTGGACCCGTCTAGTGGTTGGGTGATAAAGGATACATCATCAAGGAGTAGTGACAGAAGAAGCTCTATTTCTAGATAATGATGTTATCACAGCAATAAATATAACCACATTTTGTCAGGTGTAAGTATTAGGACTTTAAAGGGCTGGTACAAACACACCTCCGTCCTCAAGTAGAACTCCTTATCTCCCCATTCCCCACCCCCCATACAGACTGTGTAGCAACAATAGGATGGATGGAGCTACTGGAGCATGAATATTAACCACTCTCAGAACCATTATTTCATACAACAATCAGCACCTCTCAAATGCAATATGGACTACCCCATATGTTATCCATGATACTAGGCTGATCACACAATATCTACAGCAGATTACCAAGCTTTTCAAGCATCTCCCTCTCCGGTCATTTCTCTATCTGTTCTGCAATAATCAATGAATCTGAGTGCCATCTTGTGTGGATCTAATGGGTAGCTACATATTAATTCTTGGGAATATGACTGATTCCCAGATAAGCTGCTTCTTTGAGGTGCTGTGCAAGTCCAAACTTCTGATTGCTTTTAATATTTTAAAGCTGTATAAATAAAAACTAATATTAACATATAATTTTAGATTCACATGTAGTCTTTGGCTTATATCACCACAGATAACTGCATAGTCCTGAATGCTGTATCTTTGGACATATTGGCTAAGAATGGGACAGGGAAAAAAGGAACACAAACAAAGGGTTCTCAATAGAGTTTCCATTCACTTTTCCAGTCCTGTTGCCTCTTGCTAACTCCCTTCAAATTGACTTACTGGAGTAGCACCAGTGAGTACCATTGACAAGATGCACTGAAGAAATTCATCAAGGCTCCTTAAACTGCATCATCCAGCCGCACAACCATTAACTTCTAGAAGGACAGGGGCAGAAAATACATGGGAACATCACCACTTGCGAGGTCTCCTCAAAGACATTTGCCATCTTGTCTTGGAAATATGTTTCTGTTCCTTCAGTGTTGCTGGATCAAAATTGTGGAACTCCCTCTCTTGCAGCACATGGGGAGAACCTACACCAAACGGACTGCAGTAGGTCTGATAGGTAGCTCACCATCACCTCTTCCAAGGTAACTGGATATGGGTAACAAATACTGGACCAGTTAGCAATCTCCACCTTCCATGAATGAATGAGAAAAAGCAAATCAATTTCCATTTAAATGGCATTGTTTCTGAGGCTGTAGCATGTCCTTGTGCATTCGATGTGGCAAGATTCCTGTTCAATGCCTCCTTCTCCTGCAAGAAGACATAGAGAAGCATCATACCCACAACAGTGGCACATTGTTTCCCGTTGTATTAAGAATGAGTAGCAATAACCGAGTATGCTGCTCGTTCATACATCAAGCTTTTAGGACTGATGTGGTTATTCCTGTGGTTTATGACCAAGGGAATGTTTCCCCGAATGAGTAAGAAACAAAATGTTGCGCCATTCAACTAAGAGCAGTGACTGACAGGAAACATTGGGTGTAACCAAAGGGAAAGCAAACTACATTGCATTTGTGCAAAGATCCACAAATGCATTGACGCCCCTAATGAGGGTTTACCAATTTTTTTTCTAGTGCCACATCCATGAGCTTGGATTGGTACTTCTGTTATTGATAGGCTTAGTCATGCTTTGCTGACCACAGCACTTAGGTCCTCCCTTCCATTGACAGTACAACACTTCTATTCGCTTCATGGTCAGTAGCAGCTGCTTAATGACTCAGTTATCAAAGCAAGATGTCTTCATGCAACCCACCCTCTTTACTGGCATTGTGAAGGGATTTAATGCTGATTTTTCAACTCCTGCCACACCACCTTCTTCTTTGGGTCTGCTGGTTTACTGTCCTAACTAAGTTAACAGAAGCATCGAGGTTATTCCCTTGCCACTCATGGGCTTGAAAATGTTTCATCCTATGTCCAACATGATTGATCGGGCTCAGAGTTCAGTTTCCTCCAGACTCTTTCAAGTCTCCAAGATGTCCTTGTTTCTTTAAATATGTGCATCCTTTAAGGCCGGCTGCTCCATTTTTATTTCCTAGGCCTTCTTTACTGTGTTCTTTAGCAGGCTTCAGCATCCATCACTGTAAAGCTCAGGAGATGGAAACAAACTAAGATAAAATCCGTCAGTATAGCACTGATGTCAAATGCAGCACCATTTTTAAATGTTTTACTTACTCTCAAGGGTCCCAGGAAAATCAAAGCTATAATTCCTAACTACCTTTTGGCTCTCTTGGAAGCAAGCTCTGCTTACAGTTAAAAAAAATGGATCACAGAATATTGGCAAAAAAAGTCTACTCCATAACTTAATAACCCCTAATGTTTCTGCTAAAAATAACAAGGGCGTGACAGCTCTCTGGTTTAGTAATGTTCTCATAAAGTAATGTAATAACGTCTCATTAGTCACTTGTCTGTTTTCTTTCGATTTAATAATGTTCAAAATAATAAAGGATTTAAAAAAATGATTTTCTACTATTGCTGGCTCTAAATTTATTGGATTTACTCTTAGATTTTGGTGGTAAAAATAAATGCTGAAAAACTCTCGGAAAAAGTAGGGCTGCAAAACAGTTTACCTTTGAAAACAGGCAGAAGGACCGTGCTGGCTGCTTATTATAGTGGTTGCTGAATATAGCTAACACTCACCATACTGATCATTGGCTACCTAGTTAGTGGGACAGGCCATGGTTAAAGGTGACAATATCATTAATAATGCTTGCTGTTAGAGATTGCATGCACTGCTTAAAAGGGGAGTTGTATTGCGGCTGCAACAGTGAGTCACTGTCAAAGTGAATCTGATCTTGAAAAGTGGAGAAAGGTACAAAGAAGTCCCTTAGGTTACAGGGGTGCAGGAGTACAGTGAAAAGTGTATAACGGCCCCATTCCCAGCACTACCTTAGGAAAAAAGGTGCCTAGGTACAAAATCAAAGGTATGCTAGCTGAGGACTCTATACACTTTATGTACTGCTCTATTCATCTGTCCTACCACATTCATTGATCTGTACACATGCACACACCTAGGCCCCTCTGTACCTAAAGCCTTTTAGAGCTCTATCCCATATTTAATATCAATTTTCAATCAATGTTCTTCTAGCTGAAGAGTAAATGTCTCCATAGCAGCAGAAATTCAGGTTACGAAAAGAGCCACATTTCTAGTCAGTGTGTTTGTGTGTACCCTAGCTGTCCATATCCTAACCCCTACCAACTCCCACTCACAAATAACTCCTGTGCTTACCTACTTATACTGGTTCCCGATTGGTGATTGACATTCATATATATCTGCAAATTCTTCCATGATCTTATTTCTCCCTGCAAGTCTTCAGTAGCCGTATACTCTTCAAATGCTAGCCTCTTTAATAAACTCACTCCTTCAACCCATTATTGACGGCTCTGCTTTTTAAGTGTTTGTCTCTGGTATTTCTTGCTTAAATCTCTTTGGATCTCCACACTCCTCCTTTAAGACCCTCTTTAAGCTTTAACTCTTTAACCAAGCTCTTAGCGACATATGTTTTGGACAACTTGCCAATTTTTGTCTAATTATGTCTCTGGGAAGTTTCCTACATGAAAGATACAAGAAGAAAATCAAGCTTTGTTTTGTAGAGAAGACAGAAAGTTGGGAGTGTGTTTAGAATGAGAAAGAGATGTGGTAGAGTCTTTTGATTGTATTCTGAACAATGTGTCTTGGAGAAGAATTATTGAGAATGCTGGGGCAAAAGATGTGTTGCAACATATGAGGTTGATCATGGAAGGTTAAGTGTAATGGTAACAGATTGTCACAATGACTTAGAGAAAGATATTGTGAAGGTTTTTGAACTGAAGCAAAAACAAAAAAGTGCTCGGGGTCGTTGGCCATTTGGTTTGAGTCTCACACAGAACATGTTCGACATGCGATGCACATTCTTAATGTGGCTGAAAGCAGATTGATTGTCACCCTGTACATAGAGAAGTAAGGATTACGGAGATAATTCAGGAAGGTTAGTTAAGATAGAAAATCAGCTAAGCTCTTTGGGGCAGAATTGATGACACAAGTGACCTACTCCAGCTCCTAATTCTTAGGTTCTTATGAGATGGATTTTATTTCAATATGTCCAAAGGTAATAGAACATATCTGATGTATAAGGGATAAATTGACTGGAACATTATTTAGACCTCAGAAAGAAGCTGAAGTTCGGGAAGGCAATAGTACCTCGATTAATTATTCATCATACGGGGTCTGTTTCTATGTATTCCCTGTGTACAGACCACAGCTAACAAAAAACAGCCGGAAGTGACAAGACCCATCACATCAGAGAATCATTTCAATTTGGAACGGAACAGAACACCAACGCTTTGATTAGCGGTCGCACTGATGATGTTGCCTCGAATGGTAACAAAACTTTTGCATGCCACGGGACAACCAGCTTGGCGAGCTAATGAGCAACTAAATTAATCACCACCAAATTCGATGATGTCACATAGACTCAGCAAGTGGTAGAGTGAGGATGTAGCTTTGGATCTCGAAGGAGTAAAACCTAACATTGTGGTCTCCCTCTTAATGCAAAAATGATGTCTATCATATCGAGTAACATATATCTGGTTATTAACAGTGTTGCTGTGTCTGAGAAGAGGTGCGTGTGGCTTATGTGCTTTTGCTGTCTGAAGCCCTGGTATATGATACATCAATAGTAAGCTTTATCAGATGGTATTGCATTCTAAAAGCCTATCTCAAGAGGCTTGGCACCATCCAAGACAGAGATGCCCCCTCAATTGACACCACATCCACAAATATTCACTTCCTACAACACTGATTCTCAGTAACAGCAGTGTGTACCATCTACAAGATGGACTTCAGAAATTCACCAACGTTCCTTAGACAGAACAGTCAAAACTCGCAACCACTACCATTGAGTAGGACATTGCAGGCACATCTGCAAGTTCTCCTCTAAGCCAGTCTTCATTCTGACTTGGAACTACATTACCATTCAATTAGCTTCGCTGGGTCAATATCCTGGAACTCTTTAACAGCATTCTGGGTCTACTTACAACAAATGGACTGTAGCAGTTCAAGAAGGCAGCTTACCAACAGCTTCTCAAAAGCAATTAGGGATGGGCAATAAAGGTTGGTTCATCCAGCGATCTCCTCAGTCTATGAATGTATAAAAATATATTCTGTCCCCAATCCTTCCATGCCATGAATACCTACAGCGAGATGCTAGTATAGTATTCAAGTTACCATAATCAACACAAGATTCCTCAAAACAATGTGTTTCTCAACATGTGAACAACGTGTTCCCACCCTTGAACTTAATTTCTCCTCATAAACAGCAATCTACATCGATATAGATAGCAAGAACTGCAGGTTCACGAGAATGGTCCCATGAATGGAAAGCTTAACATATGAGGAACATTTGAGGACCTTGGGACAATACTCATTGGAGTTTAGAAAAATGAGGGGGCAATCTAATTGAAACTTAGAGAATACTGAGTGGCCTGGACAGAGTGGATGTTGGGAAGATGCTTTTATTGGTAGGAGAGTCTAGGATCCGAGGGTATAGCTTCAGAGTAAAGGGAAGACCTTTTAGAACGGAGATAAGGAGAAACTTCTTCAGCCAGAGAGTGGTGAATCTCTGGAATTCGCTGCCACAGAAGGCTGTGGAGGCCAGGTCATTGAGTACATTTAAGACTGAGATAGATAAGTTCTTGATTATCAAGGGGAATCAAGGGTTATGGGGAGAAAGCGGGAGAATGGGGTTGACGAACTTATCAGCCATGATTGAATGGCGGAGCAGACATGATGGGCCGAATGGCCTAATTTCTGCTCCTATGTCTTATGGTCTGATGGTCTTATGCTGGAGTCAGAGATAACACAGCGTGGAGCTGGGGGAACACAGCAGGCCAGGCAACATTAGAGGTGCAGGAAAGTTGACGTTTCGGGTTGGGATCCTTCTTCAGAAGTGGGGAGGGGGAAGGGAGCTCAGAAATAAACAGTGGGGGGTGCTGAGGAAGGGCGGTGGAATGGCGATTGGTGAGTGCAGATAGGGAGTGGTGGGGATTGGTCAGTGGGGTGGGAGGGGTGGATAGTTGGGAGAGAAGATGGACAGGTTGTGTCAAGTCAATGAAGTGGGGATCAGAGGGAGGCTTGGACATGGCATGAGCCCGGGGGGAGCAGTGCGGAGGTTTTAAAACTGGTGAATTCCATGTTTAGGCCATTGGGCTGTAGCCTCCCGCGGCGGAATATGAGGTGCTGCTCCTCCAGTTTGTGGGTGGTGTCATTGTGACACTGGAGGAGTTGATGAACTGTTCAAGCTCCTTGTGGGAGCTTGAGGCGGTGTCAATACAGTCATCGATGTAGCGGAGGAAGAGGTGGGGGATAGGACCAGTGTAGCAACAGAAGAGGGACTGTTCCACGTATCCTACAAAGAGGCAGGCATAGTTTGGGCCCATGCGAGTACCCATGGCCAGCCCCTTAGTCTGTAGGAAGTGGGAGAAGTTAAAGGAGAAGTTGTTAAGGGTAAGGACGAGTTCGGCTAAGTGGATGAGGGTGTTGGTGGAGCGGGCCTGGTTGGACCTGCGGGAGAGGAAGAAGAGGAGGGCTTTGAGCCTTAAACATCGTGAAATGTATCAAGTTGCTGCCCAGGAATATTAAAAAGCAAAACTAGACACTGAACCACATATCACAATAAATTTTATGAAGAGTCTCAAAAGAAGAAAGAAAATTAACAAAGACAGAGAGGTTGAGGGAAGGAATTCCAGAAATTAGGCCTGAGGAAGCTGAAAACATTAATGTTGGAGCAACTAAAATTGGTAATGTTGAATATTTGAGTGCGAGTCACTTGGAGGGTTACGGGTCTTGAGAGATTGCAGAGGTAGTGAGGCATTTGAAAATAAGATTAAGAATTTTAAAATGAGGCTTGCTTGATTGTGTGCCAAGGAACAAGCATGGAGGTGATGGGTAAATTGTACTTGGTATGAGCTCAGACACAGACACTGCCATTTTGGACAACCCTCAGGTTTATGGAGGATAGAACATAGGTGGTCAGGCAGCAGTGCATTTCTTCCTTACGCATGCTTGACTTAATGTCATGAGAACTTGTGGATCCAGAGTCAATAGAGATGGTCCCCTTGGTCCAAGCATAAACCAGAACAGCTGGTTCCAGAGGTGGTGTTAAAGCGATTGTTTGTCCTTGATGTCAAGGCAGCATTTGATACTTTGTGTCCTCAAGGAGCCCTAGCAAAATTAACGTCAATAGGAATCAGGCGAGAAGCTCTGTTCTGGTTGGAGTAATACCTAGTAAGCAGGAAGATGCTATTGTTTGAGAGTATTCATCTCAGCTTAGCTCAGCAAAGCTCCTTTCTTTGACTGCATTATCCAAACTCATCACTTCTGCCACTCGGAAAAGCGGGGGCAGCAGACACATGGTACACAAAAATTTCAATCTTCCCTCAAAGTCGCACGTCAAGCTGACTTGGGGCTGTATCTCCATGTCTATATTATTGCTGTGTCAAAAGCTTGGGTGTCCCTCCATCACAGTACTGTGGGTGTACCCATGTGTACTGCAGCAGTTTAAGAAGGTGACTCACCACAACCTTCTCATGGGTTTTTAAGGATAGACAATGAAGAAGATCTTGCCAGCAAAGTCCACATCCAATGAACAAGAATATATATTTTAAAGAACAGGTCATGTCTAGAAATAACAAAGGTATGAATGCTGCACAACAAAAACAAAGGTGCTAGAAAAGCTCAGCAGGTCTGGCAGCACCTGTGAAGGAGAAACCAGAGTTAACGTTTTGGGTCTTGTGACCCTTCCTCAGAACTGCAAAGGTATTAATGCTGCAGATATTCTGGGGTAGAAGTCAAGCAAGCGATGATATGAAGGTGAATAGGAGGTTTTGCTGTAATTTCATGATAGGTGGTTGGGAGCTTAATTTGCAGTCATATATCTCAATATGGTTTTGAACTGTTTGGTCTGGTCTTGGATAATTTCCAGGAAGAGCAGAGTCAATAATTATCAAATAGAGTTTGCAAGGTTTGAAGGTAATTTGCAACATTTATAATATAATGCAATACAATTCAGTACAAAACAGGAACAGGCCCCTTGGCCCACCATGCCTATGCCATTTCTTAGTCCTTATTTAGACTGGCTACTCATTACCTAAGCATAATTTCTATCCCTCTGTTCACCTCCGTTCATGTGTCTATTGAGATACGCCTTAAACTTTGCTAACATGCCTGCTTCCATCACTTCCAGCAGCAGTGTATTCCAGGCATCCAGCACCCTCTTTGCGAAAAGTTTTTTCCTGCACTTCTCCCCGAAACTTTACCCCGCTCACCTTGAACCTGTGCCCTCTTGTAGTTGAAAGGAGGATCTCCAGGAAGTGAAGAGCCAGCAGGAGAACATTGATGCTCATTCTGCACTAGATATAAAACAGGTGGTTTGATAATTTAGCAACAGTGAAAGTGTTGAGACAGTTATCATTGAGATGGAGCTGTGTTTCAATAATGTACATGTGAAAAATAATGCTGTGTTTCCAGATGATGTAGCAGAAAGTCAGGATGCAGATGAAAAACAGAAAGGGGCCAAGGGTAGATCCTGGAGGTAACTGCAATTCATGGTGTGGGACTGGGATGAGATACAATTGCATTTGCATTTCTGGCCATGATTTGATAGATAGCAGTGGGACACAGCAAGCTAACTCCCATCCCTGGATGACAGCGGAGAGGTGTCACTGAAGTCAACCATCTCAAAGGCTGCAGACAGGATGAGACTGGAGAGGAGGAATTGTATTCCCTTTGTCTCAGCCACATGAAATGCCATTTGTGATTTAGATAAGACCTGTTTCTTTGCAGTGATGGGACAGAGTCTGGATAGTAGGGGTTCAAACTTAGAATTCAGTGAAAGATGTGTGCAAAATGGAATGTGGCAACATACTCTGTGGCTTTGGAAAGCGAAGGGAAATTGAGAAGTGACTGGTTTAGGTGGACACTGTTGGGGTGGGGGATTCAGGATTTTTTTGAGGAGTGGAATTATTATAGCAAATTTAAATGAGGGACAGACAATACCTGAAGATAGGAAAAAAGGACTTACAGTTACATTGTATTTTTCACAGCCACCAGATGTCTCAAAGTGCTTGATTGTCAACGAAGTAATTTTGAAGTGTAATGCAGGACTGTAGTTGTCACTTTTCATACGGTTAACACCCATTGTTGCAAAGTGATAATATCCAGATTTTATGATTTTATGATGTTAATTAGTCGATAAGTATTGGTCAGGACACCAGGGATAACTGCCCTGAACATCTTAAAAATAGATCTTTTAACCTAAGCCGCAATGAGACCTCAGTTTAACATGTTACCTTCAGCAATGCAGTACACCTCAAGGAGTGAGAGATAGTGAGAACTGCAGATGCTGGAGAATCTAAGATAACAAAGTGCAGTGCTGGATGAATACAGCAGGCCAAGCAGCCTTAGAGGTGCAGGAAGGCTGACGTTTCGGTCCTAGACGCTTCTTCAGACCCTTTTTCTGAAGAAGTGTCCAGACACGAAATGTCAGCTTTCCTGCTCCTCTGATGCTGCTTGGCCTGCTGTGTTCATCCAGCTGTACACGTTGTTATCTCAGACTCCTCAAGGACTGCCTTGTTTTTGGGTTTTGTGTTCAAGCCTTGCAGTGGGACATAATGCATGAGATTCAGAGGCTAGGCTGTTTGTAATTGAGGCACAGTTGACACTGAACCACCACATCTGACCATTAATAACATTATCTAACTTTGGAATCTGGAGGAAAATCTGGGTGCTCAGCATCTTATACAATTGGATAAAAAGTTATGCGTTGTAGGAATCAAGTCAACTCTGAGTAAGATTGCACATTCCATGTAGCCTCTCAGTATTCTATAAGTTTCAGTGCTATCTCCCCTCATCCTTCTAAACTCCACTGAGTATATCCCTCCTAGCCTGGCAACATCCTGGTAAACTTTACTAACACCTTTCGCCCCAATCTCAAATATCTCCGATACCTTCCTCTCCTTCCTGGGCCTCTCCGCCTCCATCTCTGGCAACCATCTCAACACTGACATCTATTTCAGACCCACTGACTCCCATAGTTACCTTGACTACACCTCCTGTCATCCCCTGCAAAATTTTGATCCCTTACTCCCAATTCCTCTGCCTCCACAGCATCTGGTCCCAAGATGGAGTGCTCCACTTCTGGACATCCCAGAGATTCTTCTATTTCAAGGACCACAACTTCCCCTCCCTGGTGATCAAAAATGCCCTCAACTGCATCTCTTGTATTTCCCATACTTCTGCCCTCAAACCCTCTCCCCCCAACAAAAATAAAGATAGAATCCCTCTGTGCCTCACATATCACCCCCCAATCTCCGCATCCAGCGTATCATTCTCTGCCACTTCTGCCATCTGCAATTTGACTGCACAACGAAAGATATATTTCCCTTCGCACCCCATCTGCCTTCTGTAGGGACCACTCTCTCAGTGAATCCTTTGTCTGTTTCACACTCCTACAGTAATTGGTCCATTAACCTATCTGGAGGACCTGCAATCTCCTGAATTTCCTCTGTTTACCTTCAGTTCTAGGTTGTTTAGGTCTGGCAGCAGAGGGCCTGAGGGGTCAGGTAGCATCTGGCGGATTGGGTGAGGCCTGGTTGGGTCCAGCATTGGGGGGTGGGATGGTTTTGGGTCACATCCTGAAGTAGGGCAGGGATCACCTACCAGGGTTGACAGATCAGTGTCTGGAGGTATGAGAGGTCTGGGAATTTGTAGTTTTAATGCTGATTTCAATCATTCATTAAAACAGTGCTATTTTAATTCTCTGTTCTTAAAAAACTTTTAAACAATGATAACGGCAATGTTGCAGTATTTTATTTGACTGCTTGTCATTTGAATTCTGTTATGGTGATACTGTATGATATTCTTCCAATAAAGTTTTAAGCTCTGTATTATGGCAGTACTATTTCTCTGTACTGCATACTGGTGAGCTTTCTGTTTTGTTCAATCAATTGCTTAGATATTGCTCTGGACCCCATTTGCTGGAAGAGAGTCATATTGTAGGATTAACATATTTTTTAAGAAATTAATCTTTTTGACTTGATTATTATATTATGTTTTTCCGAGTGTCGTTAGTTGTAAAACAATTTTTATAAAGGAGAGAGCCATATAGCCCCAGCCAAAAGTAAGGTCTTTGGTTTTATTGCTTGGGTTTATTGGTTTTATATGACTCCGGCCAAAGTAAACTTAGGTTGACACTTGAGAATTTTGAAGTAAAATACTTTTATTCAAAGACACAGCTATGTTTCAAATTGTTTAAGATTTGTAATTTAAAATATGTAACAGCCTCACATACAATACCTGTGCTTATATAAATATGCACATACTGTTCATAATTAGGTTCTATCGCGATTTTTGTAGTCTTGTAATTATTTTGACTGTTTTAGATGCATTAGTTGGGATGACAGTTAATGACTAGGATTAACATTAAATAGGATTGAAAACTCTAATCACCCAAGTTAATGGCATCACTGATGTCATTTTACTTTGATAAAGATCTGGAGTTGGTAAGGTAAGAGAAACAAGCTATTATGGGAATGAATCAGGAGAGATTAGGAAGAACTGTCACTAAGATGACCATTATGTTAAAGAAACCAATCTGGAATTGTACTCATATTGTTTAGTTAACCCAAGATTGATCATGATCAGTTCATGTGCTGTTTGGGCACTAGTAAAATAATTGAAGTTCAGGATGTCCCAGACCATGCCCAGGGTTACTGGCTAACAAGGGTTAATAAGTGTTTCAGTGCACAAGAAATGAAGACTGAAGACAGAAGAACTTTGATCTAAGATCTGTGATCTAAGAACTAAGATCTGTGCTCAGTGAAGCTCGTGCCACAAACGGGCATCTCAGAATGAAGGAAAACCATTGCCTTTATTAAGTATTATTCAGTTTGTACTTGTCATGATAAACTTCTTAATTTCTGATTAATCAGGACTAGTAAATTTTTTGATTGGCTTTCTTAAATGCAATGTATTATTGTAAGAGACTTCAGTTACAATTAAAGTTAAAGTGAACCCCAAAATCATACAATATATCGCTGAAGCTACAAGTTTCATTCGGATTGGTTAAGTGATTTCCCCTTTGGGGATCAAACCAGAGAATATCTGCAACATTGGTGCTACAGTCAAGAAAGAACAACAGCACTTCTACTTCCTCATGAGGCTAAGGAGATTCAGCATATCCGTAAACACTCTTACCAATTTTATAGATGCACCATAGAAAACATTCCATCTGGATGCAGCATGGCTTGGTATAGCAACTGCTCTGCCCAGGACCGTAAGAAACTAAAGAGAATTGTGAACACAGTCCATACACAAACCAACCTTCCATCCACTGACTCCATCTATACTTCTTACTGCCTCCGGAAGGCAGCTGACATAATCAAGGACCCCGCTCACCCCAGCTATAATTGGAGCAGAAGATACAAAAGTTTAAACGCACGTTCCAACAGATTCAAGAGCAGTTTCGTCTCCGGTGTTATTATATTTCTGAATGGACCTCACTAATCTTAAATTTAATGTTAATCTCGCTCTTTGTGCATCATAACATTGTATTCTTCACTCTGTTCTATTACCCTAATGCACTTTGTATGGTATGATTTGCTTGTATTGCACACAAACCACAACTTTTCACTCTACTTAGGTACGTGTGACAATAATACATCAAATCAAATCACTCTCATGCTTTAGTACACTACCAGCTAAGGGCATCATTATTTTGTTTGTGCTTTGCTCACAACAGTTGTCTCCCTGGACCTATGTTACCCCTCTTTCAACAATCTGATGCAAAGTACAAAACAGCAATGTGAATTGCATGGAATTTTATAAGGTGGAGCTGTGGTTATGTTGTTTATATTCTCTGTTTTCTCAAGTATGATGCTGAAAGGGAGACAACATTTGTTTCTATTGTATGTATTGTTGGGGAAGCAGTGGCTTGTTGGAGTGGGGCTAACACAGGATCATCTCCTTAAAAAACCTACATTCACGCACTACCCTACATTTTCAAACCAATTACTGAAATTTCTTCAGAGAACAATGGCTCATTTTTTAGTGCCAACACACTGTTAAAGCACTGTGGCTTGGCAGCAAATGTTAGTCATATTTCAACCACATGTATAGTGGAAAAAATCAAAAGATAGCGATCTGGCACATTATTCTGTCAGCTTCAGGAGTCTTGGTTTTGGGGCCAGATATGGAAATAATTAAAAGCAGGGTTTGCAAGATTTATAGAAACATGATGAGGAGCACGGTTGAATGTGTGCAAATGTACTGTGCTAACAACGTCTAACAGAATAGTTGATCATTATTCAAGATTCTTCTGTTTTGTTTTAATGAACTGGCCACCTTCAAAGTTACATTTCTAAAAATTAAAAAAAAGTTAGGAAAAGAAGAGACCTTAAAAACTGTAACCGTTTGGCCCACACTTACTATTCTGGACGTGACGGAAAAATGGCAAGGAACCAGTATTCATCAGCTTGCGCACTACAGATCATCAAGTGGAATTTTGAAACAGTAGTTATTTTAAGAAAGTGTATCAGCCATGCTTTCTGTGCTATTTCTGTCACCAGTAGTTACCGTGCAGTATTGCAGTTTGCTTGGATATAGCTTTAAAAGTAATAATTGGACCTTAAAAGGTACAAATTATAACTATGTAGAATGTGATTATCATAATTTGCTTCTTTGTTATTATCTTGATTTAAATTAGACTTCCTATGTTGCTTTCAAATTACTCAGTTATAGAGGGCTGATTTGAACAAGCACCTAATCATTGTGTGCAAAATGGACAGCACAAAATTTGTAATTTACTAGTTTTTAAAGATCAGGCAATATATAAAAAATGTTATTTGTATTAATATACTTTATCTCGATCAAAATCTTCCAATGTTAACTTCCAAAGACCAATCATTTTTGCTGAGGTAATAAAGAATAGATGTAACCTTATTTGTTATCCAGTAAAATGACTTAATTCATGCAACACTATCCTGAGCTTACATCTGAAAAGTTAGAGGAAGATGAAGACCACAACTGTTTTCCTTTTCTCTTCAAACTCTGCTCTTCCTAATTTGATCAATTTTAAAACCATGAAGTAGAACACTTTTCATTTGAGCAACAGATGCTAACATCAAGCACAAAGAGATCCATTCAGCAAAGCTGATGCAACAACAAGTTGCACGTACGTAGAGCCTTGAACATAGTGAAACATCCCGAGGCCCCTCACAGGAGTGCACTCAAATCAAACTTGGCACCAAGCCAAAGAAGGAGATAATGATATAAAATTTAAAGTATTGCATTTACTGACAATCTGAAATAAATTAGAAAAACAGGTTGGAAAACAAATCAGCATGTCAGTCAGCATCTCTAGAGAATGAAACAATTAACAGGCCTGTCATGAGTAGATGCGTTTTTAATCTGTTAAGATCCTACCCAATCTCTCAGATTGATACCCTTATTGTGTTGGAAAATTGTAGAGCTGAAAACATTAACTCTTTCACTCTCTACAGGCACTGCTCGGCTTACCGGGCGTTTCCAGCAAGAGATTTTGTCAGAACAAGGATATCAATCCGAGTTGTTGAGCTCAATTTTAACTCTGTGTAAGTGAAGGATCCTTAAATTGAATTTGTAAATTTAGACCTATTAACACAATTTCTCTCCTCATAGTAGTTCCATTGCATTCCATTTTTTAAATGGAGATAGTAGAACAGATAAAAAGAAAATGTCTAGACATGTATAATTTTATGAAGTCTTAAAAGGAGGAGAGGGAGGTGGAAGGCCAAAGAAGTAAAGAAGGGGAATTCCGAACTCAGGGTTAAGGCGCCTTATCATCATGTAGAGACAGAAGTGTGGTTGTACAGAAGAAGATAAGGTAATAGTTCTGAAAGGGTTAATATTAAAGACTGAATGATATTCCACTCAGTCTGATGGTATAATACAGTATTGGGTGGAAAAATTAAGAAAATAGTTCTGGATCTTGAAGGGGGCACATGTGTCTTCTAAGTCACTAAACAGTCTTTGCAGTAATGTCAAACAAGCTAATTTAACTTGCACCGAATTACTTTCATTCAAAAGACTTAATTTTGTTAAGACAAGACCCTCTCCTTAAAACTGCCTCAAGGCTTTTCCTCTGCCGTTGTAAGTAAAATAGGCTCTAATAAACCGTCAGGGAGAGAGAAATGGGGGCAGCATCCATGCATCCGTTTATACCACATGGTGGCAGTGGTGGGATTGTTACGCAATATCATAAAGTGCAAATGTGAAAATGACGGTTAGATCCAAGAGAAGGAATTTCTGAAAGACCAAGTGAATTAACAGCTTTAAGTACTTTACTGCTCCTACAAACAGTTAGCAGCTTTAGCGCTTGAACAAAGTAACTGTTGAACTTTTAACTTAATTCCTTTACTTTTCCAGTTTAAATTAAGAAGGACTTTAATGTTAAGTATCACTTTTTTTTCTTTATTTCTCTATTTATTCTATGAAGGTAATGCTCAAAGTTTTAACGCTGATTATTTTGTACTTGAGTTTTTTGTGCCCTAGTGCCTTTGTCCCTATGTATGGTGACATTACACACTTTTCACTGTACTCCTGTTCTCCTGTACTTCTGTACTTGAATACACATGACAACAAACTCTGAATCTAAATTTATGTAGCAATCAGTAGACCTCATGGAAAGACCAACAAGGGAGAAACAACACCACAGACTAAAGTGTTTACTTCAGACTTTGTAACAAGCACAGAAGAAGCAACGTGGGTTCAAAAGAGCATCAAGACTCGTCACAACTGACAAATGCAGATTCCATCAGGAATGACAATCTGGAGAAGCTGCTTGACTAAGAGTTCATTAAGAAGCAAATGTATCGGAGCTCTGACAATAATGTTAGTTACCATTGTTGAGGAAGGGGAGGAGCTTTAAATTGATTAAAAAAACAGGTTGTGAAAGCTGGAATATAAGCAAAAGGATTCACAACGAATTGGCACCATAGTAAGTGGACACTGCAAAGCACAGCTACAGAAGGGAAATCTAAAGCCATGGAAATTCTTTGTGTTGAGTTTACAGCAATGAGAAAGTCACAAAACAGAATTAGAATGACAAAACAGACAATTTAAGATCAAAAGCAGACATTGTCTAACAGAAAAAAGACGGAAGAATTATTTTAAAGCCAATTGGAGATCCATAATTTCAATCAAAAGAACTTATGAAGGCCACCAGGATAAGGCTTTATTTGACAATGTCATGAAAAAGGGTATGCATTGTGCATTAGGCTGTGAAAGGCAGGAAATTGTTCTATTTGCCTGTGAAAAGACAGGAACCCTGTATTTTGCATACCAAAAATGAAGAACTTCCATTTTGACTGAGAAACATGGTGAAAACTTCAGTAAGCAGTACAAATATAGAGCATTAGCATTAAGATAAATACAAACCTCCAAAAAATGGAAAAGAATTCAGCATTGTTATAGTGCTGTAAACAAATGTGCCTGTAGTCACATGACCAAATCACCAAGAACTCCGCAGTTGAGCAGGCTCCTTTTACCCCAGCTGTAGAATGAGGGACTACACTGAGATGGAGAGGGAAAAGAGAAAGAAGGAAAGCTGTGAGCTCACTTTGATGATACAGGTGACATTGCACTGCAAATGTCTCATGTTTGAATAAATTTCATTGTTTTGGCACATTATCTGTTTCTTTGAGTCTTTGATTTGCTCAGAGTATAACAGAGCCAGCGTGAACTTTAAGCTCATGTCCATGTAGGATTGTACCACGTCAACGTTAAGAGTCCACTGCAACATCTGGAAGCAGGATGATCAAAATGACAAACAAGCAAGATGACTTAATGGACATTAGGCCCTGCTGACTCTATTGCTCTTCACCTGAAACATCCCTATACTTTCCCTGACCTCTGTGTGTTAAAGAGCTGGTGTGAATGAGGTGCTCAGCAATGTCTGGGGCAGGGAGCTGTGCAGTGTACAGGGGTTAGGGATCCTGCACGTCTGTGTTTTGTAAAATGCATGACTCTGTGTATAAGGTTGTTCCCCCTTTAAAGGACCTTATATTGGTGGGTCCTGCAGTCTCTCTTTGTCATGGGTTGAGACACTTACCTTGCTCACTCTGATGTGCTCAATCTTTCCCGCTGTATATTTTTCATTTCTACCACGACACAAGACAACAGTGGGTGCTCTTTGACTAGGGACTCCCAGCTTACACCTTGACCTGTTTGAAAGGCCCTGAACATTCAGATCCCCTTCCTGGTAGTCCCTGCTGCGAACACTGTCAGCTTTGTACCTCACTACATTGCCCCATCTAACTGGCCTACAAGGGCCTGCAGTTGCCCATGTTTCATTGCCCAGCATTTGGTACATGAGGTGACCAGGCTGGGTGTGATCATGTGTTGTAGCAACTCCCCACCACCCCACACTGTGAAGCCTGGGTACTCCTGACCATGGACAAACACACTATTTTGTGTGATACATCATCCATCATGCCTCACCATATCTGCCCTCTCCTTACAAAAACTGTTGCACCCTTTGCACTTGTCACTTCCGCTTCCCTTCAACCTGCAACTCCCAATCCCAAACAATAAATTCCCAAGTCTCCTTCCATGATGGCCCCCTCCCCCACCCCAGCAATTCCCCCTTTTCCCATAGTTTCTGGGGACAGACCTGACAGAAACACTGTGGCCTATATCATTGAGTGATTTAACTGGACAGTCTAAATCAGAAGTGCACAGACCTCTGACTGATCCTCATGCATCTCCCCAACCATGTTAGCCTTATGCCATGGACTGGCTGGCATGAGCCACAAGGCTGACCCGAACACACTCTTGGAGGGTAGAGGGACATCCTGAGCATGATCCCTACCATGGCCAATCTACTGGACTAGGATGAGAGGCTGACCTTAACTGACAGTGCCAGGACCCACTAACTGACGAGTGCCTGAATGAACCTCAGTGGGGCCTGCTCCCTTGAGACGTGGCCAGCTGCTTGCAAATACTGACATGTAAGCTGCTGACACATGGTGCAGGTGTCATACAGATGTAGCACACTGCTGCCTGAAATGTCCGCTGAGCTCAGTAAAGCAAGCTGCCCAGTTGCACTAATTGGCATAGCAAAGCAAGGCAAGAATGCTGTAAGCACACAGTTAGGTGCTGGGTGAGAGATGATGTAAGCTGCCTGGTCCAAACTGTGAACTGGGTGTTTGTCCCTGCTGTATATCTGCTAATTGACTGTGTACCCTGTAATGCAGGCCTTTGTTTCCTGAGCAGTCTGAAATTGGATTAGTGATGCGCCATAATGTTTGTGAGGAGTTGCCAAACGTTAGATGTTAATGTCTGTCAACAAGGGACGTGTGTGGCTCTGGCTTATGCATCATGCCCTGAAATCCCATTGATGCTGACCAATATGGAAGCTCCTCGCAGCCAGTTGTGAACTGAAGTCTCCAGGTACCCGCTCTGATCTCCATGTCAAGAATTCTTGATGTCTTAGCTTGATTGGTGCATTTGACATTGCAGGAAGCTGAATATAAATTAGGCAAGCTGTGGTATTAATGATATGTTTAACAAGCTATAATGTCTCTCAGTTGGCAACTTGCCACTGCCTAGCAAGCAACTCAAATTGTTTCTCAGAAAAAAACAAAAGTGTTGAGTGGGCAGTACAGTGACTCAATGGTCAGCACTGCCGCCTCAGAATGATAGGGATCCCAGTTCAATTACAGCCTTGAGTGACTGTCTGTGTGGAGCTTGTATGTTCTCCCTGAGCCTGTGTGGGCTTCCTCCCACAGTCCAATAGTGTGCAGGTTAGATAGATTGGATATGTTGAATTGCCCATCATGTGCAGGCTAGGTGGATTAGCTATGGGAAATGCAGGGATATGGTAGGGGTTTAGGTCTGGGTGGGATGCTCTTTGGAGGGTCGCTATAGACTCGATGGGCTGAATGACTTGCTTCCATATTGTAAGGATTCTATGTTGGCCGTGATGTTGAGATTGGCCACCTAGTCCTCTCGTCTGATTTTGCCACAAATTCCTGCATAGCCCATATTGTCTCAGCCCCTCTAAGCTAACACCCAAATACATAGTGTTTGTGCTATGAAAACAAAACTCGCAGGTACAAGCAGCATGCAGCTATGACAAAAGAACGCACCTTCTGTAAAATACTTGTTCATTCTGGAGCACGATTAAGACGGTTTCAGAGTAACAAAAAGTGTGAAGATGTTAATGCGATAGAACAACCTGCATCAGAGAAGATACTTCATGCTTTGTAGGGGAAATTCATAATCTAACCAAATTATGTTTGACAGCACCTGCCCATGTCAATGAATATCTCATTAATTTTCAGCTTGATATCTAAGCGAGTGCCTATGTCTTATCATGGCTGAAGAAGCATGAAGTTACAACCTTCGGAGATTGAATGATAAGGTCCGTGTGGCACAATTAAACCCATGTTACAAGCAACTCTGCAACACTGTGGATCTCAGACAGTAGATAATGTCTACACAGTTCATAATCCGGAAATCTCTCTCTTCAACAAGAATGTGAGCTTTGCTCTCAACCTCTTTTGAAAGAGTTTGTAGACCCACAAGAGCTCATAGGTTTTTTGGAAAGGAGTACCCTGAATTGTTCAGAGGGTTAGAGAAACCAAATACCGAATACATCACATTTTAAAAGATGTTAAGCTATTTTGTCTCTACATATCAAAGCAGATTCCATACCCCTTCATGAATCAAGCGCAGAAGGAATGTGAGTAAATGTCCAGAATGGGTATCATTTCCCTGGACACAAAACTAACCAGACATTGATTGGTCATAGTTACTGTTGTATTTTCCCTGATGACTATTCATGGCATCTTGTAATATTTGCTTTCTCTGCCTCTTTGCTGCTAGCAATCCTCCTTTTGGATCTATCTATTCATAAGTGGTACGAAATATGCCACCATTGAGAACCTACAGAAGAGACACTGTTCTTACATAACAACAAGGTATATTGCATCATTGCAAGGAGTAAAACTGCATTTTGTGAAACTTAATTACTGGGAACTTAGGAAGCTGGCACAGAAACATGTCCTGTCTTTGAAAGCCAGGGTAGAATCCACCCACCTACAATATGTGACTTTGGTAGAATGGTTGGAACAGACATAACATGAGCATTAGCCCTGTCAGAGCAATTATTTTATTCCAGTCTCTGTCCCCAAACCCAGTGCGTCCATCAGAGTATGCATTGAGCTAATATAGTTGACCAAAGAGTAGCGAAGGAAAGCTGGCTCACGGTCTACACCACATAAGAATTTAGCCAAATTGTTTGGTTCTTACTCTACTCATTTCCAACAATGGTTTCTGACAAGTTTCATGAGATGAACAATCAAGACCTGATAACTATATTTATTATACCATTTGGGAGATTTTGCTTCGACAGGCCACCTTTTGGGATTACCTCAGGCTCACAGCTTTTTTAAAGGGACTATGCCTCAGGTTTAACACATGAGTGACATTTTGAGACTTTGATTAAGTGTTCACGTAGTTTTAGAATAGCCATTGGCCGAAGGGTTTACTCTCAAAGACAAGTGTGAATTAGCCAAAGAATCTATTCACTATTTGGGTCAAAATGTTGACAAGGACAGAATAAAGCCAGACCCACATGAAGGGTTTTAAGGAGTTTCTCACTCTAAGATCATGGGGTTTTCTAGCAAAGGTAAAGAATTGGCAAAATTTTTGCTATGCTTGGTAACTATGACTGAACCCTTAAGACAGCTCTTCAAGAAGACGCAAGAGTGTTGCTGGGACCCGCATCGGGAGGATGCCTTTCAAAAGATCAAGGACATGTTGATGTCCACAGCATTACTGGTTTATTACAAACTATCCTCACCAGCTTTCCTAGCAATGGAAACTTCACTTACAGGCATTGGAAAAGTGATCTTTCAGGAGCAATCAAATGGATTTTGGAAACCAATATATTATGTCTCTAGAACATTGTCAGATTCAGAGGCATGTCACATAGTTATAAACCAGTGGTCTTCCTTGTTGGCATGAACATACAAGAAATTTCCAGATCCTATCATAGAATCCCTGCAGTGTAGAAGCAGGTAATTCAGCTCACTGAGTTCACATCTACCCTCTGAAGCAACCCACTCAGACGCAGCCCACCCCCCCCCACCCCTTAACTATACTCCAGCCTTTCTGACAGCTAATCCACCTAGCTTGCACATCCCTGGACACTAAGGGCAATTTAGCATGGCCAATCTACTTAACCTGCACATCTTTGGACTGTGGGAGGAAACCGCTGCACCTGGAGGAAACCGAGGGAGAATGTACACATTCCTCACAGGTACCTGCGGGTGGAATTAAACCCAGGTCCCTGGCACTGTGAGGCAGCAGTGCTAAATACTGAGCCACCTTGCTGCTCCATTTAACTATGCTTCCCCATGGAGCATATCCTTGGGCAGAAAGTACTCATGGGTACCCACAATAACAACTGGTCTCCCTATTAGAAGAGAAGGAGTTGACAAGGATGCTGCTTTGGATATAGGGGTTGGGATTCCAAAAGGAGTTCCTGAAAAAAACACCAAACCACAGATCCTAGAGCTGATCTGATGACAGATCATCAAATATTTGTTACTGATTCCCCTGACTTGGAAAAAGAATGGAATGCAGTAACAATTTCCTCTCTTGAGCATCCTTCTATTCCTAAATGTGGGCCTGCAGCCTGCGCAGAGCCCTCCTCTAGCCTAGCAGCAGGAAGAAAGTGAGAATAACCCAGTAGTAGCTCGCTTGCCAATTTTCCTCTCCATTTCTGTGGGAAACGCATTGTCTGGATTTCATATTTTGGGCAGATCTGGTTTGTGGAAAGTTTTGTTGAACAGCTTCAAACTAAATGCCTTACAGTACTGCGGTGAAATGATTGAGGCCAACATAAAAAACAGACTATCAATAACATACTTTCAAAATAATGTAAAAATTTTATAATTTCCGGTGCACTTTATTCTCTCGATTTTTTCATATTATTTTTCTTTATTCTGCTTATGCTGAATTTTTTTTGAATGCATTTGCCACTAATGATTTCTGAGTGAGAATGTGGCCCGTTTGCTTGCTGTCTGTGTTTCTTACAGAAGTGCTAAGGAAACGTTTCCTCCTAAACCTTTATAATTTCTAATTATATATGTTGAAGGGAATGTGTACACAATCACTGTGGTGGATGTTAATTCCTGTGATTTGAAATGTTGCAGCACACATAATTTGCCAAAATGATGCAGATTAATTTTAGTGTTATTCCAATTGGTCAGGGCCCAACTAGTTTGTATATTCTTCCATGACATTGAGCAAGCCTCCTATTGGTTTTATCCTTTCTCTGCATCACGTGCCATGCAAAACATTCATGCATCACTCAAATCCAGTCTCCAGCTTTTTCTCCAATTTTCTCAATGCATTTCCGTAATTATTGATTTCTTTACAGAATTTTGACAGCACAGAGTCCAACAGGATCCACAGAAGTCACTTCCCACTTCATCTCACCTTTTCACTGTATCCTGCTATTCCTCCTCATCTTACTACCTAGATTCTCCCAACCAACCATTCCACGTCACAATAATTTCCACATTCCCACCTCTCTCTGAGTTTACAGTTGTATTTAAATTAATGTATCTGTCCTTTATGGGTTACATTTTCAAAAATAATGATTAATGAAATATATATACATTTCATTGGAAGCTTAAACCAAGTTATTGCCTGTGCTACATTCACTTGAAATATAAATGTTTGTAGTTAGGCCTCTGATGTTCGGCACATTAAGAGATTGGTGAGCGGTTGGGTCGGGGGGAGTAGTTTGATGGGAATCGATCTGACAGAATATTGAATCCTGGAAGTAAATGAATTTTAACTCAGCCATCTCATTATTATTTTGCTTTGGTTCTTCTATCTAATCATCGCAACAGACGTGACAAGATTGATTGACAAGATTTCAACTCCAGTAGTTCAAGGGACACTCCAGGCATGAAAGTTATAGGAGCTTGGACCTGGGAAGGAAATACTAGTGACCAACAGGAGACAAACACTGTGCTTCCTTTCAATGATACTTTCCTGGGTATACAACTGGGGGCAGTGTTAGAAATTGGGGCCACATGAAAAACAGAATTGTTCTAATATTCTCAACATATCGCGGGCTGCTACAATGTTGTATTTTTTCCCCAAACCAATAGAATCTCAGAAAAGACAAGGACAAAATGAAGGTGACAAATGCAGGTAATGATGATCACCAAGGTCAGTATGTTCCGTAAACTGACGTGAAAGAGATGTGTGGTACAATAACCTATTGTCAATGCAATGTTTAAAAAAAATTTGCTTTTCATTTCTGGAAAAGATTAAAACAAACCTTCAGATGAAGGTAGGAAAAGAAGCAACAGTCATTCTGCTGTGAGTAAAATTATATCAGGCTATAGGGCTGCTGTTTCATTAGACAGAGATGATTGGTGGTGATCAACCTGAAGGCCACCATACCTCAGGTAAGGGGTTGAGATGGAGAGCCCTTTGCGGTAACCTCAGCCAGTGAGGGGACTGAACCCATATTTGGCATCTCACTGCTTTGCAAAGCAACTATCCAGCCAACTCAGCTAAACTGACCTCCACTGTGAGTAGTTGTCTGCCACCCATTTAACTGTTACCTAAGAGGAGTGGTAACTGCCAGTATTCACCCAGTGGTGGGTCGAAGGTTTGCTATGTGCACAAAAACCTTATTATGTTTTCTTACAGACTACTGGGAGGTCCAATGTTCAAAGGTACTACAGTAGCTGATCCAGGGTCTGGCATTGGGTCATCCTTCTCCTGAGAGCCCAGCACCCCAACCCCCACCTTGCATCATTACTCACTTGCGTCCAGATGCCTCTCCAATTTGAGGCCTCGGGTGGATGCAGTACTGGCAGCAGCCACCGCCTCCCCAGTGGTGCAACTGAGTACAGAAGATCTGCCAGCATCTAAATGACCAGCAGTTCCCAACATGCTCTCAAGACAATTTCCATACCTTTGTTGCCTCCAAAGTATTTCATCTGTAGACTTGAGGAAGCCATTCAACCCGTCAAGTCCTTGCCAGAAATGTATGTCTTCTATCAAGGAAAATATTGAAGCGAACATAAGATTTTTCAGTCCTGACGAAGGGTGATGCCCGAAACGCTGATTGCCCCTTTCGTCCTGATGCTGCCTGGTTTGTTGTGTTCTTCTAATCTTCTGTTTGCCTACCTTGGATTCCAGCATCTGCAGTTTTTTTTTCTGTCCCTAAAGAAGATTTTTCAAGCCCAGTTATTTGGCAATTATTTGTTAAATTTAGGCAATCACTCCAAATATTTAAGCACTGAATGAGAAATCCTCCTCCCCATCACCCATTCCACAAATGCAGCAGTAGCACATTCAGAAAAAAAACAGGTTAATCTAAGATAAAGTTTTGGGCTAGAAATCACCTTTATTCAATAACAAAGAGACAAAATCGTTCCCTGGATATTTAGTGAAAGAAAAACAACAGTATAAGAAAATGTTCGATATTAGTAGGTAAACACTTAGCAACTTATGCAGCAGTTAAATGGGTTAAACTATCAAATCACAGAAAATCAAATAAACTCACAAAATCCATTAAAATAGCCAACAGTGATTTCCAGGCTTTTAGTAAGGGGTAGTAGATATTAAACGCTTTTCATATACATATTGTGCAAACGTCTCTTTTTTATGCTGACCTCAGCTATTTACCATTGTCTTGGAAGTCATTTTATACCAACAGACATTTCCCAAATAGTATTTTCCTATAATATTATAATTAAGATCTAACCTATTTTCACAATAACATCTTTTCATTACAGCCCTTAATGGCCAGTCGCAATTCTTTTGGTTCAGTTTTCTTTGTTGCTTGATGGTTTTTACGTTTTTGTCAAGTTACTGTTGAACATTTTTGCTTTGTTTTCCTATCAGCCGTTTCCATCAGAATCTATAAGTGCAAAATTTAGGTTACACCTTCATGCATGGTTTAATAACTGATAAAGCTATAAGAGATGCATCAACTGCCCAACTAGAGTTCCATATTTCAGACAATCACTGAAGTGCACTACAAGCATGCTATTTATACATGTAAAGCCATTATACTGGACTTTAGAACTAAAATTCCTACATTCACTTCTTGTGTCAATCCTAACTTGTTTAATTTTTGCTTCCCATTAATAAATAAAGAGGGAATATAACTCAGGAGTTAGCTTAGCAATCTGGTTGATAAGGAAATCATAACAGGAGGAGTGAAATGAATACTCTCAGATCAGTTAATAGATGTTTGTTTTAAATTTGAAATTGATAACACTTAGGCTTAACAAAAACTGAAGGGAAATGGGCCAAAGGCGGATAAACGGAGTCAGACCACGGCTCATTCAAGATATCATTAAATGACGGAACAGACTTGAACTGCTGAATGGCCTACTCCTGTTCCTATGTTCCAAATACCAGTGAGTGGTTTCTGCAGACTGCAAGCAGCAGTATAGCTCAGGTCCAAAACAATTCACAAAATCAGTTATAATGCTTGGGAGTAAAATATTGTATGATCTGAAAAAGGATAAAATTATCAGTCACCCAGAGAAATAGGGGTCAAATCAAATTTATTAATGCAGTGAAGTATCCTGAAACGTGACAATCTGAGAAATATATTTATTTAAAATGGACTATGGATTCTGCTTCTGCTGGAGGTTTGTGTTTCCTAGCAGCACCTAACACACAGAAATTTCCTAACTTTTTCCTTCATCTTGTTTGCGGTGAGCTTCAATTTATAATCTCCAATTACTAACTTATCAATCGTTGGCTGTTTCCCTCTATCCAACAGTTCAAAGCTTCTTCATGATTTTGTACATCAGATTTCTTCATAACCTATTGTAACTTGATGAAATGAACTCCAGTCCACTATTTTGAGGATCTTCAGTCCCTTGTCATACTTAAAGTACCTTATTCAGAGTAATACAAAACTCTTTGACATTCTATCTATAATCTTGACATCTTGAAAGTACGGCAAGCAAAACTGTACACATAGGAATGAATTTAATTTTTTGGAGTGTTGGTGCAGAGTTAAAAACCACAGAAATTGATAACATACCGCAAATCTAGGTCTGACCCACCAACGACCTCACTTTGTGAACTGCGTTACACTCAAGATAGGTGGGTTCGCCATTTAACAGAAATTATGTTAGAGTGATACCTCAACACACTTTTCAGTTTAACTTCAGCTCCATTGGTTCCCTGAATCCACTTAACATGCCAGTGAAAGTGAGGTGAATATGCCATGGTAGTTGAGGAGCATTGATCAGTCACAGGAAAATATGCCAATACTTTCTGAAAACACATAGCCACTTGCTTGCCTACCAGTGGCAAAGGCTTGTTCATTGTACTTTTACTGAGGTGTCACTTTTTGCTCTTTGGAGGTTGCCTTCTGAACCTTGGAGGTTTATTTTAGCGAATCAGGATATGGGCCCTTTCTGCTGTTTTAGTTTGGACCTCAGCTGAGGTCTAAAATGACCAGCAACCGCAACTGGCTGGTCACAAACATGTCGATGGCTGCAGAGAGAGGAAATGCAGCAAAGAGATACAGTCCAAAAGGGACAATATCCATGAAATAGGATCTACTGGGAGTGAGAATGTCTCTTTGATGTCTCTGTAGAGCTAGTTTCTCAGGAGGCTCAGTCGGTATTGGCAGATATCAGTAGACTGGACACAGGTAGACCCAGGATCTCCCAATCAGAGACACAAAGATACAAAACGTGTCACTAATGGTTTGTGCGCCAAAGCCACCAATTATGTTCACATTGCTTCCAATGATGCCAGTCAGGAGAAGCAGACATGCTGATTTTACTGGTTTTCTATGGATGCTGACTGCCAATGGTTGCACATGTGACAATCTGGGCACCTCCAAACAGTCATGAGTGTTTATAAATGTGTAGCTGGTGTACCACCACAAAACGTGCTCTAGGTTCCTGGGCAGCTGGCATCACCTTTCCGTCCTGGAGTGGTCTAAACTTCCTGATCTTTTTGGACTTGAAGCTATTTTAAGGGGTAGCTTTTATGCAACAATTTACTTCAAACTTGACTTTTGAGGTTTACCAGAACACCTAGACTGAATCTCAACAGCACTACAATGAATGCTAGTTGTGTGATTGAGCAGACTAATGGAATGCTGAAGATGCATTTCTGATGCCTGGATAGATGCAGCATGCAATAGCTAGGATTTCCAGAACAATTGTGACCTTTTGTTGTCTACACAACAATGTAGAAAAGCAAGACCTGATCCCATAGGAAGAACAAGGTGAAGACCTCAGACCCCTTTCAGACAATTCACAGGGGAACAGGGAAGAAGACGAGGAGGAGAGCAATGTACTCCCAGATTCCCACATTGTTACCCATGATGACAGCAATATCCCTGTTAATGTAAGATTTATGTAGGTTGCACCAGTGGACACATGTCACCAGGAAGTCTAATGACCACTGTTTCCCCAGACCCGCCTGACCCACATAAATACCACAGCTACATATCATCTCGAAATCAGCCAACAAGAGATGGAAATGGCTTTAGTAGGGTTCACTTCCTTGATCTCTTTTGGTACCTGGCCTCTCGTGACCTAGTCATGCTGCACTGTGACTACTGCAGTGGAGAATATTTTGGTACGGCTCAGTGTGGACCCGTAAGACTAACAATGAAGGTATTTGTCAAGCTGAACATGTTGGCACCAAAATTCTGTATGATATTGTTGCAGATTTTCACAGAGTCACTCTTCAGAAGATCTGACAGCCTATGGTACCAGAAATTCTATCATTTGAGAAACATATTATCTCGCTATCTGTATCACCAGCTTCCTTACTCTTCAGGCAGACTTATCCAATCTCTCCGTAACCCTGGTCAGTTTACTTTAAGGAACCACTACCCGCTGTTTGTTGTGGGGCAGGAAGGCCACCATAAGACTGTCAGACTTCCTATATTTCTTTTTGGAACACAAAGGTGTAAACGTGCCTGCTTAACCATCGGGAAAACTGGTCAATTATTTATAACAACTTCAGCTTTTTGAGAGTGTTTCTTTTGGCAATGTTTGGTTAGTTAACAACAGGCCTTCTAGTCAGACTGTCTTTTTTACTAGTAGAGAAAAGCCAGAAAACTGTCTCTGTCAGCTTTTGCCTTGAAGAGACAGCTGCCAAAGAATGTAATGTTAGTGAATGAGTCAAGTTATGCAGTTAGTTTTGATAAAGTTATTTCTTCTAATTGGGTAAGGTGACATATAGAATCTCATGAGGCTTGAGTGAAAGAAAAGTACTAAAAGAACATTGTTAGAAATTGATGTTTTAGAAATTGGTTTGGCTAGCTCAGCCCTTGATATTGAAACCTGCCACTATGAATTTTCCATTACTTTGGTATTGTGTGATGTGCATTACTATTAAGTTTTAAAAATTCATTCATTTATGGGATGTGGGTATCACTGACTGGACCAATACTTATTGTCCATCCCTATGAGAACGTGATGGTAAATTGCCTTCTTGAATTGCTATAGTCCAGTTGGAGTAGGTAGACCCACACAATGCTGCTGGAAATGGACTTTCTAAGGTTTTGACCCAGTAATGGTTATTATCTCATTTGTTGGTAACAATAGTTAATACTAATTCCAATGAAACCTATAAAGAATTGTTGAATCCTATTATCTTATGGAATAACTTAGAAACTTGCAAAAAGCATCTACTTGCTAAAAGTAGATTTAACTTCTGAGATTATTGGTTGAAAGTTTTATACTTTCCATTAGCATTGGTCTATTCACTACTTTAATGTAGGAATTAATTAGTTAATGTGAAATAGATTAATACTTCTATTACGATAGTGAAGAAAGTAATATCAGGAACGAGTTCAATGTTTACTTATTCAGACGATAAACAGAAATACAAAAATGCTGTTTATTATTCATTGAAACCAGGGAAGTACCCTTACTTTATAAGTCCCCTTGATAGTCTTGCAATGGGAACAAAAAGCTACAGTAATTCCTTGATAACAAGTTGTGGGGCTGGATGAACACAGCAGGCCAAGCAGCGTCATAGGAGCAGGAAAGCTTGACGTTTCGGGCCTAGACCCTTCAGTACCTTTTATCTCTGATACAGTAATTCCTTTCTGCCCCAAATAACTTCATCCATGTCTAACATCCTATCCACTGATGTATGTAACAAATAACTTTATGGCTGGATACCCACATATTCAATGAAGGACTGTCCTTCTCAATCTCTCCCCTCTTTGAGGTGTGGTGACCCTCAGGTTAAACCATCACCAGTCATCTCTCTCTCATGAGAGAGCAATCCAATGGTCTGGTAGGATTATGACAGCTTTACCCTTAATGAAAGCAATGTGATTAATGCAGGCTATATCTTCAAGTGATTGTTATAGATTCTCTTTCTTCAAGCTAAAAGATCTCATCTTTGTTTTCCACATGTATTCCCAAAGATCTTGTTGCAATCTCATTAGAAGTGTGAAAATAATTGATGGAGTGATTTAAGAAAATGTTAAACTCAAAGCACAAATAAAACATGTGTGATTTAATTAGAGATAATATAAAAACACAACTGGTTAGTTGAGTAATTGAATGATGGCGAAATCACAATTATACACGCCTTCCTGAAAATGCTATATTACCATGCTGGGTAAATGAATATAATCAGTGTCAATGGTTGACTAACATATCACCATCAAAATAGAGGAACATTTTCCACATGTCATTTCAGTTTCCCATCAGTAAATATCAACCTGTTTGGATATTTATCTTAAATCTTTCATCTTCAATATGCAATTTTATATTTTGAAAACTATCTTTCAGTGGATGTTTTGTAGCTAATGAAATCAACCAGGCAATATCTGTGTCTCAGATTATACAGGAAGGTCTATCTGCATTTTATCAGGAAATTATGTCTACTGGGGTACTCTCCTTTCCAAAACATGCTATTGTGAATCACAAATGTTACGACACATTCTAAAATTAGACATGCAGTTCAATGATGGCAAAGGTTGCCACCATATACTGTTAAAATGTCTTAGAGTGATTCTAGGCTGTTGTTGGGGTAACCTGTAACAAAAACAAAGTGGCTGTGCACTTATACACCAAACAATAATTGACGTTTATAACTTTGCCAAGGGAAACATGTTAGGTGTTGTACTTTTATCGAAAGGAAGAATTTTCCAGGGTCAAAGAATTGTAAATGCTCGGACATCACGATAAATGTTTACTTGATAAATGTTTAGGCTACAGGAAAGCACACAGCTTTTCTTAACCTGTTCATAATTAATACTGAAACGTGATCATTCAAGTGAACACTTGCTTTTCTGATACCTATTATGTTTACCATTGCTTGAAGGAACATCACACTGCAATTATTCTCGAAGAAAGGCAGGTCTTGAGGTGGATCCACTCTTGCCCCAGTTTTGTTATTGCGAGAAGTTAAAATTGTCCACAATAGCTTTAGAGCTATGGTAATTTTGTTTAAAACTCACAGTTTGCCTATGTGCTCAATGCTTCTTAGCATGATTCTTCCCCTGGTGTCAGTGTGGGAACTAATGTACAATTCACATTACTGATCCCTGGGTGCAGGAGTGTGAGAGGTGGCTCATTGCAATATGGTCAGACCAAATCTCTAAGCACTGATTTGTCTCCTGTATCATTGTAGCAGAGTGCTGAGTTGAATTTACTGCAGGTTGCATCTGATTTTCTCTTTGCCAAGTCAGGTTTAGATATTGCATGTACATGCATTGGAGGAGGGTGGCGATGTCAGTGAGCCAAGCATACACCTTCTTGTGCTGAATAAAATTAAATTGTTTGGAAATGATCAATTGGAAATTAAAGGAATAATGCAGAATTCACAAAAGCTCATTTAACAATCTGGTCCATCTAATACAACTGTTAAAAAAAAACAATTTGCAGCTCATTCCTGACTTCAAAACTGAGTCTGATGTTTTGACTTCACGTATGGCAAAGCAGAAAATGCGTCAAGTCAATAGAAGTGAAGGGAATCAAGGATTTAAGCAATTGTTTCCTCAGTGGTGAGTGAATGTTTGGGCAGGGAGACCAAATAAATGGCTGATACTTCCGAATGAAACCCTTGTTTGTCAATCACATCCAAATTCAAGATATAGCTCCAGTCGAACTACAGGCATACTGATAGAAAACCAGATTTCACATTATGACCTTATGCCTCCCCCTCACCCCCAAGCTTATGATAAACAGTCCCAGATTTTTGGACTTCAGTTGGAAACCACTGATTACATTGGAAGCAATGGCTGGATCAATTATCTATTTAAAATCTAGTCCATGCCATATTCTGCATAGATTATGTTTTAGTTCGTTCACAGATGTCTTACTTCATTTGGTAAGTTGGGATCTCCTATGAGTCACACAGTTATAGTAATTTATTAGCCATCTGCATGATCAAATGTTGATATATCAAAACGACTTTGACCTTTGCAATGCTGCCAGTGAAATAGCTGGACTGCTGAAACTCTGCAGCTGTGCTGTCAGCTATTTATCCTGTTCTGCACCAGCAATTTCTTTTTTGGGGCAAAGCAAATTTGCACAAATAGGTCAATCATCAAGGGTGGTTGACTGAAGAACTGAGTTTTCAGACTGGCTTCAACAAATAAATTGCAAACATTATGCAGGATGTCCCTTTCTCTTATACAATCTCATTGAGTGATATGATAAATGGAATAGCTGTCTGTAGAAAAAAATGGACTCCCCTTTTGCAAAAGTGAATAATAAAGAGGAATTTTCAGATTAAAATCAAGTAAGGATAAGAACGAGCTGGTAAATGAATAATTGTACATGATGTGTATGATGGTAAGGTAGTGTGTAGATACAGGCACGTAGGAACAAAAAATGTTCTTGGGGTAGGTGTAGGCTAGATGGCCATCTACAGTGTTAGAGATGTTTAATAGCTGGAGTATACCTTGGAGCGTGATTTCTGAACAGTGCGGTGGATCTTCTGCAGATTGTACCTCTCACATTTGCTTAGTTGTCAAATTGTTGTGTCTTTATATTAGAATATTCAATGCAGGCTTCAGAACGTTGGCATGTTGTTTAAATGGGGGTCAAGAGCCCTATCTGTGTGACTAATAGTGCAGAGACAGGTTCGTTGTTCAATTAAAGATGATGGACAGGGCACTGAAGGCTGAATGGCCGATAGGAGGATCTTCATCACTGAAGAAACGGGAGGACTGCTTTCTCAGGTATGTGATGGAGATAGTTTCCCAAAATCCAGGTGGCCTCTCCAACTTCTCTAACTCTAAATTAAAAGGAAATGTTCTAAGCAGTCAGTCAACCATGTGGAGGGGACCCTATGGACTACAAGACTGAAGCAAAACAAGCAGAGAGAGCCTCTTAGCTTTCCTGGGATGTTGGTCACAGGTTTGCCACTGGGAGTCATGGCAGTCACATCATTCTCTGATGCCCTTAGGGTCTAGGACGTTGATTGGAAAATCCCAACAGGGGTCTAAGAATGGACAACAATAGACCTTTAATGAGGTAACTTGACTAATTGCTGCTTGCGGCCTTCCCATCCCACCCCCAAGAAACTGGCCTGCAGGCAAGATAGAGCAAGAAAACTGACTCACATGCCCATGTTTTTGTCTGTTCTGTTCTGTCCTCCATCAGGGCCTAAGAATTGAACCCCTGTTTTTTTGAAAAAGAAAACCCTTGTCTGTGCTTTGGTTCAAGTATTGAAACTGCTCAGGTGCAATCAGCACGGATCATTCATAAAAATTGGCATAAACTCAATGATATAACTATATAAAATATTTGGTGAGTTGGATTAATCTTCAAACTTAGAATAACAGATGGTCTCATGCAGCTCTGGTGATATTTTTCCAAAGAAAACAGCTGGCCTATGGAGCAGGAATTAGACTGGTCCTGCCAACAGTCTAATACTGAAACAGTGGGTGATCTTTCCAAAGTCATACTTTTGATTGCACATGATTTGAAGAGACACAATCAATATTAACATTATGCACCATTCATGTTGCGTGATGGCCTCGAATTTCCATCGTGTTTCTTCCCATCTGCTGCCATAACCTCAGAAGAAAATTGTGAAAATCCTCAGAGAAACAACACAATTCATCTTTTTCACTCACTATTTTTTAAGGGTATTCTAATACTCTCTCAAGGAAATGATGGCAGGAGATCAGGAGAAAGGTTGTGAGATAATATGATTAACATCTTAAGGATAAAGTATCATTGCTATTGTTTCATTGTTTAAAGGTTTAAACCTGTAGGCTGAATCAAATACTTTTTGACTAACTCTCTAATACATTGAGTTTCATAGAGGATTTCTCTCTGTGAAACCTAACGAGATTTCTTAGGATATCAACCTAAAATTGCCTCATTAACTACTTACTCAACACCTATGTTGTCCCTCTTCTCTGGTGGTGGACCAATAGTCCCACATGCCAGAGCTGGAAGAACTCGCCACCTGCCCAAATATATATTCCTGGCACTGGCACCATCTTTAAAAGGGTGTTTGCGCATCTAGACAAGCACCATCAGTCTGGATCTGCACTGCATGGTTCATGATATTTGCCCCAGATATGTCCAAGAAGAGGGGTTGGATGCTGTACTTTTTGGACAGGAGCTCAATTGATGTCTGCACTGCTCCTCACTCACTGAGGATACCTCACCATGTTTCCCTCACCCTAAGCCAGCATTGACAGCAGTGCAAACCACTTTCATCTCCTTTAATGCCTCCATTTTTCTCTCATTGCGTGAGAAACGGCCCTCTATAGGGCAGAAAGAGCAGAAAGATGGGGTGCCTGACATTCCGCTGCTCACCCCTTACGAGTAGACGATCCAGACCCTAGCAGTCCCTGGCAGCTGACTGACTGCCCAAGTCCCTGGACTGATATTGGACGCTGCCTTTGACTTACTGTACAGGGACTCCCTGACTGAAAGCTATCTCCCTTAACTTGACAGAGGACGGCTGACAGCCATGACAATCTTCCTGTGCCTGTGTTAAATAGAAAGGCAATATAGCGGTAGTGTGAGCTAGAAGGCTCTAGCTGAGAAGGTGAAGCTCCAAGATGCAGGGAAAGGAAGGCAAGGCAATGTAGCGATACTGTGAACTTTCAGGTAGTCTCATGGTGAGGGAGCACAAAGACAGCAGGCCAGTATCCCTGATATTCAACCTAGTCCAATCAGTGAGATTGGTGCCTGTACTTGTGAGTAACATGTCCTCGGAGCAGAATTCCAATGATGGCTGCTGGTGCACCCCAAAATATAGCTTTAAAAGCAGAAATATAGAGTAAGTTGATCAGAAGCTTGCCATAACGATACAGAGAGGCTGTCAGCTGTCAGATTCCAGTGTCCATAAATGTGCCCTGAAACATTGCTACTAGTTGTCCAAGATAGAGGGTTGGAGGAGCATGTGCCGAGCTGGTATCACCAGGTACAAGCTCAGATTGCCACCTCAAATGTTCTCAGAATCTAGTTATCTTGTTGGTAAAATAGAAAGCAGCACATTAATGATGTGAGATTTACAGTGAATGACAATGAATGATAATTTCCATTAATAAACATCTCGTCAATGCCTAGTGAGAATCTCATTTTGACGCCAGGATCCCGATTGTATGAGATAATAGGAACTGCAGATGCTGGAGAATCCGAGATAACAAGGTGTGGAGCTGCATGAACACAGCAGGCCAAGCAGCATCA
>JAHRHZ010000218.1:11373317-11384954 GCA_024137785.1 Ginglymostoma cirratum | reverse complement strand
ATGAGTTGTTCTCCATATAGGTGTAGCCTGACTTCTCCCATGATTCACCCAGATTTCTCACCACGTTGTTCAAAATCTGGGAATCCCATCCCCAGTCTTTTCCTTGCTTTGTAATTATTATTTTCTTTCTTCATTAATTATTCTGGCAGTTGATGTTAAACTTCACTTAATTTACCAAAAGGTGTAGTCTCAGCATTGCAAAAGCATTCTGTAAATCAACCACCATGACATGTTGCCCAGCTGCCAACTCTAATAGCCAAAAATGAAAACAATTACAGAAAAAGCACATCAAAGATCAAGGCCATATCTATAAATATTTACTAAAAACCTCAACCATACATCATATGGGGCCTCTTACAATTTGACTTCTGGTTACATGTTCTCTCCCCTCCTCAAACATTCTCCCCAAACCAAATAACTTGGCTTTTTTTGCTTGCAGTTATTTCCTGAACTACAATCTTAAGTGTTATCATGGATTCTGTAGGTACCGGAATTCTCCTCAGTAGCCATAAATCTCAAGCATATTCCAGTTTTTGTCCAGCAAGCTCCTAACCCCCATGTTGATCTCAATGGTAGAGGATGGTCAGGGAAAGAAAGGGAGTATGACAGACAGACAGACATTTTCATTGGATTGGGAGTAGAGTTAGGTAAACTACTTTAGGGCAGAAAGGTCTGGTGGGGAGACTATTGTGAGAGTGGACAGAGAAAGAGAGAGTGATGTTTTGAGCAGATGTTTCAAGAAGGTTGTACAAACAATATTGTTATGGGGAGCAGGTATTTTATTCTGCTGGGAAAAGCAGAAATGGCTAATAACAGGCATTACTGTCCTTGATCTTCACAATGCTACAACTTTGTTTTATTAACTAATTGGGTGTGAATGTTGCTGAAAGGCCAGCATTTATCTCCCAGAGGGCACCTAACAGCAACCATGTTGCTGTGGGTTTGAAGTCACATGTAGGGCAGACCAGGTGAGGGCAGCAAATTTCCTTCCCTATCCAACATTAGTGAAGTAGATGGGTTTTTAAGGGAATGGTGTCCATTAATGTTGCATTTTGTCAAAAAGATTTTTATTGAACCAAATGATTGTTAACATTTTCCTTTTGCTGAGATCTCCTGAACAACACAATAGGATTCAAACTTAGAAAACTGGCCTGGGATTCTGGGTACTAGCCCAGTGACAACACTACTGCATCACCATCTCCCCTTAAAGATTCAATGCAAGCGATGTCACATTAGTCCTTGACAGTGACACATTATGTGTCAATTAATTCAATTGGGAACTAGAGGATAAAACCATAGAATATATACCAGAATACTCCTTAAATTAGAAATGCACTTGTATTGTGCTGAAGACTGCATCTTAGGATAGAAAAAATCATCAGCATGTTCTATTTTTCACAACAGAAAGGTTTTGGATGTCTGAATGATGAAAGATAACATTCCACCGAAGAATTTATTTAAATCACATTCATGTATAATTTAACTAAAAGATTTAAATTAGCACCAGTTTAAATAGTATTACAATTCCAAGTTACTCATCTTTCCCATAATTCCATCCCTAAATGGCTGCAAACAGGTCCCTCCCCATCTATAACATCACTATGACAATCCGAATTGAAGTCACAAATGACATCCTCCGTGACCAAGATTATAGTGTTCTAACTCTCCTCATCCCTCCCAACCTCTCTGGCCTTTGGACCAGTCAACCATGCTTTCCTGCCAAAGGCCTCTCCTCCACTGTCCAGCTCAGTGAGACTGGCCTTGATGGATTTCAATTAGCAATCATTTATATTCTCACCCCAGTATCAGGGGTCCTCTAAGAAGTTATTCTTGCTGCACTCTCTCTGTCAATTACATGATGCCCTTGACAGCATCAACCAAAGACTTTGGATGAGCTTCTACATATATGCTGACAAACCCAAATTTACCTTTCTTGAAGACTACATTGCCTGTGTTGTTAGATCGCTTGTGCAGCACCTACTCCGGAGTAAGCCACATTTCCACCAGTTAGGCATTATGCAGACCAAAACCATTGCTTTCCCATGCGTATCCTCAACACAAATTTCTTTGCACTCCCAATTGTATACACAGATTGAACAGGAATGGAACCATGGAGTCCTGTTTGCCAAACTGAGCTTCCTACGCGTATTCTACTCATCACATAAAAAATGTACTCACTTCCATAACCTTACCAATTACCACCGTTTGACAGGCATACATATTGCCAAACTTCTCAGGCATTTGTCCATTTTAACTTGATCATTTCAGAGGTTTCTAGTTTTCATAATCTCATCATATATTCTGGTGCCTGTATCAACTACAGTAAGCTCTGCTTTCTCATTAGTTCTGTGATCATTGACCTACATTGAATCTCTGTTCTCCAATGCTTCAAATTTGAAATTCTCATTCCGGGTTCCAGGCATCATTCCTTGTCTCTGTAGACTACGTTGATTCAACAAGTATCCAAAATTCTGCTCTCTTCCTACTCTGGCCTCAGGCACATACCAATTCTTTTTGTTCCATCCTGAATGTTGTGTCTTTTGTTATCAAGACCCTAATCATTGTAACAGTCTCCTTCAACTCCCTCTTTATTTAAGATCTCCCTTAAAATCTACTGCTTTAACTAAGAATTTAGTCACTTCTCCTCATATCCCTTTGGCTAGGTACTGATTTTTGCTTGAGTATGTTTCTGTGAAGTTTCTAAGGATATTTTCACCTATTAATGGCTTTATGTAAATGAAACTTATTGGTGTTATTATAGAGAATACTTACTTGCTATGTTGCTTGCTTCTGGTTGAAAGAATAAATATAATTTAAATTCTTATTGAAGTTATTGTGTAAATTTGAGCTGTACATACATTTCTAAATCATATTTAGGGGGTGGCTGTGACAGCAGATTACATTTGGTTTGGTATTATGCATTGTGGCAGGTTTAATTAATGACCTCAGAGGAAAGATATTCCCAGGTAGCAGTGATTCCAATATGATTGGAAGTGATTGACATTTGCATCCATTTTGAAGGGAGAAAACTGGGTCTAAGTCTAATGTTTTAAACCTAAATAAGGGCAACTATTCAACCGTAAGAATTGAACTAAATGAACTAGCCTTCTAGACTAGGGGATGGATTAATAGTGACAAAGTCGCAGACATTTAAGGGATATTTCAGAATACTCTGAATAAGTATGCTCTAACTATAAAGAAAAAAATGTCTAAAGGGATGGCCTATCATGTAAAGAAGTTAGAGACAGCATCAAATTTGAGGAAAAAGCATATAACAGAATGACAGATCAGATAACTGGTCAGAATATAATGAGTGGCAGAGACGGATTGTAATGTTGATCAGGGGAAAGGAATTAGAGTATGAGAGGACACTACCTAGCAATAAAAAAAACTGATAACAAGAGGTTTACAGGTACTTAAAAAGGAAAGGTATGAGGAAAGTGAGGGTTGTTCCTCTAGCAAGTGAGAATGGGGAGGTGATTATACATGATAAGGAAATGGTAGATGTAATACACAAATAGCTTGTTTCTTCTTCACTTACAGATGATACAAATCACATTGCAGCAATAAACCAGGAGGCAGAAGGGAGAGAAGAACATAGTGAAATTACAGACATTACGGAAATGGCACTAAACAGACTGCTGGAGTTGCAGCCTGACAAGTCTCCAGATCAAGATAGACTTCATCCTTGGGTCTTAAAAATGTGACTAATGAGGAAGTAGATGCTTATTCCTTAGATTCAAAAAACACTTAACAGATTAGAAAGTAGCAATATCACCCCTGTATTCAACAGGGGATGAATGTGGAAAACCAAAGACTACAGACCAATTAACTTGATATTTGTCACATGGAAGGTCAATTGCTTATTAAAGAGGACATTATTAAAAATCACGAGGTATTTAGGAAGAGTTGGGAACTTGGTTTTGTGAGAACTGGCTACAAGGTTAACTTGAGATGAAGGATCTCTTCCCTCTTTGATAACTCTCCTGTTTCCAAAGTAATTATGGTTTGAAACTAGCCAATTTAATCAGACTTTCTTGGGTTGAGGAAAGAGTGAGTTTCTTAACTACAAAAAACTGGCAGTCATTAAGTGCAACATGCAGACGCACAGATTATAAATGAGAGGTGACAAAACTCTTGCCAATAAAACAATGATAAACAAATCATGACTTTATAAGACCATAAGATTTGACAACAGAAGCAATCCATTCAGCCCATCGAGTCTCCTCTGCCATTCAATAAGATCATGGCTGATCTGATAACCTTCAACTCCACTTTCCATAACCCTTGATTCACTAACTGATTAAAATTTTGTCTGCATCAGCCTTGAATATACTTCATAAAATAACCTCAACAGCCCTGTCCAGAAAAGTAGACAATAAATTCATTACTCACTGACTGAAGAAATTTATCCTCATCTCTGTCTTAAAAGGACAACCCCTTATTCTGAGGTTATGTCTGGTACTAGACTCCCTCACAATGAGAAATGACCTTTCCATATCTACTTTGACCTTTCCATATCTACTTTGTCAAGTGCCCTAAGAATCTTGCGTATTTCAGTAAGGTTTTGCCCCTCATTTATCTAAACCCTAGTGGGTACAGCCTCAATATCTCCTCTTAGAACAGTCCCTCCATACCTGCCATTAGCCTAGTGGTTCTTCTCTAGACTCTAATGCCAGCATATGTTTTCTTAGAAAAGGAGCCCAAAACTGATCATAGCAAAACTTCTTTATTTTTATACTCCATTCTCTCCGAACTAAAGGCCAGCATTCCATTTGCCTCCCCTATTACCTGATGAACTTCTATCCTAGGTTTTTGTGATATATGCCTAAGGACTCCCAAATCCCTCTGTTCTTTCTCCATTTAAACAATATTCAGATCCTCTATTCTTCTTGCCAAAGCCTATGACCTCATATTCTCTCACATTATATTCTATTTAACAATAAGGTTTTGGAGTAGATCTGTAGCTCTATTTGTCGAGTTTTTGCCTACATACTTAATCTGTGTACATTCCTCTGTGGACTCTTTGTATTGTCCACACCACTTGCTTCACCACCTTCTTCTGTATTATCCACAAACTAGGCTATGTACATGCAATTTCCTCAATCAAACCATTAATAGATGTTGTAAATAATTGTGGCTCCATCTTTAATCCCTTTAGAACACCACTAGTTGCAGGTTGCCAATCTGAAAATGCCCCTGTTATCCTGAATCTCTGTCTGCTCTTAGTTAGTCAATCCTCTATCCATGTTAATATATTACCTCCAACACCTGCTTCATGATAGTTTCTTGCTATTGTATATGTTCCATCACATACTGGCGATACTACCACACCATCATTCCTGCCTGTACTTTCAATTTAATTCCCAGCTTCAATCTCCTTTAACTATGTTTCCATAATGGTCATAAGATCATACCCATTTGTATTTTGTTTTGAATACTACATGCATTCAAGTGAAGAGCTATTCATTTTGTCTTTATTTAATTTTCCCCCTTTGTCCCTATTTGCTGCTATTATTGTAAATTTATTTCCTTTGTCCTCTCCTGTGCCACTTTAGTTATTGTTGTTCAAGTTACTGTCCTATAATGCTTCTATATGCTCTTACTTTGTAAGTCTACATTTCCCTGTCCCAAATCCTCTCTTCATCTTAGTAGTTTGAAGCCCTCTCTACAGCCTAGTTATTCATTTTGCCAGAACACTAGTCCCAGTATGGTCAATCTTTGGTTTGACTGTGAGGAGTCAGTGGTGAAATATTGCAGCCGTTAAGTTGAATTGTTCTGATGGCACTGGCCTTGGCAGCTGAGCAGATGATCTGAAGCTTCTTGGTTCAGCAAGTTGACTGAAGGGATGGTGACTTTACTGACTGCAATCTGCTTCCAGCGATCAGCGAGATATTGAAAGGTTTTATCATACATCTTCAAGTATAAGAGTATCTAATGGATTGCCTTCAGCCGTGCATGACCCAGCACACACCATTTCTTATCACTTGAATATCAGAGTAGCAAACGAAGAAGTAGGTCACAGTTATATTTTCAACCCCTTCTCTTGTGTATTCCTGAAAGTAGATTGCACAAACTTATTTTTTGTCTTCATTTTACCTCCCAACATATACATATTCTGAGATACATCTCACATGAGATGGTTTCTACTGAGGTGGTACTTGGCCTCCATTGTCTCTGCAACTAAAGGGGATTACAGATGAGATAAAACGTTGTGGAGCTGGATGAACACAGCAGGCCAAACAGCATCAGAGGAGCAGGAATGCTGACGTTTCGGGTTGAGACCCTTCTTCAGAAATGGGGGAGGAGAAGGGGACTCTGAAATAAATAGGGAGAGAGGGGGAGGCGGATAGAAGGTGGATAAAGGAGAAGATAGGTGGAGAGGAGACAGACAGGTCAAAGACGCAGGGTTAGAGCCAGTGAAGGTGAATGTAGGTGGGGATTTAGTCAGTCTAGGGAGGACGGACAGGTCAAGGAGGCAAGATGAGGTTAGTGGATAGGAGGTGGGGATGGGGCTTGAGGTGAGAGGAACGGTTAGGGAGGTGGGGGCTAGCTGGGCTTGGTTTTGGGATGCGGTCGGGGGAGGGGAGATTTTGAAGCTTGTGAAGTCCACATTGATACCCTTGGACTGCAGGGTTCCCAAACGAAATATGAGATGATGTCTGTTGCGAACTGAGCGTAAGTGTTCCGCAAAGCGGCCCCCAAGCCTCCGCTTGGTTTCCCCGATGTAGAGGAGGCCACAACGGGAACGGTGGATATAGTATACTGTAATAACACCTACGCTCAGTTCGCAACAAACAATTACACCTCCCAGTCGCGAACCATTTCAACTTGGCCACCCCCCCCCCCCAACTCCTCGGATGAAATCTCCATCCTGGGCCTCCTGCATTGCCACAACGATGCCACCCGAAAGCTGCAGGAACAGCATCTCATATTTCGCTTGAGAACCCTGCAGCCCAAGGGTATCAATGTGGACTTCACAAGCTTCAAAATCTCCCCTCCCCCGACCGCATCCCAAAACCAAGTCCAGCTAGTCCCCACCTTCCCAGCCAATCCTCCCACCTCAAGCCCCACCCCAATCTCCTACCCACTAACCACATCCTGCCTCCTTGACCTGTCCGTCCTCCCTGGACTGACTTATCCCCCACCTAAATCCCCACCTACATTCACCTTCTCTGGCTCTTACCCCGCCTCTTTGACCTATCTGTCTCCTCTCAACCTATCTTCTCCTTTATCCATCTTCTATCCGCCTCCCCCTCTCCCTATGTATTTCAGATTCCCCTTCCCCTCCCCCATTTCTGAAGAAGGGTCTCGACTTGAAAAGCCAGCTTTCCTGCTCCTCTGATGCTGCTTGGCCTGCTGTGTTCATCCAGCTCCACAACGTTTTATCTCAGATTCTCCAGCATCGGCAGTTCCTACTATCCCTGGGACTACAGGTGAGTTTTGCATTGCATCTCTTCCTTTGAAGTGTTTCTGTCTGTAATTCTTTGATCCCCTCCAGATGCAGCAGTTGATGGATTCTTTTGGGACTGAGGCTATTGTGCACAGGAATGTTTAGGTAGGTATTGCATGACGTTCTCTGAATTCACATTTCCAGCCATCTTGCCTTATAGGTCCTTTTATTAGCAAAATCCTGTCTTATTTATAATATCATAATGTCTGGAAATAACTTGGGCCTACGATCCATTATCACGACAATTAATATTTTATTTTGAAAAACTCAGCTTTTAAATAATAGTATATTTGAGTTACTGCGAGCAATTCTATACCAGTGTTCGAGATGCTAAAATCAAATCTCAACGACTCTAATGAGAGCTATTTTGGAAAAAAGTTATTCTCTAATGTAAAGTGAAGGCTCTGGGCATTTTTTTTTTGCCTGTTGACAGCACTGCCTAAAATTGGGAAATGGTAATAATAACTGGCCATTTACAGAGAATAATTAATAATTCACGTGCCATCTATCCTCTCGTGTATAGACAATCCCACTGACAAGCACTAATTTCTCAGACCGCTTTCTATTAAACCAAGATAATTTACAACTTGTGTTCTTTCTTTATTAATAGGGTTAAGTAATATTTACCACTTTATATTTGATGGCAAAAACCATTATAGTATTACAAACTTCGAATTGTACCATACATGGCTGCTGGCTTGCAACTTTTATCACTTCAACATCATTGCTGAATAGGATTCTGTCAATGTAGGTAACCCTTCAATAACTTACTTTTGAAAGACTGTGTGGAATCTGAATTTAACAGGCAAAGCAAATGATGATTACAAGTCTTAGTTTTATGTAGGAACTCTTGACAATGTTTACGGTCTATGGATCTTCAGTTTTACCATGTTCATGGAAGAACGTCTGGATTTTGGTCTGGTAATCATGCAGAAATTGCCATTCTTTCTCATTACTCTTTGAAACTGGCATATACTGGTATTTATGGCATAATCACATGTGCTGTTAAATATAGGAATCCAGGAGCAGTTTTTGGAGATTCCCTACTGCTCTGCAATGTGTGCTCTTGTTCCATCATCGATGGAAAACAATTTGAAATCACTGAGTTGCCATAAACTTGCTTTCATTTATGTCATTGTTCTCACTATGAAACCATTGAATCATTGACTGAGTACAGTGCTGAAGATGGCCAATTGGCCTATTTTGTCTGTGTGGACTTATTGGTGCAATAGTTTCATTTCTATTCCAACTTCTTTCATGTTTAAGTGAGCATCATTGTCAAGGTTAGTTTCATTACCCATCCCCAATTTTCCAAGTGGAGGTGATGGTGAGCTGTATTTTTATTCTACAGTGCTCCACGTGGAAAAGGAACATCCACAGTTTTATTCTGGAGAGTTTCTGGGACATTTGATTCAGCGACAACATTTTCAAATCTGGATTGTGTCTGGCTTGGAAAGCAACTTGCACGTTCCCATGTATTTGCTGCCATTATCCTGGAGAAATGCAGGAAGTTTAAAGTTTTGACAAAGATCTGTAGCTCGGGTTGTGGGTGAGGTTGTTGACTTGCTCACCGAGCTGGCTTGTTCTCGTTCAGACGTTTCGTCACTATGCTAGGTGACATCATCAGTGGAGCCTCTGATGAAGCAATGTTATTCTACACCACTTGGAATTTATACTGTCCAGTCCGTTGTGATGGGTAGTGTCATTTCCGGTTTCTGTATGGATTTGTATATGAATATATCAGCTTCATTCCCAATTACATTCTAACTTACTGCTGTTGGCCTTGTCAATGAATGAGGTGTAGTCCAGACTGAGTCAGAAGCGGGCTAATTGTGCTCATATCGAATTTTCCAAATCCAGTGGCATGTCTCCCATGTCCTGCGAAGATGTTTGTACTTGATCACTCATTAACATCTGATCTGAAGCAGCAGTCACCAAGGTAACTAAAATTATTTTCTTAATGAGACCAGGAGGAGCAGCTATACCCTCTCAAGCCTCATGGTACAGCCATGGGATCCTTACACTACCCAACAGTGAGATCCTGTTGAATTCCCCCCTGTTCTGTGATGTATCTGTGTGCTGACAAATGCTTCCTTTGTGTTGGTTGGTGGGCTAGAAGTTGGGGAGCTACCTCTCCCACCTGCTGGCCAGCTGCTATTTCATGTTTTACACTTGTATTTAACCCGCCCCGTACTGCTGACCTGAAATCCACACGGTGCTAAAACCCACACTGCAGAAAGGTAATGAGGCAATGTATGATTTTAGGTACAAGCTAAGGTTATTTCAAATGAGGTTAGGCATCTGGCTCATAAAGTCTGTTGTTTGCAAAGAAAACACGTATAATTTACAGAAGCATTTATTTTAATTACTCATCTTACGGATGTGAGTGATGACAAAGAAAACCGGCAAGATAATAAAGATTTGAATTTTCTCCCTGGTTCCTATGATTATTGAAGATATCAATTTAATGTTATATTTAACTTTATTCTATAATGATTCGTTACATTCCTCCAATGAAATTTGCCATGTTTCATGATGTTGATTTTCTGTAACTACAGTGAAGCTAATCACCTAAACTTTCAGTGGAAGGGAGGTTGTGGGGAAGCTAATTCGACATAGAACAGGCAGGTATCACGCTTTGTGGTTAACTCGGGTGTGCTCATTAAAATGCTGAGAACAGGGAAACTTTGTGGTTGCTGCTCATGATAATGATTCGTGCGTGCAGCCAAAGCTGAATGCATTGTTCACCAGCAGCCTGCTTTAGCAAGCGATTCAACGTTGTAACTTTTAGGAAAATTTAAAGTTAACCTATGTTGCTTTAAGGGGAGGGTGCTTTTACGCTGGAGCATGTGCTGGAAGTGAAGCTGTCCAATGAAATGATGGGGAATAGCAGAACAATAGGGGGCACAGGCTCTAAGGTTATTGGATGCTACATTGGGAGCCTTTGTGGAAGAGGTGAAATGAGAGAGAGATATCCCCCATATATATAGAGGGCCATGAGAAACTCCAGAGATAATATTGAAAAGGCAATTGGGGCAGCTGGCCATACAAGAATAATCCAACCGTCAGGTTGGAGGACATATGAAGTTTGAAGACTTTACATGAGTAGCCAAGGTCAATAAATGCAACATTAATTTCATATTGTCCTAACTGCAACATTAGCCTCAGCCCCCAGTTGCTTGAATGAATGCAGCTCAAGCAATATTCAAGTAGCTTGACACCATTCAGGACATAGCAGCCCACTCTATTGACACTACATCCACAAACATCCACTCCCACCATCACCAACACTCAGTAGCAGCAGTGTGTACTATTTGTAAGATACACTGCAGAACTTCGCATTGGAATGCAGCAATTACATCAAGAGACAGGTTGGAGTTGATGAGAGGAGAGAAATTGAGGCAGCCCAGATCAAATTCGTCAGTCTCAAAAGCTGCAGAGAGGCTATAGAATCAAAGGGAACATTCTAGGTGGAGGGAGAGTAATGGAATAGGCTTGTAGTTTTTGCTATGTGGGTCGAAGTCCAGCCAAGGAAGTGAATACAGAGGTAAAAGAGATGGAAGAACACCTCATTGTTGTATCAGGCTCAAAATTCATTGAGCCGGGCATTGTATGAGCTTATGGTTCTGAAGTCTTTGATATTCATTTTACGTAGGTATACCCATTGTACTGATGTTACACATAGTCTGTGGGTAACGATGGAATGCTATTCCATTTTTGAAAGGAGCAGGTGTACATATACTTGCTCCCTAAGGGCCTAGTAATTATGCCTAACCAAATGTAGTTGCACTTAATGCTCTCATGCAATAAAACTTTGTATTAGCTTAGAAGAATACTTCTTTTGTAGATGCTGTGGTGGTATGTCCTCTACAACTGATCATGAGCAAGAGAGAAGGAACTATAGTTAACAAGGTGTAGGGCTGGATGAACACAGCAGGCCAAGCAGCATCAGAGGAGCAGGAAAGCTTGACGTTTTGGGTCTAGACCCTTCTTCAGAAATGGGGGAGGGGAAGGGTGTTCTGAAATAAATAGAGAGAGAGGGGGAGGTGGATAGAAGATAGACAGAGGAGAAGATAGGTGGAGAGGAGACAGACAGGTCAAAGAGGTGGGGGTGGAGCCAGTAAAGGTGAGTGTAGGTGGGGAGTTAGGGTGGGGATAGGTCAGTCCAGGGAGGACGGACAGGT
>JAHRHZ010000218.1:11337491-11368317 GCA_024137785.1 Ginglymostoma cirratum | reverse complement strand
AATTTCTGATGAAGGGTTTAGGCCCGAAACGTCAAGTTTTCCTGCTCCTATGATGCTGCTTGACCTGCTGTGTTCATCCAGCCCCATGCTTGTTATCTCGGATTCTCCAGCATCTGCAGTACCTTTTATATCACCATGGAGTTGGATATCTATTGCCCCACCTCCCTATGGAGCAACATGTGGCTGAGGAGATGGCAGCTGGAGTGGTGTAGCTAGTGCTGTGGGTATTGATGGTGCTGGATCTCTTGTTTCCTGCTCAAGTTGCTTCCTTGCTATCATTAAGGGCAACAGGAAGTTAGTTGAGATAAATGGGAGTATATCCCAATGTATTCAAAAGTAATACCAAAATTTGACATTCACATTTAATGTTTCGCTGACCCCAGACATCATCCAACAAGTACAATACTGACAACAAGCTTGCTGATTTCAGTCTTCATCAATTTTATTAATCTATCACTTCCTGTGGTTTGCCTTGTGAATCCTATCGAGAGGCAAATAAAATGCCCTGCCTCTAAAACCTGACTGTAGAGCCAAAGTGAAACTTAATGATCTATTTGTATATCTTAATCACTTTCCTGACAACTACATGCAGGTTCCCCACTTAGCTTTAAACCCCCCACCTAATGAAACCCAGAGCTGGATTTGAATAGGATGATGTCCCAATGACATTTTCTAGAAATTCATTCCTGGCCCTGCTCTATTGTTTGCCACCTCTTATTAATTAAAATTTTGCCTGGTATCTCTATTCTTTTTAACAGAGCTCGAGCATGCAACCTCTGGTTAGCTGTTTTGTTTTGTTCCACCTTCTCTTGCAGCCTTGCATTTGTGTATTGACCGATGCAGGTCCCTTTAATCCATTATTCAAATCATTCAGGATGCTGACTTCTATGCAAGTTCTTAAGTAGGTAAGAGAACTGATGATGCGTTGGAAACAGAAACTTTAATGTCTTGGTGCTACTTGGTACTGTTGAGCAAGTCTTCATAGAATCATCGAATCATTACAGCAAAGAAGCTGGCCATTTGGTCCGGACAGTCTGTTCTGGCTCAGAAAGTGTAAAACACCTCACCTCACACTCTCCCCAAAGCCCTGAACATTTTTTTTAAATCAGAAAATTACCCAACTCTCTTTTGGAGGTCATAATTAAATTTGTCTCCTACACACTATAAGACATTTCAGATCCAATCTGCTCGCAATGGAAAGAAAACATGTGTATTTTCTCCATTGCTCCTTTTACTGGTCATTTTAGATTGGTGTCCTTTGGCCCTTGCTCCTACCACCATAAGAACATTTTCTCTCTGTCTACTCTGCATAGACTCCTCATCACTTTGTACACTTCTATAAAACCTCCTCTTGTCTTTTGTACTGAGAATAGCCCGGTCTTCTCCAAACTGTCGTTATGGTTGAAATTCCTTATCTTTGGAATGACTATCATGAATCATTCTGCACTTTTTCTACCACTTTCACATCCTTCACAAGGTATGGTGCCCAGGACAAGATGCTGTTGAGGATAAATATAGGTTTATCATCATTGCTTGTATTTGGACTCTGAGCTTCATGAGCTTTAGGATGTAGATATTAGGCTGAGCTCCAGAAAAATAATGCAAGCCACAGTTGGCATGTGCATTGTGTGACTACATGAGTTCCTCCTTTGCTTGGGATCTATCCTCACAGTAAATGTTGTCTGTCGTATGTCAGTGTGGCAGTGAGCCCTCCCTTCTCAATGAGTGCAGTCTCTGTTTCAAGCAGATAACAATAATGTTTAGATATCCCAATGGCTAGATAGTCACTCAAAGAGTTGGGGGAACCATACAAAACCCTAGATACAGCAGACTCAGTAGGAATTGCCTGTAAAATTGAAGATGCCAATGGGAAAAACTCCTGCATCTGGAATCCTCGGAAAGTATCTGTTAAAATGTGGAGAATTCAACAGTTCCATTTCAGTAAACAGTTACCCAGGAAATGTTAGATAATTCAAAACTTAAGCTAACCCCTGGGGAAGTATTAAGCTGACACACTAATGTAGAACCTACCCCTTCCCAATTACACCTCCCCCAATCCCTCACACCACCCTGACTTCTGATAACCATGCCAACTGAGCAGACACCCTGAAACAATTCATCCTGCCCTGGACCAGACTCTGCCTTCCTGCCCCCGCCACCCCTGCCATCAGCCTGAACCCCTGCCATCCCTCAAACTTCCCCTGTTACCCCATGACCACGACCAACCCTAAACATTGCAGCACATACTGGCACCCTGCCCTCCTAGCAGCCTGGCACCAACATTTCATCGAACCTGTGCAGCTGCTGGGAGGTTCCATGCATGTGATGCATTGCCTTCTGCACATGAAGCCCCAGCCGTGTGTGAACATGTGGAAGTCTGCACAGCAGAACAAAAAAGGGGGAACATTGCCTGGTACCCTCATTGCCTGACACTCTACTTAGCAGTTACCCAGACATCCTATTCACCTGGCACCCTGCTTACCTGATACCCTACTTAACTGGAACCCTACACGTCTGGTGCAAGGCAACTTATCCTACCTGGCACTCTACACATTTGGTTTCCCAATTGTCCATGACAACTTTGGCTGGAATCCCAGAAAAATAGCATTATACAACATTTCTGTGGTTCCTGTTTGTTTCCTGCTAATGATATGGCAGAAAATTGTGAGAAGCTGTGCTGATGTGTAACTCTATCATTTCTGAATAGTCTGGACATGGCTAGTTGAAGAAATTTTCACCTGTATTGGACAGTTAGAGGGGCTGAACGGCCCATTGCTGTTTCTTTGATCATTCATCATCGACTATCTGGAAGTTAATACCCTGCTTTTTGATTGGCAGTGGCCATGAGATAAATGAATGAAAGATTTGATGCAATTTATTACTTTCTGGAGTTGAGAGACTTTTGTTATAAAGGTTAAAAGACCTGCAAGTTCCACATGAGATTCTCCTGGTCTCCTACTATGCATTCAGCTGACCTCAGGGAACTGACCTAAATGACTGTTTTCAGTCATTATCACCATTTTGTTACGGGTTCAAACAATCTACTGCTAAAGTTACAGCCAGAGACCAGATGACCACATACGTACCTTCCTCCTCCCATGTTCCCTAATGGAGTCTCTGAGCCAAAGCTATTAAAAAAAAAATTGCTTGTTGCAATATCATATCACCCTCTGCAGAAAGTTAAATGTAATTTTAATATTGACACACCATCAGGTTGGAATCACTGGAATCCACAGCTTGAGAGGCACAAAGGCCTGTTACAATATGCATCGGCATCTGAAAACAATTCCCAGGAAAAAGCTAGTTTTCATGTTGGCTCCTTGGCTCACCCTGTGGCAAGATGGAAAAAATTAATTATAAACAACACTAAACAGGACACAGGTCAGAAATATCACAATAGGTTGCACATGTGTGTTCAGTAAATGGACACCTTTAAAGCGAAGGGTGAGGTACCTATCTGATTTATAGCGTCAGTTAAAGAAGGAACAATTTTCTACAGTGAGTGGGGTCATGGTTCAAGGCTACACTGGGAAAGTCCTAAGTATTTAGTAGTCTGAATTATGGTGGTAAAAACAACGAACAATATTATAAAAACAAAGAACTGAATCCAGTTACTTGTGTGTGTGTGTGTGTGTGTGTGTGTGTGTGTTGTAAACTAAAAGGGTGTTTGAAGTATCCTGACTAACCTTGACCAGTTTGCAGTAACCTTTTTTTTAACTCAGGCATGTTACACGGTGAGATAGACAAAGGGATAAGAGTCAGGGGAAGGTCCAACACAACTTTATTAAGCATGTTATCAATGAAAACATTTATTTATCAGACTCTACTACTGTACTTTAATTAATCTTTATCAAACTCTATCAATGTCTTCACAGGTCTCTTTACTAAACAACCTCAAATCTATACTAGCCATCTACTTCTAAGACATGCTTCCAAGGATTTGCTACACCATATTCACAGGTCCCTACTGCTGTATTTGAACTGTTTGTCTGAAAGGGCTAGTAACACCCATTCAATAAGGCTGGGTCAGGCTGTCCCTCAGTCTTTGAGGGTTGGCTCATCTTTCAGGATCAGCAGTTGTCATTTTTGGCTTTCCCTCTTGTCTACTGCTGGTTTTGGCCTTTGGGTCATCTCATGAAGGTGGTCTGTCTATGTCTGGCCAGTCTGATGGCGCTCACCATGAGTTACAAGGAGCTGGAGGTACTGTGCAGCTTAGCTGCCAGTCGAAGGTGCTGTCTGGAAGTGCTGTTGAGGATGGTACAAAAAGCAGAGAGACCTGGGGCTTCAGTTTGCCTCTTTTATCCACCTTTTCACACCCTGCTTGAAGATTCTGTGGCTAATGGCCAATACTATTATCAGGTAGGAGCAGAAAGATGTCAATGAGGTGACTATTTTCCATATTTGGAAATTGCTGTTGGAGAAGATACTGAGAGATAGGATTTATTCACATTTGGAAGCGAACAGATGGTCAGTGATACGCAGCATGGAGTTGTGCAGGGAAGGTCATGTCTCACTAACATGATTGAGTTTTTTTGAGGAGGTGACAAGAATGATTGATGAGGGAAGGGCAATGGATACTGTCTACATGGATTTTAGTAAGGCATTTGATAAGATGCCTTGTGGCAGGTTAGCACAAAAGGTAGAGTCTCTTGGAATCCGGGGCGAGCTGACTGGATGAGTACAGAACTGGCTTGATCACAGAAGACCGAGAATAGTGGTGGAAGGGTGGTTTTTGGAGTGGTGTTCCACAGGGATCAGTGTTGGGACCTTTGTTGTTTACAATCATATATAAATGATCTGCAATACAGTGTATGTGGTCTGACTGGTAATTTTGCAGATGACACCAAAATTGGTGGAGTTGCAGATAGTGAGGAGGATTGTCAAAAGATACAGTGGGATATAGATGGATTGCAGATCTGGGCAGAGAAATAGCAGATGGAGTTTAATCCAGACATATATGAAGTCATACATTTTGGAAGATCAAATTCAGGTGTAAATGTTGAATAAATGACAGACCTCTTAGGAGTATTGACATTTCTGGGTGTACACATCCCTGAAAGTAGCAACACAGGTGGATAAGGTGATCAAGAAGGTATACAGCACACTTGCCTTGATTGGGCAGGGCGTCAAATATAAAACTTTGCACGTTATGTTACAGCTAATATAAAACTTTAGTTAGATCATATTTGGAATATTGCATACAGTTCTGGTTGCCACTATACCAGAAAGAAGTGGATGCTTTGGAGATTGTACAGAGAAGGTTTAGCAGGATGTTGCCTGGTCTGGAGGGTTTTAGTCATGAGGGAAGGTCAGATAAACTCAGATTGTTTTCACTGGAAAGATGGAGGCTGAAGGGTGACCTGTTAGAGGTCTACAAATATATGAGAAGCATATGTAGGGTGAAGAGTCAGAGGATTTTTCCCAGGGCAGAAAGGTCAACTATAAGAGGGCACAGGTTCAAGGTAAGGGGTGAAAGTTTAGGGGAGAAGTGCAGGGAAAATGTTTCACACAGAGTGTGGTGGGTGCCAAGAATGCACTGCCAGTGGAGGTGGTGGAAACAGGCACATTACCAACTCTTAAAGCATACCTTGAAAGACATGTGAACAGGAGGCGAACAGAGAGATAGAAACCACATATGGTCAAGAAGTGATAACAAGGTGTGGGGCTGGATGAACACAGCAGGCCAAGCAGCATCATAGGAGCAGGAAAGCTTGACATTTCAGGCCTAGACCCTTCATCAGAAATGGGGGAGGGGAAGAGGGTTCTGAAATAAATAGGGAGAGAGGGGGAGGCGGATAGAAGATGGATAGAGGAGAGGATAGGTGGAGAGGAGGCAGACAAGTCCAAGAGGCGGGGATGGAGCCAGTGAATGTGAGTGTAGGTGGGAGGGTAGGGAGGAGATAGGTCAGTCCAGGGAGGACGGACAGGTCAAGGGGGCGGGATGATGTTAGTAGATAGGAGATGGGGGTGTGGCTTGAGGTGGGAGGAGGGGATAGGTGAGAGGAAAAACAGGTTAGGGAGGTGGAGATGAGCTGGGCTGGTTTTGGGATGCGGTTGAAGGAGGGGAGATTTTGAAGCTTGTGAAATCCACATTGATACCATTGGGCTGCAGGGTTCCCAGGCTGAATATGATTTGCTGTTCCTGTAGCCTTCGGGTGGCATCACTGTGGCATTGCAGGAGGCCCAGGATGGACATGTCATCTGAGGAATGGGAGGGGGAGTTGAAATGGTCCGTGACTGGGAGGTGCAGTTGTTTGTTGCGAACTGAGCGTAGGTGTTCTGTATAGCAGTCCCCAAGCCTCCGCTTGGTTTCCCCGATGTAGAGGAAGCCACAACGGGTACAGCGGATGCAGTATACCACATTGGCAGATGTGCAGGTGAACATCTGCCTGATGTGGAAAATCTTCTTGGGGCCTGGGATTGGGCTGAGGGAGGAGGTGTGGGGGCAGGTGTAGCACTTCCTGCGGTTGCAGGGAAAAGTGCCGGGTGTGGTGGGGCTGGAGGGGAGTGTGGAGCAGACAAGGGAGTCGCGGAGCGAGTGGTCCCTCTGGAAGGCAGATAAGGGTGGGGAGGGAAAAATGTCTTTGGTGGTGGGGTCTGATTGCAGATGGCGAAGTGTCGGAGGATGATGTGTTGGATCCGGAGGTTGGTGGGGTGGTATGTGAGGATGAGGGGGATTCTTTTTTGGTTATTATTGCGGGGACGGGGCGTGAGGGATGTGTTACGGGAAATGCAGGAGACACTGTCGAGGGCGTTCTTGGCCGCTGTGGGGGGGAAGTTGCGGTCTTTGAAGAATGAGGACATCTGAGATGTACGGGAGTGGAATGTCTCATCCTGGCAGCAGATGTGGCGGAGGTGAAGGAATTGAGAACAGGGGATGGCATTTTTGCAGGAAGGTGGGTGGGAGGAGGTTTATTCCAGGTAGCTGTTGGAGTCAGTGGGCTTGAAGTAGACATCGGTTTCTAGGTGGTTACCCGAGATGGAGACAGAGGTCCAGGAAGGAGAGAGAAGTGTTGGAGATGGTCCAGGTGAACTTCAGGTTGGGGTGGAAGGTGTTGGTGAAGTGGATGAACTGTTTGAGCTCCTCGTGGGAGCACGAGGCGGCGCCGATGCAGTCATCAATGTAACGGAGGAAGAGGTGGGGTTTAGGGCCAGTGTAGGTACGGAAGAGGGATTGTTCCACGTAACCTACAAAGAGGCAGGCATAGCTTGGACCCATGCGGGTACCCATGGCCACCCCCTTTGTCTGTAGGAAGTGGGAGGAATTGAAAGAAAAGTTGTTGAGGGTGAGGACGAGTTCGACTAAGCGGATGAGGGTGTCGGTGGAGGGGGATTGGTCAGTTCAGGAAGAAGCGGAGGGCCTTTAGGCCATCTGCATGGGGAATACAGGTGTATAGGGACTGGCCGTCCATAGTAAAATTGAGGTGTTGGGGACCGGGGAATTGGAAGTTCTGGAGAAGGTGGAGGGCGTGGGTGGTGTCACGGATGTAGGTAGGGAGTTCCTGGACCAAGGGGGTGAAAATGGTGTCTAGGTAGGTGGAGATGAGCTCGGTGGGGCAGGAGCAGGCGGAGACAATGGGTCGACCAGGGCATTCAGGTTTGTGGATTTTGGGAAGGAGGTAGAAGCGGGCGGTGCGGGGTTGGGGAACGATGAGGTTGGAGGCGGTGGGTGGGAGGTCACCTGAGGTGATGAGGTTGTGGATGGTTTGGGAGATGATGGTTTGGTGCTCGGGAGTGGGGTCATGATCCAGGGGGCGGTAGGAGGAGGTGTCGGAGAGTACAAACAACTGCACCTCCCAGTCGCGGACCATTTCAACTCCCCCTCCCATTCCTCAGTCGACATGTCCATCCTGGGCCTCCTGCGATGCCACAGTGATGCCACCCGAAGGCTACAGGAACAGCAAATCATATTCAGCCTGAGAACCCTGCAGCCCAATGGTATCAATGTGGATTTCACAAGCTTCAAAATCTCCCCTCCCCCAACCGCATCCCAAAACCAGCCCAGCTCATCTCCACCTCCCTAACCTGTTTTTCCTCTCACCTATCCCCTCCTCCCACCTCAAGCCCCACCCCCATCTCCTATCTACTAACATCATCCCGCCCCCTTGACCTGTCCGTCCTCCCTGGACTGACCTATCTCCTCCCTATCCCCTACCTACACTCACCTTCACTGGCTCCATCCCCGCCTCTTCGACTTGTTTGCCTCCTCTCCACCTATCCTCTCCTCTATCCATCCTCTATCTGCCTCCCCCTCTCTCCCTATTTATTTCAGAACCCTCTTCCCCTCCCCCATTTCTGATGAAGGGTCTAGGCCCTAAATGTCAAGCTTTCCTGCTTCTATGACGCTGCTTGGCCTGCTGTGTTCATCCAGCCCCACAACTTGTTATCTCGGATTCTCCAGCATCTGCAGTACCTTTTATTTCTCCCTATGGTCAATACTAGCGGGTCTAAGTAAGGGTTAGGAAATGGCATGGTTTAGGGTCAAAGGGCCGGTTCCTGTAATGTATTGTTCTTTATTCTTTGCTCTTTATTTTAAGAAAATGAATATTTATTGGCAAAATGAGAATGTTCTCAGCTATCTTTAAGAATATAATTATCATTCATTAATGCTTGACATCGTGTCAACCTGACTAAATGCAGTCTGGCATGTGACTGCCTCAGATTTAATTCTGTCACTGAGTATCTGCAAAGCTCTCATCTGCCTATCTCTGACATCTAGGCATGTGTAAACCCTGCCGATGTCCAGCACCAACTTATCTTCAGCTGGTAATTGTGAAATGGTTAAGGGTCACCTCTGGTACTCAGCCTCTCCTTGCTGTTCTATGCTCTCTTCTCATGTAAAGAGGAAAAGGGACACTTACGCCTGAGACTCGTGGCATTTCTTCACCTGATTAACGGACATCACTTGAATTTCCCACTTCCAATACCTGATCTGCCTTCCTTCTCCAAACTCCAACTGTTTCATTGTGCATACTTAAATTATCCATTACAACCAGAAGCGACATCGAGCCTATTGATGCCTATTGATGCCTATTGATGGTAACTGAGCTAAAAAAATGCTGGAAATAAAATGGTACTGAAAAGTATATGTGTAAAAGTTACTGATAGATTCTTTAAAGTATTCCAGGTTTCTCATGTACTATTAACACCCCTTCCAGCAACAGAACATGGTGGTCCAGTGGTTAGCACTGCTGCCTCACAGTGCCAGGGACCTGGGTTTGATTCTAGTCTCACATAACTATCTGTATGGAGTTTGCCCATTCTCTCCATGTCTGCATGGGTTTCGTCTGGGTGCTCTAGTTCCCTCCGACAGTCCAAAAGATGCAGGTTAGGTGGATTCACCATGCTAAATTGCCCATGTTGTCTTGCAATGCTGGCTAGGTAGGTTAGCCATGGAAGATGCAGGGTTACAGGGAGAAAATAGAGGGTAGATCTGGGTAAGATGTTTTTCAGAGAGTCAGTGTGGACGCAATGGACTGAATGACTTGCTCCACACTGTAGGGATTCTATGAACTCACCAAGTTGCTCCCAGCAACTCTATACATTAAAATTCTCCCTCTTTGTTGATGTTCAGCATTACTCAAGGAATTATATTATTGTTCTGCTGCCTTAGGGTTATTAGTTAACCGTCACACAAAAGATCACCTGAAGGAGGTATAACTGTAACATCTGTGGGTTGATGAAAGATTATTGACGTGGCTTTGATTTGGCTTTTTTCTTGTGGCTTCTATCTGACTGGATGAGGTTTTTCAGCATCCACTGTATTTTGTTTTTGTTTGGCCATGATTACTGGAAGAAACAATCCTGTCAAATTAAATTTTGTTTGATCAATTCCTCAATTTCTTTTTTATTTTGTAAGAGCTGAATTTTCCTTAACTCTTCATCTAGATGTTCACTCTATAACTCTGGCCATTTTTGGATTGGCTTGGGGAAAGAAACAAAACCTGGAAATGCTGGCCTAAAAATTGGATCAGGTTGCTGCCTTTTCTTAGGGTCGAATTGTTCATTGTGGTCCAATATGGCAGGAAAGAAGTGTGTACACATTTCTCTCTAAAATGTGCACTCCCTGCTTTTTTTGGTACAGGATACATAGTCATCAAATTGATAATTGCCAAATGGAGATTAACATTGTAATTTCTTTTAGGACCTGTTTTCCATTTTTGATCGCCCCTGTCCTTCACCCATTGTGTCCTTACCTTGCTGAGTGCTATGTGAGGCTAACAGACATAAAGTTCCTCTCTCCAGCACTGTTTAAAGGAATCCTGCAATACTTGCAGGTTTGTTGCTGATGTTATATTTTAGGCTATGGTTTCGCTGTGAGGTGTTTACCACTGTGTTGTTTCACTCTGACAATGTCATTTGGCTGCACAGGAAGAAGTTTTCCTCTTGTTGCAGTGTCGTTAATCTTTGCCTTACAATAGTCCAGCTCCAGACATTAGCTATAAAGGAGATGTTGGACAAACTTGGATTGTTTCAACACAGTGATGTAGGCTGAGGGACGACCTGACAGAAGTACATAACATTATGAGAGACATGGATAGGATGGATAATCAGAGTTTTTTTCCCAGGGTGAAAATGTCAAATACTAAGGGGCATATGTTTAAGGTGAGGAGGGAAAGTTTAAAGGAAACGTGTGAGGAAAGGTTTTTACGCAGAAGGTGGTCAGTACCTGGAGCACGCTGCCACAGGCCACTGACCCGAAAAATTAACTCTGTGTTGCCTCCACAAATGCTACCAGATCTGCTGAGTTTTCCCAGAAATTTCTGCTTTTGTTTCTGATCTCCAGCACCTGCAATTCTGTTATTGCCTTGTTCAGGAGGAAAAGAAGCTGTACCATCCTCAACTGAATTGCAGTGGGACTAGTGTTTAGTGAATAGTATAAGGTAGTATTCTGTAGAAGGGTCACTGGACCTGAAACATCATCTCTGATTTCTCTCAGATGCTGCCAGATCTGCTGAGCTTTTGTTTTGTTGTAATATAAGTTAAGTGGTGGGTAGGAGGCCATCACATGGGAGGGGCCATTTGAAATGTGAAACATTTGGAAGAAGACAAATGCAGCAATGGATGTTGACCATATAGGTAATGGTAACCAGAGTGTCACAGTAAAGAACAGATCTTACAAATAAAGTTTTGCCAAAAATTGACCGAGTGTGGAAAAATGGCTTTAAACTAACAGAGGGGATGGAGAGTAGAATGAAGGGTGATTTTGAAATCCAAAGATAAAAGTTGAGGTAATAGATAAGGATACTGATGCAAATAGTGTCAAGCCGACTGAGACAGGAAGGGTTAAGCATTTTAATGCTAATAATGTGTCAGAAACTAGGGTCCATGTAGGAAAACACACACAAATAAAATTGAAGTTAGTCTGATGTATAGAACATATAAAAAATTGATGATTTAATGAAAAAATTAGAGATAAATGGTTTATATCTAATCATTGTTAGAGGCATGACTATAAGGCTACTCAGGTTGAAAAAATAAATATCTTAGACTAAACCATTTTTTGAGAAGTGAGACATAACTGTAGTATTTATAACAAGGTCAGCCAGGTAGAGCTCATAGAATATGAGTTCCCTGATTGGGGCTGTTAATCTGGTCCAATCAGGGACCCCTGAATGACAGATAATAACAGGAGTGCCATACATCCTGATCAGTCTGAGAGCTGGCTCTGAGGGAGCTGGATCAGTGTCAAGGACTCTCCATGTGTAAATAAAGGGTGAATTGGTGAGGGGATATTGGTCTCCGTGGAGTTGTTTCAACAATTTCAAAGGTGTATGTGTATCCCCGTTAAGGAGAGATGGCATAAGGATATTATTGAGAAAGGATTATGGCTCAGGAATTCGGAGAATAGAATCAGTAACAATGGAGATTAAGACAACAAGGATCAGAAAATGTGGTGGAGATAGTTTATAAGCCTCCTAACAATTATATTGTTGGATAGAGTACTGTACAATTAATTGTTAGAGCTTGGAATGAAATGCAACATAATAATTCTACATGAGTTTAATATTACAGATTGGACTGAGTGAATTGACAAAGTCTGGAAATGAGATTGCAGAATGTTTTCATAACATTTCTTGGAGCAATATGTTGTGGAACCACTTCCAGATAAATCTACACTAGATTTACTACTGTGCAAAGAGGCAGAGTTAAGTAACAAGAGATAACAAGCATGGGGCTGGATGAACACAGCAGGTCAAGCAGCATCATAGGAGCAGGACTGCTGTGTTCATCCAGCCCCATGCTTGTTATCTCGGATTCTCCAGCATCTGCAGTACCTTTTATCTCAGAGTTAAGTAACAATGTCAGTACGATATTCATTTTGAAATAGCGATCATAAAACAATTAACTTCATTTTATATGTACAAACAATATGTTCTGATCGCAAACAAGAGTAGTTTGATAGTTTATAGGACCCCAACAATTATATTGCTGAATGGAGTATTGTACAAATAATTGTTGGAGCTCGTAATAAAATGCAACATAATAATTGTATGTAACTTTAATATTACAGATTGGACTGAGTGAATTGACAAAGTCTGGAAATCAGTTTGCAGAATGTTTTCATAACAGTTTCTTGGAGCAATATGTTGTGGAATCATTTTCAGATAAACCTTTACTACAGTGCAATGAGGCAGGTTTAAGCAGTAATGTCAGTAAAATATCCACTTTGAAATAGCAATCATAAAACAATTAAGTTCATATTATATGCAAAATCAATATACTCCAATCACAAACAAGAATGTTAAATTTAAACAAAGTGAATTAATGTGGCTATGTGAGGGATTGCTAAGTGGACCGGATAAATGCACTTATAGTTGTGGAAGTAAATATACAGTTGGAAATAATTAAAGAAACAGTGAGAAAAATCCAACCAGGGCCTACAAAGGAGTTTTCCCATTTTATGGGGTGGACCACTGTATTAATTATCAATTAGGCGCTAAATTTTTTTAATATTCATTCAGGGATGGGCATCACTGGCTCAGCCAGCATTCATTGCCCATTCTTAATTGCCTTGAGAAGGTGGTGGTGAACTGCCTTCTTGAACCATTCTAATCCATTTAGCGTAAGTACAGCTGCAATGCTGTTGAGAGAGTTCACGAATTTTGACCAAATAGAACTTGGAACATAGAACAGTACAGCACAGTACAGGCCTTTTTGCCCACGATGTTGTGCTGAACTTTTACCCTAAACCTAAGGTCTAGATAACCTTCACCCCTACCTCATACTATCATCCATATACCTACCTAATTGCTGCTTAAATGCCCCTAATGAGGCTGACTCCACTACCCTCTCCAGCAATGCATTCCATGCCCCTGCCACTCTCTGAGTAAAGAACCCACCTCTGACATCTCTCCTATATCTACCTCTACTCACTTTAAAACTATGCCCCCTCATAATAGCTACCTAGCTTTTCTAGCTGTACCTAGTTTACCTTGAAAAGTTCTAGCTCTCTCAACCTTTCCTCGTAAGGCCTTCCCTCCATTTCAGGCAACATCCTGGTAAATCTCCTCTGCACCTTTTCCGATGCTTCCACATCTTTCCTGTAATGAGGCGACCAGAACTGGACACAATACTCCAGATGTGGCCGAACCAGGCTTTTGTATAGCTGGAGCATTACTTCATGGCTCTTGAACTCAATCACTCTATTAATGAAAGCTAACACACCATAAGCCTTCTTAACAACTCTATCCACCTGGGTGGCAACTTTCAAGGAACTGTGGACATGAACCCCAAGATCCCTCTGCTCCTCCACACTGCCAAGAATCTTTCCGTTAACCCTGTATTCTGCTTTCAAGTTTGTCCTATCAAAATGAATCACCTCACACTTTTCAGGGTTAAACTCCATCTGCTACTTCTCAGCCCAGCTCTGCATCCTATCAATGTCCCTTTGTAACCTAGAATAGCCCTCCGCACTATCCACAACTTGACCTACCTTCGTATTGTCCACAAACTTACTAATCCACCCTTCCACTCCTTCATCCAAATCATTTACAAAAATCACAAAATGGCCATGAAGGAATGACCACATATTTCCAGGTCACAATAGAGGCTTAGAGATGAACTTTCAAGTGATGGTGTTCCTTTGTATCTATTGCCTTTGACCTTCTCGATCATTGAGGTCATTGATTTGGATGGTGCTGTCCAAGAATCCTTAATGAATTTCTGAAGTGCATCTTGTAGATGGTACGCACTGTTACCGTGCATTTATAGTAGAAGGAGCAAATGTTTATGGATGTAGTGCCAAATAAGGCTGATTTGTTCCTGATGGTGTCGAGCTCCCTGAGTGTTGTTGAAACTGTTCTTTCAGCAGTGATTATTTTATTACATGCCTGAATTGTGCCTTGTAGGTATGGACAGGCTTTGGGGGTTAGGAGGCGTGTTGCTCACTGAAAGTTTCCTAGCTGCTGACTGCCTCTTATAATCAATGATATTTATATCATTGGTCCAGTCCATTTCTGGTCAACAGTAAACCCCAAGGTGTTGGTAATATGGAATTCAGCAATGTTAATGGGACTGAAAGTTAAAGCCAGATTTATTTCCTTGTCGTAGGTGGTCATTGCCTGCACTTGTGTTATGCAACTGTTACTGTTAGCGCAAGCCTGGAGATTGTCTTGGTCTTGCAGCATTAGGACATGGACTGCTTCTGCATCTCAGGAGTCATGAATGATGCTGACCATTTTTCAGCAGCAGAAGGAGAGGCGACAGCGAGGACCAGGGGGCTGCCGGGAAGGTAAGTTTCCCTCTTAAAGGGCTTACCTCGAGCGTCAGCGGCCTTCATTTTTCTGCAGCAGAGGGAGAGGCGACAGCAAGGACCGGGGGCTGCCAGGAATATATTTGGGCAGCGGCTGAACCCGAGACACTACACGCGTAGTGTCTCCCACCTGCCCTCCTCTTCAAACCAAAAAAAAACTCTGTGGTTTGTTGGTAAGGTAAGGTTTTTCTATTTTTTCTATTTCTTCTGTATCGTGTAATTGGTTAGAAATTTACTATTTTTATTTATCTATTAATTGCTTATTTGAAAAAGACCATAGCAGAGAAGTATTAGAAAGTATTTAACTCATAAATTTATATAAAGTAATAAAGGAATTAACTAAGTAGAGATGGCTGGGCAGGTGATGTGCTGTAGCTGTATGATGTGGGAGCTGGCTGATCGCATTGTGAACGGCAGTGACCACATCTGCAGCAAGGAAGAACTCCGGCTCAGAGTTGAAGATCTGGAATCTGAGCTTCAACACTGCGGCACATCCGGAAGGGGGAGAGTTACCTGGACGCTTTGTTTCAGGAGGCAGTCACACCTGGTAGGTTAAGTAATTCATAATCAGTTAGTGATCAGGGACAACAGGGTGTGACTGCAAGTGAGGCAGGTAGGGGGATCCTGAGTTCAGGAGTGGAGGATCCTCACCTTTTGACCTTATCCAACAGGTACGGGATACTTGCTCCCTGTGTGGATGAGGAAAAGGGCTGCGGGGAGGATGAGCCAGCTCACCCAGGCACCATGGTGCAGAAGGCCATTCAAGAGGGGGGAAGCAAAAAGACAAGTGGTAGTTATAGAGGATTCTATAGTTATGGGGATAGATAGTATCCTTTGCAAGCTGGATCGGGAGTCCTGCATGGTGTGTTGCCTGCCCGGTGCCAGGGTGCAGGACATCTCTGACCGACTTGAAAGGATATTGGAGCGGGAGGGGGAGGATCCAGTTGTTGTGGTCCACGTTGGGACTATGAACATAGGCAAGGCTAGGATGGAGGACCTGTTTGGGGATTATCAAACACTAGGAACGAAATTAAGGAGCATGTCCCCAAGGGTCATAATCTCTGGATTACTGCCCGAGCCACGGGCAAATTGGCTTAGGGATAAGAAAATTAGGGAAGTAAACACGTGGCTAAGGGAGTGGTGTGGGAAAGAGGGGTTCCATTTCATGGAGCATTGGCATCAGTTTTGGAACCGGGGTGATCTGTACCGATGGGTCGGTCTCCACCTGAACTGATCTGGAACCAGCGTTCTAACGAAAAGGATGAATAGAGTGGTCACTAGGAATTTAAACTAGTGAGTCGGGGGGAAGGGAAAGGGAAAACGATAGGGAGTATGATGGTAAATAAAAAGGTAAGCAGCAGGTTAGCATATGTGCAGGAGGGTTTAAGTTCAAGGCAGACTTTGAAAGAAGCAAAAAGGAAGGATAACCCGGGAGATATTATTAGAGACTTTGGAAATCATGAGGGTAAGAAAGCTAGCATAAAATCACTTTACCTGACTGCTCGTAGCATTCGTAACAAGGTTGATGAGTTAACGGCACAAATCATCGCGAATGAATATGATTTGGTAGCCATTACGGAGACATGGTTACAGGATGGTCAAGGCTGGGAGTTAAATATCCAGGGGTACCAGACTATTCGGAAGGACAGACAGGAAGGTAAGGGAGGTGGTGTAGCTCTGATATTCAAGGACGACATCAGGGTGGTACTGAGAGATGATATAGCTTCTATGGAGAATGAGGTTGAATTGATTTGGGTGGAAATTAGAAATTCTAAGAGGAAAAAGTCACTGATAGGTGTAGTCTATAGGCCACCAAATAATAACATCACATTGGGGCGGGCAATAAACAAAGAAATAACTAATGCCTGTAAAAATGGTACAGCAATTATCATGGGAGATTTTAATCTACATGTAGATTGTTCGAACCAGCTTGGTCAGGGTAGCCTTGAGGAGGAGTTCTTTGAGTGTATCCATGATAGTTTTCGTGAACAGTATGTAATGGAACTGACGAGGGAGCAAGCTATCCTAGATCTGGTCCTGTGTAATGAGACAGGAAGAATTAATGACCTCATAGTTAGGGATCCTCTTGGAAGGAGTGATCACAATATGGTTGAATTTAGAATACAGATGGAGAGTGTGAAGATAAAATCCAATACCAGGGTCTTATGCTTGAACAAAGGGGACTACAATAAAATGAGGGAGGACTTGGCTAAAGTAGACTGGAAACAAAGATTTTATGGTGGGACAGTTGATGAGCAGTGGAGGACTTTCAAAGCAATTTTTCAAAGTGCTTAGCAAAAGTATATTCCAGTGAAAAGGAAGGACTGTAAGAAAAGGGGTAATCTGCCATAGGTGTCTAACGAAATAAGAGAGGCTATCAAATTGAAAGAGAAGGCATACAAAGTGGCCAAAAACAGCATGAAACTAGAAGATTGGGAAAACTTTAAAGGTCAACAGAAAGCCACAAAAAGAGCTATAAAGAAAAGTAAGATAGAACATGAGAAAAAAACTAGCACAGAATATAAAGACAGATAGCAAAAATTTCTATAAATATATAAAACGAAAAAGAGTGGCTAAAGTAAACGTGGGCCCTTTAGAGGATGAGAAGGGGAATTTAGTTATGGGATATGATGAAATGGCCAAAGCATTGAACAGGTATTTTGTATCGGTCTTCACAGTGGAGGACACTAATAACATGCCAGTAATTGACAAAGAGACGAAGGTAGGTGAGGACCTGGAAACAATCATTATTACGGAAGACGTAGTGTTGGGCAAGCTAATGGAGCTAAGGATTGATAAGTCTCCTGGCCCTGATGGAATGCATCCCAGGGTACTGAAAGAAATGGCGGGAGAAATAGCAGGTGCACTGGCGGTAATTTTTCAAAATTCGCTGGACTCTGGGGCAGTCCCAGCAGATTGGAAAACAGCAAATGTGACGCCGCTGTTTAAAAAGGGAGGCAGACAAAAGATGGGGAATTATAGACCGGTTAGCTTCACCTCTGTAGTGGGGAAGATGCTTGATTCTATTATCAAGGAACAAATAGCAAGGCATCTCGATAGAAATTGTCCCGTTGGGTAGACGCAGCATGGGTTCATGAAGGGCAGGTTATGCTTGACAAATCTTTTGGAATTCTACGAAGACATTACGAGCAAGGTGGACAATGGGGACCCAGTGGATGTAGTGTACCTAGATTTCCAAAAGGCCTTCGACAAGGTGCCACACAAGAGGCTGCTGCATAAGACAAGGATGCATAGCATTAGGGGTAAAGTATTAGCATGGATAGAGGATTCATTGACTAACAGGAAGCAAAGAGTGGGGATAAATGAGTGCTATTCTGGCCGGCAATCAGTGACTAGTCGTGCGCCTTAGGCATTGGTGTTGGGACCGCAATTATTTACAATTTATATAGACGATTTGGAATTGGGGGCCACGTATAGGGTGTCAAAGTTTGCAGATGACACTAAGATGAGTGGCAGAGCAAGGTGTGCAGAGGACTGTGAAACCTTGCAGAGGAATATAGATACATTGAGTGAGTGGCAAAGGTCTGGCAGATGGAATACAATGTAAATAAATGTGAAGTCATACATTTTGGTAGGAGTAATAGTAAAAAGGATTATTACTTGAATGGTAAAAATTTGCAGCATGCTGCTATGCAGAGGGACCTGGGTGTCCTTGTGCATGAATCACAGAAGGTTGGTCTGCAGGTACAACAAGGAATTAGGAAGGCAAATGGAATTTTGTCCTTCATTGCTAAAGGGATTGAGTTTAAAAGCAGAGAGGTTATGTTGCAGCTGTACAAGGTGCTGGTGAGGCCACACCTGGAGTACTGTGTGCAGTGTTGGTCTCCTTACTTGAAAAAGGATATACTGGCACTGGAGGGGGTGCAGAGGAGGATCACTAGGTTGATTCCGGAGTTGAGAGGGTTGGCTTATGAGGAGACACTGAGTAGATTGGGATTATATTCATTGGAATTCAGAAGATTGAGGGGTGATCTTATAGAAACATATAAAATTATGAAGGGAATAGATAAGATAGACGTAGAGAGGATGTTTCCATGGGCAGGTGAAGCTAGGACAAGAGGACATAGCCTCAAGATTAGAGGGAGCAGATTTAGGACTGAATTGAGAAGGAACTTCTTCACTCAGAGGGTTGTTAATCTATGGAATTCCTTGCCCAGTGAAGTAGTTGACGTTACTTCAGTAAACGTTTTTAAAGCTAAGGTAGTTTTTTTTGAACAATAAAGGAATTAAGGGATACGGTGAGAGCACGGGTAAGTGGATCTGAGTCCACGAAAAGATCAGCCATGGTCTTATTGAATGGCGGAGCAGGCTCGAAGGGCCGGATGGCCTACTCCTGCTCCTAGTTCTTATGTTCATATGTTCTTGTGCAAGCATTGTTGAGTGTCCCTACTTCTGGCATTATGATAGAGAAAAGGGGAATGATAAAGCAGCTGAAGATTGTTGGGCCTAAGACACTACTCTAAGGAACTCCTGCAGACCTGTCCTGGAGCTGAGATGACTGACCACCAAAAACCACAACCATCTCCCTATGTGTCAGGTGGACAACCAGTGGAGAACTTTCCTTGCAATACCTTACAATATAATATTTGATTCTTCCAGGGCTCCTTAATGCCACAATCTATGAAATGAGTCCCTGTGAGCAGTTTCAGCCTTCTCTGGGATCATGGGGGCAGATTCCCAATCTAATCAGATGTTGGCAGCTCTTCATTGACTAGCAGCACCACTGAGTAACTTATGGTTGTTGTAGGAACTATCCTGACCTGATGCCAAGTAGTATAAGTCAATGATGGTAGGACAGGCTAGTTGCATCAGGGTTATGACAGAGGTTGAAGAGGTGGGCTAGAAACAAGGGTAGGGGATGGCCTTAAACTGCAAAGAATATCAGCAGCTTTTACTTTTTGGTCATTGTGCATAGTAGATCTCTCACCCACTGCTGGGTCAACATCAATGATGACAGAATGAGGCTGTCTAGTGGATATTAGTGCATACTTTAGTGTCCTAATTACTGGCAGGACAAGAAGGACACTGAGAAGCCTTCCTACCAATTCAGGGCAATGACAACAAGGCAACAGATTCCTATCTGATTAAAAGATCTCCATCACCAACCCCACCACCATAGGATACAGGACATTTGTGTCAGTTTTCACAGTAGAAGACATAAATTGCACACTAGAAATAGAAGGTCACTTGGGGGTAATAGAAGTGAGGAAATTGAGAACAGCGAAGAAAGAGAACTAGAGAAACTCAAGAGATGAAAACCCATCAAACCTGAAGACCTGTATCTTACCGTTATGAAAGAGACAGCTGTAAAGATAATGGATATGCTGGATATGATTTTCCAAAATTCTGTGGATATTGGAATAGTCCTAACAAATTGGAAGTGAACAAAATGTAGCGTGACTAATCAAAAAAAGAAAGGATAGAGAAAACCAGGAACTGTAGATTGATGAGCCTAATTTTATTCGTTAGGGAAGTGCTTGAATCTAAGGAAGACTTCAAAATGCACTTAGAAAAGCATTGGATCATTAAACAATGCAACATGGTTGTGATAGGAAACTCCTGTTTGACAAAGTTATGAGTTTTTTTGACAATGTAAACAATAGAGTCGGTAAGGGGAACCCCTACTAGTAGATGCAAGATCTTATGCTGTTGAAGGTGATATATTTGTGTGGGTAAAGGATTGGTTAACAGACAGGAAGCAGATATTAAGGATAAATAAGACACAAATTCACAGGTTCTGGCTTCTGGTATGCTTCAAGGATCTGTACTGGTTCCTCTACAATCTATATGAATCACTTGGGCAAAGAGACTGGCCATAATGCATTTATATTTGCTAACAATCCAAAGCCGAGTGGGAATGCAAGATTTGAAGAAGACAAAAAAGGTTGCAAACGGATGTAGACAGGTTAAGTAATTTGGCAACAAAATAGCAGATGGCGTATAATGTAGGGAAATATGTTGTTTTTCACCTTGCTTGAAGAGAAGCAGTACTGTATATACTTTTTTTAAAAAGGCATGGAACTTTTCAGTAATGACATTTAGAGAGACTTCGGTGTATTCATAGAATGAACACAAGTTAGCATACACGCATAGTAAGCAATTAAGAAAGTAAGTGGCATGTTGGCCTTTATTACAGTGGGTTGGAGGAAAGAATAAAGAAGTCTAGCTACAATTTTATGAGGCTTTGGTATGGCCATATCTAGAATACTTTGTGTAATTTTGATCTCCATATTAATAGAAGGACATGTGCGCATTGGAAGTTGTACAGAGAAGGTTTTTTTTGAATAAGTCTTTCGGATGAGAGGTTTGCTCCAACATGAGAGGCTGAGCCATGTGTGTCAGTATTCTCTGGTTCGGATGGATGAGAATCATTCAAGAAGCATTAAAAGAATCAAAAATATGAGTAGTCTTGAGAGGGTATATACTGAGACGTTGTTTCTCCTGGCTGAAGAATCTGGACCAAGAGGACATTATCCAAGTAAGGTCATGGTTATGTAAGACTGTATTGAAAAGATCTTTTTACACTGAAAGTTGTGAACTATAGGTAATTTTGCTTCTTTCTTTACTGCAGGGGCCTGACAAATACAATTCACACAATCTCATCCTGAATCCAATTTTAAACGAATCAATTTCAATTAAGTCATACAGATTGTCAATCTACGATGACTGTCAATCACTGATTTACAGTCTCCATTTTCCTTTCTGAATGTCTCTGCCTCTCATTCCCCCTTTAAGGAAGCCCTTAAAACATTCTTGTGAGCAAGCTTTGGTCATCAGCCTGAATATCGCCCTATTTAGCTCAGTGTCTAATGTTGTTTGATAGCATGTCTGTGAATACAGAGCTATGGTAATTACCATAAGTGGTAGATTAATTCCATTTGTAGCATGCCACAGTTTGAAGTAAATGTGTAGCAATGTTATCATGCGCAAGATAGTTATGTTGTGTATATATAAGGAGATTTCAGTCCCCAAATAACTGCTTAATAGACTGCTAACCTATTCTTATATCTAGCTCCAAGTACCTTTCAATTCTTTATTCAATTTACAGAAGTATTTCACATGATAATTAGCTCAAAACAGTAGTTAACTCCTTGGAACAAACTGAAACTCAATTCTAGTGAAATAAAAATAGAAGGTGTTGAAGCAACTCAGCAGGTCTGACAGCGTCTGTGGAGGGAGAAACAAAGTCCAATATAAGAGGGATGTGGAGAAGTGATGGGTTACTTACAGGGGATAAAATTTGGGCTTGATGTGTAATTGGAGCAAGGAGAAGAGAAGAGAAAGTCAGGGGAAGTTTGGAGAGCGAGGGAGATTATATAGGTATAACAGAACGAAAGACAAAGGGAGTGATAGTAGCTATAGAGAAGTGGGATAAATCCAAAGTAGATTCTTAAGGAAATTGTCAGAATAAATGCTGAGAGAATGTTTCACCTTATGGTAGAGTCTAGGACTAGAGGGCTTAGTCTAATCAGTCCAACAGCAATTGATGAAGATAGTCGCAGAATTAAGGTCTGCCAATTTAAGACTGACATGAGGAAGAATTTCTTCTATATCCTATTTGTTCCAATGAGATCACCTCTCATTCTTCTAAATTCCAAAGATTAGAATCCCAACCTGTGTAGCTGTTGCTCATAAGACAATCCCTCCTTACTAGGGATCATCCAATGGACCTTCTCTTATCTGCCTCTGATGACATAATTTCTTTTCTTAAATAAGTGGACCAAAACCACTCATAGCACTCCAGATGTGGTCTCACCAGCATCTTGTACAGTTGCAGTAAGATCTCCCTGTTCTTATAACCCCCGTGAAATAAGGGCCAAATTTACAGTAGCCTTCCTGATTACCTACTGCACCTGTGTGTTAACTTTCCGTGTATTGTGCACAGTCCCTTTGTATTGTAGCTTTCTGCAGTTTTTCTCCATTTAATTAATATTGTTCTTTTGTCTTCCCTTCCAAAATGAACAACTTCACATTTTCCCACATTATAATCCATTTGCCAACTTTTTGCCACTTATGTAACCTATCAATATTTCTCCCACAACCTACTTTTCTACCTATTTTTGTGTCAACTTCAAATTCAGCTGCAGTACCTTTGATTCCTTCCCTCAAGTCACTGATATATTGTAAGCAGTTGCACTGATCCATGTGGAACCCCATTGGTCGCAGTTGCCAACACGAAAAATAATCATTTATGCACAATCACTGTTTCCTGTCCTGTTAGCTAATTCTCTATCCAACTCCACGGGCTCTTATCTTATGACTTCACCTTGACTAACTGCTTCTGTAAGTCCAAACGTAGCACATCTACTGGTTCCTGCCTATCCACTCTGGTTGAGATTTCCTTGAAAAACACTATTAAGTTAGACATGATTATCTTTTATAAAGTCATGCTGACTCAGCTTGATTAGATAGCAACTTTCCAAATGTATTGCGTTTGTTTCCTTAATAATTGATTCAAACACATTTCCAACAATAGATTTTAGGCTAATTGGCTTATGGTTAACCACTTTTTGTCTCCATTCCCTTTTTGAATAGAAGTGTCACTTTGGGGATTTTCTAATCCTCTGGTACTTCTCCAGAATTCAACATTTTTGGAAAATTACAATCAATGCTTCCACAATCTCTGTAGCTACCTCTTTTAGGATCCTAGGATGCAAACCTTCAAGGCCAGGGGACTTATCTGCTTTTAACGCATTAGTTTGTTTAATATCACTTCTCTGCTGATAGTGATGGTACTTAATTCCTCTCCTGTATTCCTTAATATTAATAAAATGTTCAAAGTATGTAAAAACTGTAAAAATTGATGTAAGGTATCTGTTTAACTCCTGCTATTTCCTTGTTCCCAAAAACCATCTCCCTGAATTAGTTTTCTCAGGGACCTATGTTCACTTTGACCTCTCTCTTCCTTTTTATATGTTTGAAGATGATCATCATCAGTTTTTATGTTCCTCACTATATTGTCCCTGTGGTTTGCTTCCTCTCTCCTAATTATCTTTTTAGTCATCCTTTGTTGGATTCTGTATTTATTCCAGTCTATGGGGTATCACTGACTTCGGCCTTCTTATATTGTTTTTCGTTCAACTTAATACTCTCCTTAAATTCCTTGGTAAGTCATGATTGGTTTATCCCTGTCATGGAATCTTTCCTCCTTACTAGGATGTATTTTTGGTGAGAGTCATGCATTTTGGTGGCTCAGTGGTTAGCACTGCTGCCTCACAGAGCCAGAGACCTGGGTTTGATTCCAGCCTTGGCTGACTGTGAGGAGTTTGCATGTTCTCCCTGTGTCTGTGTGGATTTCCTTCAGGTACTCTGGTTTCCTCCCACAGTCCAAAGATGTGCAGGTGAAGTGGACTGGTCATGCTGAATTAGTCATAGTGCCCAGGGTGTGCAGACTAAGTGGATTAATCATAGTAAAAAGGAGGGTGGGTCTGGGTGAGATGGTCTGCAGACAGTTGGTGTTGACTTAATTGGCTAAATGGCCTGCCTCCACACTATAGGGATTCTATGATACTTCCTCAAGTCTGCCACTGCCAGCTTACCGTAATTCTTGCTAATCTATTTGTTCAGTTCACTTCAGTTAATTCTATCCTCATTTTATTGCAATTTCCTTTATTTATTCAAGATAAACACAATTGTTTCCAACCAAGTTTCTCACTCTCAACTGAATACTCAGTTCTATCATGTTATGATCACAACTTCCTAGGGAATCATTTACACTGAGATCATTTATGAAACTTGCCTTATTATCCATTATCAAAACCAGGATGGCCTGCTCCCTGGGTGGCTCCATGACATATTGCTTCAGGAAAAAAATGCCTAATACACTCTAATTTGATTAACTGAATCAACCTGAAGAGTAAAGTCAACCATAATTATTGCTCTCTTCTTTTACTTGCTCCTAGTATTTGTTGGTTTATGGCCTTTCCTACAGAGTGGCTACTTTTTGGGGCTCTGCACATAATACCTATCAATATCTTCTTTCCCTTGCTGCTTTGTACTTCTTCCCAAATGCACTCTACATCATCACAGCCTAGATCATCTCTCACAAGTGTCCACATTTTATCACTTAATAACAATTCTACCCCATCACCTTTTCCATTCATCTTGTATCTCCAAAAGATGGAACAATGTTAAGTTCCCAGTTTTGATCTTCTTGTAAAAATGTTTCCAGAGATAATATCCATTTACTTTGATTTACTCCTTCAGTCTACCTTATTCTGAAACCTTCATGCATTAAGATACATAGATTTTAAGTTTGTTCTACTATCAAATTTGCCTATTCTCTAGTGTTTCTTTGGTGCAGTATGACATTCACAAATTCTGTACCTTCCTACCATCTCCTTTATCTTTAGTTTTCTAATTTTTCCATTCAACTGAAAGCCTTATTTAATGCTTTATCTGCAGCCCCAGTTAAGTGAGTTTTCAGGACACTGGTCCCAACATAATTCAGGTGGAGCCTGTCCCATTGGAACAGCTCCCCCTTCTGCAGTATTGATGCTAATGTCCCATGAATTAAAACCCTTTTCTTCCACACTGGTCTCTGAGCTATGTGTTTGATTCTCTAATCTCGTCAACCCTTTGCCAATCAGCTCATGGCTCAGGTTGTTACCGAGAGATTATTATCTCTTTGATTCAGCATTTTGATGCAGCCCTTAGCTGCTTATATTCCTTCAGCAGAACCTCTTTCCTCTTTCTACCTACATCATTGGTACCTATGTGGACTATAACAACTGGATCTTTCCCTTCTCACTCCAAGTTCCCAAGCAGCCTTGATGAGATAAGTTCAAGGACTGAGGCTCCTTTAGCACTACCTCCAGGATTCCTCTAGCTGTCTCGCTCATAGTCACACCCTCCTGTCCCTGACCACTTACTGAACTTGAGGTAGTTATCCTAAGGGGAATGACTGCCTCCTGAATCACAGCATTCAGGTAATTCTAACCCCCACTGATGTGTCACAGTGTTCAAAGCTTGGACTCCAGCCAATTAACTTGAGCCAGAGTTCCTCAGAGAACCAACAGATGTGGTCACGTTGAACCATAATGAGGTCCAGCAGCTTCCACAGCATGCAGGTACAATATATCACTTGACCAGGCGTCACTATTTTATGTACTTAGTTCTTAATTTTTTTGGAATTTCCTGATAGTGTTTCAGTTTCTAATCTGTAATTTACATTTAATTTGAAAATAATTTACAATACAAGGTCAAATTAGCAGCTATTTCCAACCAAGGAATGTCTGGTTTTCCTGCGATGTCAATCTTTGTTTTGTGCTGAACCCCTAATCCTGGGCTTCAATTTATCCTTTAAAGACCTTACAATCTGTGAACCAAAAAAAAAGCAGGAAGTGTCTTTTCTCTGTTGCACCAAATTCTCATGCTGCTCCAAAATCCCAGAAATATAAACTCACTCAGGCTGTGTTGCACTCTGGATGCAATCTCTCCTTAACCATCATGTAAAACTTACTGATTCAAGCAGTTAAACTAAGAACAAATATAATTCTTGAAAAAATAGTGTTTAACAGAACAGATCGAACTGCATTTCAGTAATGATCTCTAAGATCAGTGGAAAAATTGTAATTATGGAATTTTGAAAACAGAATTCATACACTATGGAATTGTTGTTGGAAATACTGAGGAGGCTTTGTCAGATTTGTAAGAGTCCAAAGAAGATTTGACTTTGGACAAAACTATTCAGAAGGTGATGCAAGCAGAAGCCAGGGAAGAAACACAGAGAAAAACAGGACAACTTAATCACAAAAATACACAGATTTATTCAGTTAATAACGTATAAAAACCCTAAAGATGTATGTGACAACTCAATGATTAGGTCAGACTAAAGATTCTAAGGACTAAATTTCATCAGAAAATGGCTAGATGTCATTCTTGATTTCTGAAGAAGGGTCTAGACCGGCAACGTAAGCTTCCTGCTCCTCTGATGCTGCTTGGCCTGCTGTCTTCACCCAGCTCTACACCTTGTTATCTCAGGTGTCATTCTTATTGAGTTTCACGGAAGGATTTTTTTCAAGAGGACTAATGGATTTTCCTGTGCTTTCACTGTCATCCCAAACTTGCCTCATTAGCTATATATTATTTCCTTATGTCACCCCAGTCATCTAATGCTGACCTGATGTTCCAACCTGCCATAGGCAGAAGTATTCACTACTGCTGCGATATACCAGGATTTGTGGCAGTCATATGATATTTTAAAGGCCTACTGTGTACCTGGACAATTGTTGGCAGTCTTAGCTGCCCTTATGTTTCATGACATTTGCCCCAGACATGGCAGATAAGAGAAATTTGGCATCCTACTTCGCGGGTATCCCTGGGATGGTGCAGAAGCAGTCCATTCTTATTTCTCAGGACTGGAAGAAGAGGCCATGACACCACAGTCTGCCAGCTTGGTCCAATATTGCCACCCAGGTCAGTGTAGTCTCAACAGTCTGGATGAACACCCAGAAGTGTAGGAAACCACTCACTGACATTCTCTTACTCTGCCAGGGTAAGTGTTATCATCTTCTCTCTGTTAACTCACACTCACTCTCTCTCTGCTAATGCATCCAACTCCAATCAAGGCTCACACTCCAGTGCTGTAACTTTCACATTTTATATCTTTCCTCACTCACTGTTGTGCACTCAATAACCACCCCCTCCTGCCCCCAATGATGTCTACACCTCCTGCTCACTCATTTGAGACAGGTCACCATCCTTTCGCCGCTTGCATTAGCACTGACATCTGTGTCAAACACTTCCATCTCCCTCAATACCTCCCTTTATCTCATTCCAGGAGAAAATGACCCAGCATTTACTGTCCGTTTGTAATTGCCTAGAGGGTGGTTAAGAGTCAACCGCATTGCTGTGGGACTGGAGTCACATGTAGGCCAGACAAGCTATGGATAGCAGTTTCCTTCGCTAAAGGACATTAATGAACCAGATGGATTTTTCTGACAATCGACAATGGATTCATGGCCATCTCCTAATTCTTAATTCTTAGCTCTTAATTCCATATTTTTATTGGACTCAAATTCCACCATCTGCTGAGTCAGGATTTGAGCCCATATTACCTGGGTCTCTGCATTAATAGGCTAACAATAATACCGATAATAGCGATAATAAGCCATCAAGAAATTCTCCAGAATGGCCAGCTATTAAAGAAGAATGCTATATCTGTAAAACTATCGGTTGCTTCCAGAAGATGTAGAGATGGAAAGTTAGTTATTGAGCAGCAAAGTGGTGAAATAACTATTCATACAAACATATAGTTGTGGTAAAGTCACAAAGATACTTCGTACAATGCTTGGGGAAACTGATGATCCAAACTACTCGAGTTTTGAAAATATCGGTTTATGTCAGTGGCCGTCTCATAAATGTTAAGCTTGATACAGGGGTGGGTGTAGCTGGCTTATCAGATAATTTACTACATGTGAAGAAACAGAAGGTACAACCTACAAAGTACATTAAGCTCCACCCAATCTGGCAATGGCATGCTGACTTAAGTGGGAATAAGTTCATACGGTATAATATCTGAATGTTAGCTTGTATCCTAAGTGTCTTAGAATCTTAGAATCCCTCACAGTGTGGAAACAGGCCCTTCGGCCCAACAAGTCCACACCGAACCTCAGAGCATCCCACCCAGACCCACCCCCCCAACAACCCACCTAACCTACACCTCCCTGAACACTACGGGCAATTTAGCATGGCCAATCCACCTAACCTGCACATCTTTGGACAGTGGGAGGAAACTGGAGCACCCGGAGGAAACCCACGCAGACACGGGGAAAATGTACAAACTCCACACAGACAGACGCCCAAGGCTGGAATCAAACCCGGGTCCCTGGTGCTGTGAGGCAGCAGTGCTAACCACTGAGCCACTGTGCCGCCCCATACCACTGTTTCTGCTCGGTTACGAACCGGGGACCTTTCACATGTTAGGCGAACATGATAACCACTACACTACAGAAACACAGTGCCAAAGCTGTGTACTCGTGTCCAGATAGTCTTAGGAACAACGTCCATCTTAACTGTACGTAATGGCTATCATGTTATAAACTACATTTTGAATAATGCAAGAGCCTTTTCTCATTAAGAATCACTTGGTGGCAGCAAACTACCACAGCCATAAGTGGTTGGCATCTCAAAACTTACAACTGTGTTAAAGTGGGGGAGGTTTGAGTGAAACAGCAAGCCAGCAGGCCAATACCTTTATATAAGTTATAAGTATACTTTGTGGTCCTTGTGGATGGAACCCTTCAGATATTTCAGAAATTGCATATAGTCTTTTACGCAATTTTCTTCAGGTTCTGTCAATCTCTTCCTGAAGTTGTGACAGGAACCCAGAAGGCTGAATATGGAAAACAGAAGAAGTGCTCTTTCAATATCTGACATTGAAACGGACTCTTGCAAGTGACCTGTACTTCATCCCTATTGTGGCAGCTCCTTTTGCTTTGAGCTTCTCTCTTCCTGTTCCCCTACCTCTTCCATGTCTAAAGGAAGATTTGAAAGATTAAGACTACAATCAAACCGTAAGGCAAATAAAATGGCATGTCATAACAGAAACACCTCAGCTGACAAATTGAAATTTCCAATCATAAACCGTGCCAAAACAAAAGTTGAGCAGCAACATAAAGTGACAAATTTGTTCTCAAGGGCTTCTTTTGAGATTTCTAGAGGCTACATTTTGATTTTTGGGTCTCCTTTTTGGTATTCAGAATCCCCTTTCATCAGTCTTACTAACACCTTCATTAGTTGATGCCTAATACCTTTTGTGTTCTGTATGGGCCACGTTCCACCAGACTGCCTTTGACATGCACTGTTTGTTCCTCATCTGAGGATCCCACAACCTCTGCAATCCCGACTGACAGAGCCCTCAAAATTCTTCAATACATCTCCCTCACCTCTAACCTCATTTCTTCCCTTCCCTCCTAGAACCATCTATGGTTTCCCTTATGCTCACTTTCTGGCTTACCAGTCTCTACATTTGAAAGATCATTCCCCATCATATCCACCACCTCCAGCAGAATGGCACCACCAAATGTAAGTTCCCCTCCCCTCCACTGTCAGTATTCCAAAGGACTACTCTCTCAGCGGCATCCAAGTTCAATCCTTCATCACATTCTAGCACTTCCGGACTCCCCTTGTCCATGCCACTGCAGAAGGTGGGACACTTGTCCACCCATCTTCTTCCTCCTCACTGTCCAAGATCACAAACACTTCTTCTAGCAGAAGCAGCATTTTACTTGTACTTCTTTCAATCCACTCTACTATATTTGCTGCTCACAATGTGGTCTCCTTTACACTGACAAGACAAAATGCAGGGTGACCCCTTTGAGGAACTTTGCTCTGTCCTTTGGAATTACCCAACCTTACAGTTGCTTGCCATTTTATAAACCACCTTGCACTCATGTGAACATTTCTATCTGTGGCCTGCCACAGTACTTCAAAGAAGCTCAATGTAAACATAAGGAACAAACTTTATTTTCTGCTTAGGCTTTTGACAACCTCTCGGATTTAATAGTGAGTTCCACAACCTCAGAGCATGTCCTTCATTTTCTTTACATATCAACCTCCATCACCTTTGCACAAGAGTGTGTTATTTGCGTTTTGTTGGCTTTGCTCTCGGCAGAGCAGGCCCACTTTCTTTCCTTTCCGCACCTACTTTTGTGTCCATTTGTACATCTCTGTCTCTTCTTTACCATCATTAGTACTGCCTCTGTCTTTTGTTACCGGCAATCCTTCATCAACAGCATAGAGATCACTATTTTTCAGTTCCTTTCAGTTACGAAGATGACTCATATCGGACGAGAAACGTCAACTCTGTTTTTCTCTCCTCAGATGCTGCCAGGAATGCAGGACTTGTCCAGCACTTTTGTGTCATTTTTTATAGTTAGCAACAAATGCATTTTCGAAGAAAACATAACTGAAACACTTTTATACACAAAAAGCCATGACCCTAAGCATAACAAGCATGGGGCTGGATGAACACAGCAGGTCAAGCAGCATCATAGGAGCAGGAAAACTTGACGTTTCGGGCCTGAAGGGTTTAGGCCCGAAACGTCA
>JAHRHZ010000218.1:11311873-11337091 GCA_024137785.1 Ginglymostoma cirratum | reverse complement strand
ACGTTTCGGGCCTGAAGGGTTTAGGCCCGAAACGTCAAGTTTTCCTGCTCCTATGATGCTGCTTGACCTGCTGTGTTCATCCAGCCCCATGCTTGTTATCTCGGATTCTCCAGCATCTACAGTACCTTTTATCTCATGACCCTAAGCATGTTTTCTATGGTCTAGTGAGGTCACAGGCAAACTGTTGTATGTTTGTCTCTAATACAGCCATTGCCCTTCCAGTGACTCATAGAAAGACACTTTAGGATGTAATAACACATAAATACAAGTCTTTATAAAATAAAACTTCAACTTCAAATTATCCATTGACACAGCTTTCATTACAATAGCAGCCACAACATTGACCTCTTGTATAGTAGCCCCTGAATCCCTGCAGCTTCAATCCAATAATTCCACCATATATGTAAATAATTCATTACCTCAGTTGGCTTGTTCCCAGTTAGGCGAGTATTCCTTTGTTAAAATGTTTAAAACTGTTTTCTGCCCTTGGCGTCACCTCCCTCCCATCTGCAGAACCTCTCCACCCTTTGCAGATGTTTTGACTGTTGCTAATGGCATTTCAGCGACTGACTGAGTGTCTATGTTTTAAAGTGGTATTTCTCCTTAGATAGTAAAATGACTTGCTTGAATGATTTTTTTCTTTTCTTGTAGGTTTTCTGAATTTCTGCTCCTCATGCAATGTAACATGAATGTTAACCCTTTCAGAACCATTACCTCATACAACAGTCCACAATCTGCTTTACAGACTTAAGGAGTGTGATGGAATATTCTCCACTTCAATAACACGCAAAAGCCTTGACACCAAACCAGCATCTAGCATGTAAGTTCTGCATACTTTTTTAATTAATGGTTAGAGGTCCTTCAGTGCCTGCTGCTGGGCAGGTGAGAAACTGGGATATGCCAAAATTGGAAAAGGGGCCTGTGAAAAGCATAGAATGTTAATTTAAATAATTTGCTGATTTTTTTTTCATAGTTCTGGCGTGTGTTTTTGACATCATGCCATTCCAAAATGGCTGCTGATCAACTTCCAGCTGGAAAGAAGAACAAGCTTTCTACCTGTCATTTTGTAGGCCAAGAAAACTGAATGTGACACAGTTGAATTGCTTGTCCAATTTCAGCACAAAATGTTCAAAAAGGTTTGTTACAATTTAATTCATTGTAAATAAAAATCTTTTTGACAAGAATAATTAATTCACTAAGTACTATAGAAATAAAAGTTCCACTGAGCCAGGCACCATAAACCAGTTGCATTTTTTCCAGAGGCTTGGTTGTAAAATTTTAACTGGAAAGTATTCCCGGTAGTTAAGAAACATTGCTTTTATAGATGGGTGTTTGTATTTTCCCAGGTTCTCATTTTGTTTACGGGATCATTTTGTAAAGTCTGCTTTTTATGTTAATTTATGTGCTATGAGCCTCGATGTCACTTCTGAAGAATTAATTACTTTTTGTGCAAGGCAGAGAATTTAAATTATAGAGGCTTATGCCAAACCAAAACACTTTGAAATGAGCAAAGGGAAGAAATGGATAGTCTCAACATCTTGGCTGGGAATTCTGTTGAATGCAACAATCACATTGTCAGCACCTACAAATTGAAACAGTTTTGGTCTATTGTTTTCTCGTTAGTGAACTTCTCTAATCCACACTTCCAAATTTTGCCCACACCAAGAGTCTGACTTTGAAAATAAAATCAATTTTTTTCACTTGCTCCTATGTCTCATGACACAGAACCATTAATAATTAAGGTTTTTGTGAATTTACCTCAGGAAAAAAGCCAGTATCAAAACCCAAAGCCAATGTAATTCTTGCCCACCTCTGCCCATTATCCCGCTGTAAGTGCATTTGGACTTGGCAAATGTTATTTTACATCACATGTTAGCATTATCTAATCAGTCAAATTTGGGGTTCTGGTGGAGATGCTGATTTGGCAGTGCCTGTGATTAATAAAATAGTTAGGTGGTATGCTAAAGGTAGCTCTCTCTTTTTCAAGACCACAGTCCCCTGACTCCCTGCTGTATTCGACATGTGAGTAAGTCTTGAGACTTAGAAAAATGAGTGTGTTCCATTCTGCCAAAGTTATAAACTTATTTAATAAAGCATCCATTGTAAACTAGATGCTGAGCTAAATCTTAATAAACCTAAATATAACTGCAGCTGGTTTCAGGAATTAAAAAGATTTTTTGATCCAGAGAAGACTGAGACCAAACCACTGCTTTAGAAAACTAATTTGCAAGAGTGAAAGCAAATAAACACCAATTTCTACTAAACCACAAATCCAACTTTCGTTTGGTGACACTGTAGGGGAAGAAGGGGAATGTTCAATAAATACCTAAAAATATATGTCTTCGTTTGTTATATTGATGAATTGCTGTGTACAGTTAATATTTTACCTGCATGCCAGATTAAAGCTGCAATTTTGTGGTGAAGTAACATTTATTTTTATACCTGAAACTAATGCATCACTGGGGACATTTCATACTGTAGTGGTGAGGCTGCTCCTACGTGGCTTACCTCAACGTTCATGGATACTCACTGTTAGTTGGATGACTAGCAGCACAAAGAAAAATTTTCATTCTGACGTTTTTTGGATAGAGGTGCATTACTGTTTCTCAATATCCCAATCGAAAAACCAAGCAGTTATCCTTCAGAGATAACAAGCATGGGGCTGGATGAACACAGCAGGTCAAGCAGCATCATATTATCTCTGATACAGTTATCCTTCAGCCCTGGATGCCCACTCCCTTGCCAGGACAAGTACAATGGGGCAATGTGAGATTGTTATCTTGTCTTCAGACTGTAAAACTCTTCATGCAATTATTAGACGTAAGATCACAATTATCGATGGAAACTGAGCACGATGACTCTCTACACAATTCCAATTCTACACATTTATAAAGAGGTCACATGGGGCGCTGTGGTGTTAATCAGAATGGTCATGTTAATATCATGAAAGGTTCAAATCTCATTCTGGCAGCTAGTGAGAATTACATTTAATTAATAGTTCTGTAATTGCCAGTTTTCTCAATAATGGTGATCAAAAATTAACATAGATTGTTTAAAAACCAAACTGCTTCCATGAATACACTGTTAGAAAATGAAATTGCAGTCCTTACCTGGTCTGGTGTATTTGTAACTCCAAAACAAGTAGAAATCTGTTCAACTATTGGCTGGTCTCTGAAGTGGTTAAACAAGTCACTGTGTTCTAGGTCACATGCCATGTTGGAGGTGATGCCCAAATCCCATAAAAGAATTACACTTAAGAATGGAACTATTGGTAGGAGGTCTTATTGTATTTAATTTTAGGGCATGGAATTGTCCACTGGGAATTGCCATGGGCAACTGTGAGTGAGTTTGGTAAATACATCAGTAGTGGAAAAAGTAACATTCTTGACAATGAGAGAAAAATATTGAATTTTCCACTCAAGCTTTGAACAAGAGATGGGAATGTTGCTCATGAGTCTTGAGAGCTCTTTAGTCATGAATTAACATCTCATTTTAGCTATTCTTACCCTTGTTAAACTGCAGTTTGCTATTCCCTCATGCAGTGGTGAGAAATGAAACAGTGCCAATCCCTATATGAAAGTCAGAGTGGGTACCTGGCAGCTCCAGCTCACCATTTGTTCCTCTTGCCCGGTAGCCCTCAACATCCCAGGACACGCCCCGTGAGTCACGTGTGCCTGCATTCTTCACCCATGGAGGTTGACATCAGAAACACACCAGTCTTACCCCACTGTCATGGCATTTCTCCAATTGGCTTAGAGTGGAGATCTCCGCTTCAATACTGCACATTTGGAGTGCCCTGACATCTCTTGTTGTGATCTCTTGTTGTTGCCAGAGAACTTTGTCCACAGAGACAAGCATCATCTCATGCATCATGAAATGCATCTCAAGTATTTTCACCTGCTCGCTTAATGCTTACTCACTTTACACCTACTTGTGCTTTAACAGCATCTCTTGACTTGCTGTGTATTGCCTTTTTTTGTGCTTTTCTGCTTCATTCAAAACTTGCAGGCTCACAATACTTTAAAGTCAGATAATTTTTCATGGTTGCCTGCAATGATCAGTCAAAGTAGTGAACATATAGCTGTACAGCACTGCGCTACATCAATTTCACTCCTATAGCATGTGCCAGCAGCTTAAGCAGCAACTACATGTACTTCAACCTAAGTGGCATGTCTCAAAGTCTAATGAGAGTAGCCCTCCATCAGATCCAGCAAGCGTGTCATCAGACAGGAGGTCCAGGCACTGACACTCAAGGGCGGTACCTGATCCTCAGTCCAGGGGCTTGAACATGGTTAATAGCCACTTGGAGAAGTCAGGGTCAGGGCTTCCACAGCACTACAGTCCTGGGAGCAGTCTGCAGTCCCCAGTGGACATTCAGTGAACTGAAACGCAGTGCGATCCGTTAGTACAAGAAGGGACTGCACAGCAAGTGAATAGATGCTGCGAGTATCCAAGCAGATAAACAATATGTGTTGGAAATTGGGATCCCCTTTTAAACGGAATTCTTTTAGTTTTCCATATTTAGTATGTCCTGTGTAATATAGGACCTCACTTAAGTGTGTTACCGAAATAACAAACTTTCTACAAGCATAAATAAATCTCTAGCAAATGAAAATAAAGAAAAGGTCACAAGAACAACCAAAGTCATGACACTCCATTGAACTGATATAAAGGTTTATAGGGGGCCACACCACCTTATTATTAAAATAGTATTTGGAAGAATAGGACATTCTGGTCTTAAAAAGAATGACTTTCAAATAGAAATGGGCAAGAGGACATGAGTCATCCTGACATCATGACTGACTGCCCGTGATTCTTGGGCAAAAAGGTTCGGACAGGTGATTGAGAGAGGAGAAATTTTCAGTTGCAAAGTAACATGTATCAATCGGGGTAGGTGGTAATGAAAATTGAGGAAAGTTTAGAAGGGAACAATCCATCTCCTTCTTGGAAGTTTGAGGGAAGACCAAAGGCTGTTACCACCAAAATCTGTAAAACATCAAGGATGATCGCCCCACCATTCCAAACTGTAGGGGGTCCACTGCCTCTTTTTCTCCATGATTTAGGGGGCAGTCAAACATACTCATCTATCACAGGTCATATACTTCCTTTCTTTGTCTAACTAATTAATGCATCATATTTAAACTGCTACTTCCTTAACAAGCTCAAAATAGTATCTGAAAACTGTTTGCAAATGGTCAGGTGCCTACATTAGGTGAATGGAATTGCAACCCCCAAAATTTAACATGTGGAGACTGCTGTGGAGTTTAGTGCACAGCCTTTTACTCGAAAGGGTTTCCAAAGTCTGAGGAAAGTAGGGTCTGAATATATTTTAATCACTGACTCATCCTTGCAAAAACAGATGGCTCAGGTGCATTAAAACCGGCCATAGTTAAATGAAGTGGAAAAGCTTCTGTGCTGAATTGCAGATAGATATTGAATCTTTACAGTTTTGATAAAGACCAACCCCACCCAATCTCTCCCATCTATCAGGGAGAAATTTACATCACTCTCTAATACTCCCGTCACCTTTGAAAAAGATGGTATTTGACTGTCGAGCATTTAACCAATGTCTTATTTTGATGGAGAGAGATAATAGGAACTGCCGATGCTGGAGAATCTGATATAACAAGGTGTAGAGCTGGATGAACACAGCAGGCCAACAGCATCAGAGGAGCAGGAAAGCTGACGTTTTGGGTCTAGACCCTTCCTAAGAAATGGGGGAGGGGAAGGGGATTCTGAAATAAATAAGGAGAAAGGGGGAAGCGGATAGAAGATGGATAAAGGAGAAGATAGGTGGAGAGGAGACAAACAGGTCAAAGAGGCAGTGTTGGAGCCAGTAAAGGTGGCCTGCTGTACATTGGGGAAACCAAGCGGAGGCTTGGGCACCGCTTTGCAGAACACCTGCGCTCGGTTCGCGACAAACGTCTGCACCTCCCAGTCGTGAACCATTTCAACTCCCCCTCCCACTCCTTGGACAACATGTCCATCCTGGGCCTCCTGCAGTGCCACAACGATGCCACCCAAAGCTTGCAGGAACCGCATCTCATATTTCGCATGGGAACCCTGTAGCCCAATGGTGTCAATGTGGACTTCACAAGCTTCAAAATCTACCCTCCCCTGACCGCATCCCAAAACCAGCCCAGCTCGTCCCCACCTCCCTAACCTGTCCTTCCTTCCACCTATCCCATCCTCCCACCTCAAACCTCACCCCCATCTCCTACATACGAGCCTCATCCCACCTCCTTGACCTGTCCGTCCTCCCTGGACTGACCTATCCCCTCCCTAACTCCCCACCTACACCCACCTTTACTGGCTCCATCCCCGCCTCTTTGAGCTGTCTGTCTCCTCTCCACCTATCTTCTCCTCTATCCATCTTCTATCCGCCTCCCTATCTCCCCCTATTTATTTTAGAATCCCCTTCCCCTCCCACATTTCTGAAGAAAGGGTCTAGGCCCAAAATGTCAGCTTTCCTGTTCCTCTGATGCTGCTTGGCCTGCTGTGTTCATCCAGCTCTACATCTTGTTATATCTTATTTTGATGAGCCCTATTGAGCTTCAGTGGGTGGGATAATCATGTGGGGCAATAAGGACAAAGCAAGCAATTTTAATCCTCAGGTCAGGCAAGAGAAGGGTGCAAGGATTAAAGTTTCAAACATTGAAAACCAAATCATAACTTTCTGCAATGTACCTCCTTGCAGTTTTAGTGCAGTCAGTGTGAGAAGTGACTGATTAACCCTCCAAAGGTAAGTCCATCATTCAATTTTGACAACAAATAAAATGTTTCTGACAATTTTTACTTTAAATGTATGGTTATGGGTGTATAAGCAGTTGAAAGGATGTGATTGAACCCACCCTTCCAGCACTCCTTGTGATCCAGGAGAATCAGGATTGCTTTTCTCTTCAACCCAGCAAACTAATCAGCTTCCCTTCCTAGACTCACTCTTTCTCCCTGGTACAGAACTCTTGCTTTCTGTCTCAGTCCTTCTGGACTCTGCCTAATTCAAGGTGCCCCATTTTCTCAACACCAAGGTTACAGGAGAAGAGAGACAAAAGGCAGCCAGGAAATTAGCAGGGACACATTTGGTAAGATTGTGCATTCCATATGTTACAATCCTTCACCTCAGACCATTCAAAATAATAAATTAATTTTACGCTATCATGTGCACCTCCATTTTCAGGCACTATCAGGATTCGTTATCTGGCCACTCCTAGTGGGGTCTCTGAGGTTCTCAGCCCCTCTGCGTGGGCCAGCAGAAGCAAGAGTCGGCCCGCTATCTTTAATTTGATTTGATTTGATTCAACCTTTATTGTCATGTATACTCAAGTACAGGAAAACAGTGAAAACTGTAAAATGTTGCCACACATTGTGCCATCTTAGTTACGAAGGTACCCAGGTACAAATCTGAGGTACAATGTAGTAACATGGAAAAACAAAGTTAAAAGTATTTCTGATGAAGGGTCTAGGCCCGAAACGCCAAGTTTTCCTGCTCCTATGATGCTGCTTGGCCTGCTGTGTTCATCCACCCCCACGCTTGTTATCTCAGTAAAGCATTACTGTTGTTCTTAGCATATGTAAAAAATAAAGAAGTAAAATTAATACTTAACGTTACAGTCTTTCCTAGTATTAGGTAGAAACGAAAGGAATAAAGGTAAAAGTTCTGCAGTCTTTCTTAAGAGGTTTGGTGTCCCTCCGCTTTGGCCCACTCTCCGGGAAACCTTGGGCTCCTGCTCTCAATGCAGATGCCAGGGGACCTCCCTCACTGACACTTCAGACAGCAAACTCCGAGACAGCAAATTAAGTGATTACTTTTGCGAAACAGCTCTCCTTGTCTGGATCCCTCAGGATTGAGACCGTTGCTTGTTCCTGACATCAGGAACCCAAAACTAAAGTCTTGACTTCAATCTCCAATCTTCTCACACACCTGCCATTTTGGAATTTTTCTTTGTCTCATTGATCTTTTGAATTTTGGCCTCCTGACCTGCACCACAACCTGTTAATCACCCTTTCACCTCAAACATTGTCTCTCTTCTCCTGTAACCTTGGTGTTGAGAAAATGGGGCACCTTGAATTAGGCAGAGTCCAGAAGGACTGAAACAGAAAGCAAGAGTTCTCTACTGCCAACGCTCAGTAGCAGCAATGTGTATCATTGACACAGTGTCCTGCAGAAATTTGCCAAAGATCTTTAGACAGCATGGTACAAACCCACAACCACTTCCATCGAGAAGGGCAAGGGCTTCCTCCCACAGTCTGACAATCTCATTCCACACCTGGAGTGATTCTTACTTCTGAGGTTTGTTAACAACCTGCAATCAAAATTTGCCCATGACTGTACTCTGAGCAACTCCTTCATATCTCCCATTATGTGTCTATGACTTCCAATTGAAAGAATCATTTCTATTGATTACCAGCATTGACATCCTAATTCTGTTTACCCATCCAGCAAACAGCCAGCTTCTTAACCTGGTTGACTGCCAGAAGGCAAAAAGAATAAAAGCTGATAATAAGATCCTCTCTTTAAATTTGACAGTGATGTATTTTTGGGTTTCTCAGCTGCAACTGAGAAACTATAGTCCCTCCCTGTCTCCCCATTAATCGTTTTTGTGTTGTCAAAAATTCAGTTTCCTGCTGATGAACCATAAGATGACATATTCATGGATGTACAACATTGTGTTAAATTAATCTTTCAGTTGAGTGGGCCAAGCCAAGGCTTATCATATTCTAGGGAAGGAGGTTAGCTACACGGCTATATAGCCTCTCTATTGAAACTCTATTGCTGTCACAGCTAGAAAAGAACTTGCCAGCCCCTGAATGAGATGGGCCATGAGGAGAAATCTGAGAAAATAGGCTGAGATCACCAGTAAATCTTTTGACATCGAGACCAAAAATCCTTATTTTCCAAACAAGTCCAATTGGGACTGTTTTCCTTGATGTGAAAAAGGCTGAGAGGAAATTTGATACAGGTTTTCAAAATCATGAACGGCCTAGGTAGAACTAGATGGGGAGAAGCTGTTTCCGTGTGCAGCTTAGAGGGAATGTTGCCTCCAGGTCCCTGGCCCAAAGCAGGGCACAAAGTTCCCCTTATCTTCCATATCCAGGGCAAATGTTATGATCTATGCGGGGGTTCTGCCTGAACTGACTGACAGCACTTGACTGAATGCACAAGGGCTTTTTAAATATGGTGTCATTGCCAGGAATCCAAGGATGTGCCAGCTGTGGCGAGTACTTCCGAGGATGGCAAATGGGAGAATCTGGCTAGTAACAGACGAATGGGGCCCACGATAAGAGTGTGACATTTAGTTAATGACATCTAGTTATAAATTTGGGGTGATCCTGTGAGAAAACCTGCTAGGCCTCACAGAGAGATACCCTCCATGAAATTTGGAGAAAATGATGTTTAGTCAATTTCTGGCAAGATTCAGCCCCTGATTTATCTTTTCTTTTTGTTTATCAACATATAAAATTATTTTGAGCAATCACTGAAGATCATAGCTCGATCTGGCGAAACTAATTAAATTCAAAATGTTTTTTTAAAGCAGAATTAGTTCTTGTATGATTATGGCATCAAAAGGAGGAATACTCAAAGAACAGGGTTCTTACTATTGTGAAATATGAGAGAATAGAATTCTGAGAGCAAATGTTTTGTCTTCTCACACAGTAATTGTGATCTGGTAGGTGGAAGGTGACAAGAAACTTAGAGTGTGCAGAATGACTGTGGGGTGTGTGTACTTAAGAAGGTCTTGCATTACAAATTCAGTGAGGAAATATGCTCAGAAAAATGAATGATAGCTCAGACAAGATGGAGAAAATAGTAAAATATAACACAGATAATTGAACACTTCGTAACATAGGAAAGGGAGGAGGCTATTTAACACATTTGCCATTTATTCAGCCATTCAATGGGATTATGAGTGATCAATGACCTAGCTCTATCATTGCTCCAGACACCCTCATATAATTGGTCAACAAAAATCTGTGAATCACAGACTTAAGTTAATGATTTCCTGCATGTCAAGTGATAATAGTAGTAGACATCTCCAATCTTCTACCCCTCTTTGAGTGTACAATAGTTTCCTAACTTAAATCTTGAAAAGCCTGGGTCTAGTTTTTAGACTCTGTAACCTAGCCTGAAGAAGCCCAAAAGACATAGATTCCATCTAAGCATCAGTTCGCCTCGGTATTTTGACAAAGTGGAAAATTACCCAGGTAAGTTCTGTACATAAAAAGGACAAATCCAACCTGAATAATTACCGCCCCATCAGTCTACTTTTGATCATCAGTTATGTGAGTGAAGGTGTCATCAACAGCTCTAACAAGCAGCAACTGCTCATCAATAACCTGCTCAGTGATGCCCAGTTTGGCTTCTGCCAGGTCCAATCAGTTCTTGACCTCATTACAACATTTGCTGAAACGTGGACAAAAGAACTGAATTCCAGAGGTGAAGTGAGACAGTCTTTGATATCAAGGCTGCATTTGACCAAGTGTCTCATCAGGAGCAAAACTGGAATCAATGGGTATCAGGGGGTAAACTCTCTGGTAGTTGGAGTCATATTTGACACATGGGAAGATGGTCATCATTGTTGAAGGTCAGTCATTTCAGCTCCAGGACATCTCTGCAGGATTTTCTCAGGGTAGTTTCCTAGGCCCAACCATCTTCAGCTGCTTCATCAATGATTTCCCCTCCATCATAAGGTCAGAAATGGGAATGTTCACTGATGATTGCAAAATGATCAGCACCATTCGTGACTCCTCAGACACTGAAGCAGTCCATGTTCAAATGCAACAGGATCTTGACAGTGTCCGGGCTTGGGCTAACAAGTGGCAAGTAACATTTACGCCACACATATACCAGGCTATGACAATCACCAATAAGGGACAATCTAATCACCACCCCTTTGACACTCAGTAGTGTTACCATCACTGAGTCCCCCACTATCAACATCCTGCGGATTACCATTGACCAGAAACTCAACTGAACTCACCACAAAAACATAATGGCTACAAAATCATGTCAGAGGCAAGGAATACTGTGGCGAGTAGCTCATCTTCTTACTCCCCAAAGCCTGTCCACCATCTACAAGGCACAAGTCAGGAATACTCCCCACCTGCCTGGATGAATGCAGCTTCAACAACACTCAAGAAGCTTGACACCATCCAGGACAAAGCAGCCCGCGTGATTGGCATTACATCCTCAAGTATCAACTCCGTCTACCATCAATGCTCAGTAGCAGCAGTGTGTACCAACTACAAGATGCACTGCAGAAATTCACCAAAGATCCTCAGACAGCATCTTCAAAACCCATGACCACTTCCATCTCAAAAGACAATGGCAGCACAAATTTGGGAACAGATTGAGAAAGCAGTTCACCACCACCTTCTCAAGGGCAGCTAGAGATGGGCAATAAATGCTGGCCAGCCAGCGCTGTCCACATCCCACAAATAAGTAAGGAAGAAAACCACCCTTCTAGAATGCAGGGAGTATAATCTCAGTTAGTCTAATCTTTATTTGTAATTTAACCCTTGGAGTGCAATTCTCATTTTATGAAATTATACCACACTTCATTTAAGGCTAATATAGCTTCCTAACGTATGGTGTCCAGAAAGGCTCACAGTATATGTATATGGTCTATCAGGGCTTTGTATAACTTCTATCCATTTGTATTCTTGTCCTCGGATACAAAGGCAAATATTCTATTAACCTTTGTGGTTATTTTCTATTGTTCTCTATGACATTTTTACCAAATATGCACATGGACACCTGAGTTTCATTGTTTCTAAATTTTCACAATTTCAAAAGTACTCAGGCATAATAACGTTTAGTCCAAAATATATGAAATCACACTTCCTGGCATTGAAATCCATTTGACACTACTCACTTGGCCTATTAATTTCTCCTGGCATTTTTGTGGTTCTGTTGGGCTGAAGGGCCTGTTTCCACACTGTAGGAATTCTATGATCCAAGATCTATGATCTAGCTATACTGTTTAAAATACTGTTTAGCTTTGTGTTAGCAGCAAGCTAACATGTGTGACTTATTACCCCATTATCTGAGTTGTTAACATATATAGTGCACAATACTGATCTCTGTGGGGCACTGTGAGCCACAGCTTGTCAACTAAAGCACCTCTGATTATTTTCTGAAGAAGGGTCCCAATCCAAAACGTCAACTTCCTTGCTCCTCTGATGCTGCCTGGCCTGCTGTGTTCCTCCAGCTTCACACTGTGTTATCTCTGACTCCAGCATCAGCAGTTCTTACTATCTCCAATTATTCCTAATCTGTTCTCTTGAAATGCAACTAATCTTCTACCCAGTTTGATCAATTACTTCGATTCTGGATAGAATAAGGCTGGATATGCTGGGACCTTTTTCACTGGAGTGTAGGAGGTTGAGAGGTGAGCTTATAGAGATTTATATAATAATGAGGGATATAGATAAGGTGAATAGCAGGTGTATTTTCCATAGGGTGTAGGATTTCAAAACAAGGGGACATATTTTTAAGGTGAGAGGAGAAAGGTTTAAAAAAGACATGAGAATGGTTCATGTGTGGAATGAACTTCCAGAGGAAGTGGTGGATGTGGGTACAGTTACAATGTTTAAAAGACATTTGGATAAGTACATGAATAAGAAAGATTTGGAGGGATATAGGCCAGGAACAGGCAGCTGAGACTAGTTTATGATCAGCATGGACTGTTTGGACTGTAGGGCCTGTTTCTGTGTTGTTTGACTCAATGAATCTTTGACTCTAATTCCATGCATTTCAACTTTAAATATTATCCTATAAGGTAAATGTTCTGAGCAGGTTAGTGTTCATTCTACTGATATTACACATGGTCTGTGCACTCAAGCTTTCAGAGGGAGCAGATGTATCTGTACCAGCTTCTAAGGTCCTGTGATGATACCCAATGATATCCAATGGTGCTAATTACTAAATTGATCCTAAACAAAACAAAGGCAAAGCAGGATTGCTGGCAGCAAACTATTTCAAACAATCCTTCCCCAGTGCCACAGATTAGTATCAGTGGGAACACCACAGAGTAATTGTGGTTATCTGAGAAATGCAGATCTATTTGGATAATATCATAGATATGCCCTGTCCACTACTTCAATTAGGTCTTCAACAAAATTCAATCAGGTTTTTCTGGCTTGACCTATACTTTACAAATCCATAACTGTCATAGGTAGATAGGACAGTGAAGAAGGCATTTGGTACACTTGTCTTTATTGAGGTTGTTGGCTTGCTCGCCGAGCTGGCTTGTTCTCGTTCGGACATTTCGTCACCATGCTAGGTGACATCATCAGTGGACCTTCCGATGAAGCGATGTTATTCTACTCCGTTTGGAATTTATACTGCCTGGTACGTTGTGATGAGTTGAGCCATTTCTGGTTTTGATCTGAATGGGTCCATATATAAACTCGTACAGATCAAAACCGGAAATGACACTACCTACCATAATGGACTGGAGAGTATAAATTCCAAGTGGAGTAGAATAACATCACTTCATCGGAAGGTCCACTGATGATGTCAACTAGCATAGTGAGAAAACTTTTAAATGAGAACAAGCCAGCTCGGCGAGCAAGTCAACAACCTCACCCACAACCCAAGCTACAGATCAGTGCCAAAAGTTTAAACTTGTCTTTATTGGTCAGTGCGTTGAGTATAGGAGTTGTGATGTCATGTTGCGGCTATACAGGGCATTGAGCAGGCCACTTTTGGAATACCGCGTTCAGTTCCTGTCTCCCTGCTCTAGGAACAATGTTGTTAAACTTGAAAGGAATCAGAAAAGGTTTACAAGGATGTTGCTGTGTTTGGAGGTTTTGAGCTACAAGGAGAGACTGAATAGAGTCATAAAGTCATAGATGTATAGCACAGAAGCAGACCTTTCGGTTCAACATTGTCCATGCCTATCAGATAGCCTAAATAAACCTAGTCCCATTTGCCAGCATTTGGCCCATATCCCTCCAAACCCTTCCTATTCTTATAGCCATCCAGATGCCTTTTAAATGGTGTAATTGTACCAGCTTCCATCACTTCTTCTGGTAGCTCATTCCATACACACACCACCCTCTGCATGAAAAGTTGTCCCTGAGATCCCTATTAAACCTTTCCATGCTCATTTTAAACCTATGCCCTCTTGTTTTGGACTCCCCTACCCTGGGATAAAGACCTGTCTATTCACTCTATCCATGTTCTTCGTGATTTTATTAACCTCTATAAGATCAGCTCTCAGCCTCTGCTGCTCCAGGGAAAATAGCCCCAGCCTATTCAGCATCTCTCTTTTGCTCAAATCCTCTAATCCTGGCATCATCCTTGTAAATTTTTTCTGGACGCTTTCAAGATTCACAACATCTTCCCTGCAGCAGGGAGACCAGAATTGCACATAGTATTCCAAAAGTGGCCTAACCAATATCCTGTACAGCCGCAACATGACATTCTAACTGCTATACTCAATGCACTGACCATTAAAGGCAAGTACACCAAATGCCTTCTTCACTATCCTATCTACCTGCGACTCCATTTTCAAGGAACTATGAACCTGCACTCTAAGGTCTCCCCAGGACCTTACCATTAAGTGTATAAGCCCTGTCCTGATATGCCTTTCCAAAATGTAGCACCTCACCTTTATCTAAATTAAACTCCATCTGCCATCGGGACTATTTTCCCTGGAGCATCGAAAGCTGAGGGTTAACATTATAGAGGTTTATAAAATCATGAGGGGCCTTGATAGGGTGAATAGCTACAGTCTTTTTTACAGGGTAGGGGAGTCCAAAACTAGAGCTCATAGGTTTAAACTGAGAGGAGAAAGATTTAAAAGGACTTAAGCGGAAATTTTTCATGCAGAGGGTGGTTTATGTATGGAATGAGCTGCCAGAAGGAATGGTGGAGGCTGGTACAATTACAACTTTTAAAACGCATCTGGATGGGTAAATGAATTGGAAGGGTTCAGACGGATATGGGCCAAATGCTGGCAAATGGGACTAGATTGATTTAGGATATCTGGTCAGCATGGACGAATTGGACTGAAGTGTCTGTTTCCGTGCTGTACAATTCTATGACCATGACTCTAAGTTTCTCTGGCAAACTGAACATTCTCAACATTCTCAGTTAATTTATTTTAATTTTTAGTTGTCAGCCTAATTGGTTTATAAGTCACTGGCATCCCTCTCTTCTCTTTTCCGAATGGCAGAGTGATGTGAAATTTTTCATTCAGACAAAGGGTCCCTGAATTGAGTGAACTTTGGGAGATTATCGTTAGGGAATGTTCTGACTTCTTGTTTTTAAATCCCTTGATAGAAAGCATTTAGCCCTTGAGATCTGTCACTCCTTAGTGCCATTATTTTGTTCTTCACTGTTGTTTTACTTATATGAATTTTGATGTGTCTCTGCCCCAATTCAATATATGCTTCCTTAGGATGTGCAGCTGATTGACTTCTACCTCTTTTTTGGTTACTGACACAAAGTAATTGTTCAGCATGTATGCTATTTACTTATTTTAACTTAAAATACTACCATTAAAATCTTTTCAAGGGGCCACATTATTACTGACCGCTTGTATTTCTTAATACAAATGAACAGAATAACTGTAGGACTCGATATTTTCCCCTTTATTTCCGATTGCTCTTACTGCCTGCTTTCTTTGCCTTTGCTACTCTTCTAATTTCACCTAGTCACCATGATCTGTGTCTTTTTTCTAGTTTTGTATGGTATTTTTTTCATTTAGTCTGCTTTATTTTGTTAAAGTTGTCTCAAATGGCAAGAAAGGAACTGAATTCATAAATATACCAGATCCCAGAACATACACCTACTTAGACACAGAAAGAATGTGTAAATTTCACATAGATAGTCACCCAAGGTTAGGATTGAACCCTGCTCCCTTACACCATGAGGCAGCAGTGCCTATCACTGAGCCACCATGCCACCCCCAGTCTTTGAGCTAATTTAGGCCTATAGTTTAGAAGCACAAAATTGGTGATAAGATGCTTTGGAATATCCCGAGATTATGAAATGTTCTCTCTAAATACAGACCTTCTTTTTGTTTTGGATTCACCTCTATAGGCCACATGGTCAGCCTCCTGTTACCTCATCCCTTATTTATTTCCATTGGCTCAACCCACTGCTCCTGCTTCTTAGAGGTGCCTGAGCCGCTGCAGGTGAAGATGATGATTTAAAATCACCATCATCAACGGTAAATTGATTGAAAGGTATCACCCTCCCCTCTGTAATGTTTTGTTTGCAATATAATACTGATAACAAAGGTCAAAAAGTGTAAGTTCAAAGTGTACCTCAGTGAAAAGCACATATCAAAACTACAGTGCTTAGGTCTCAACAACAATCATTGGTGATACTTTTTCTTATTAATCATAATAATATTAATGAGTCCGGGTGAACTTAACCAGATCGCCATATTTAGATAGAGATTCCAGAAGATGATACCACAGCCAACCTTATCTTCAGAGGGAAAAAGGGATCTCCACTTTTCCTCTCAAAAACATGAGGAGCTCTTTTCAGGTTTGGAGTGATGCAACACAGAAGGAAGCCCTTTATGCCCACTCAAGTTATCAAGTTCCACCAGCAAACTTGGTAGGATTGAACCTGTCTTTCTCTCACTGTAGTGGATTACTAAACTATCGATTTTACTGCTACACCACCACCTTCTCAAAGCCCCCTTCAAATACTTCCATTCAATACATGTTGATGCAACAATGTGAGTGCTATTTGGGTATGGATTCCTGCTTACTATCACCTCTAGGGCACCAGACTACTTTAGATGGGCTCCTTTAAGCTGCCCATCTCATTAACATGTTTTCTTATTGCTTGAGGTCATGGCGACTCAAATCAGAATGCAGTTAGAAGATTATTATCAAAAGTTTGTGTCTGCACACGTTAGAGGGCATTTTTTATCTTCTACAAAACAAGTAAAAGCGCATCTAACAAATCTTGAAAAGCAGGAAGCTGTACAGTTAAACATTATTTCTCTTATTTCCTTTCCCACCCATCTTCCAGAGTTAAGTTTTACATCAGTATGGGCACAAATAGTGAATTTGAGCTGCTACGGATGACAAATTCCAATGATAGATTGACTAGTCTTTCCATTTTCATTTAATGATATATTAATGCTAGCTCAAATAAAGATCTTTCTCAATGCTTCTGTTTATAATGGATTGTACTGGCTTGGGTGGGATGCCCAGGGAATAGTCTTTACTCTTTTGTAGCTCCTCAAATCCATACTTAATGAAAAGGCACATTGTGCCCGTCAGCACGTTGAGAAAGAAAAAGTAGGCCAGACTAATTAATCTTTTGGTGGGCTGGTGTCAGCAAGCAGACTGAGGGATGGAAACATCTGAAGAACCTTGTGAGAACAACAAATGAGTGGTTAGTCATGACTTGTGCATCATTATACGCGTCACCACAATTTTTGTTTCCTGACCAACAATAGATAAATATATGTTAGGCATAACTGAGATTCCATCACCAATCTACTACGAAACGACTGCCTTTTTTGTATCAGTGTTCGAGGTGGAACTGCACGATATACAATGGTATGCAGCAGATTGCTGAACAATCACATTAACAAATTCCCTCTTATTAATATAGAGGTATAGAAGGTATATAGAGGTATAATAAAGGGGTATAGAAGAAAATATCAGGAGAACTTTGTCAAGGTTTTTTCTGTTTGCACTCAATAACTTAAAAGTAAGCATCATCCCTAAACCAGGCAGTTTTTCATATAACTCAATTCTTCAAAATGATGATGTTTGTTCCATGGAAGGTTATTTCTTTCCCTCCTACAGCATATGGCAACAATAATGTAATTTACCTACCCTGCAAGTTATTTGTCATTTTTTGAACTCGATAATCAGATCAGCGCTGTAGCTCTTTTCAAATATGGTGAACAATTCAGACTGTACGAGCATAACATTCACTCAACATATTGCGAGTTCAAGATAGAGATTCAGTCACAGCTCGGTGAACTGCAATATGAAAAATGCAGGTGCGTGGTGTGGCACAGATTGTAGTCCAGCTGATATTGAAAATAAGTTGCAGTTTTTTTACAGTGGTGAACCCAAACATTCTATAAATGGTATACTAATTGCACAAAGAGATGCTGCATTGCCACAATGAGATAATAATACGTTCAATAGAAAGAAAACAAACTCTAACTGTTAAATTATTTAAATTTGTTGCAAATGTAATCGAGATTCTGAAGGAAACAGTGAGCTGGAAAGACTGAGACCACCCAAAATGATAGATTTGTTATTAATATTTTTTGGATTGAAAACAAATGAATGCATATTACCAAGTAACTAAATGATAGGAAATGCTGAATAATGGAAGGTATAAATGGAAAGAAAAAAACATACCATTAGGATTAAAATATTTCAATTTGGATAAGAGATTTTCCAGATTGCAACAGTGTCCCAATTTATCCTAAGCTATGCTTGTCTTCTCCAGCTCTCTTTAGATTTTCTCCATAAACTACCACATGGGACATTAGTGACTTAATTGGCTCAAGATGGGCCAAACATAATTTTACAGAAATGTTTGCACTTTGTCTGCCATCTACTTCTGTATGGGAGTCGATTGAAAGGGACATTTCCTTATCAGCACTTACAAGAAAAGCTGTCAACCTTAATCTGTAGCATGAATTGTCAACATAGCCGCACATTCCTGTGTTTTCAATTCCCCAATATTACATTATAGTGAAATGGTGGATAACTATCTTGAATACTTGATTCACTTTGAATGAACCCTGATCTGCGTCCATTCTCAAAAAGCATCCTCTCAATTGGAGATCCATTGGACACAATTCCTAATACTAATTTGCAAATAACAGACAACTGCCCTTTACTTCTCACCATAGTCCATCGAACCAAATAATTGCTCGTATTTTCTTGTCTTTGCAATAACAAAGCCTATAATTATGCAGACAGAAAATGCCTTTAAGGTTTCAGTCAAGAGTCTCTTTTGAAAGGTTGGATTGGTACTTTGAAGCTTTAACTTCATTCAGGAGCATAGCATATGGCTGCATTCATTTCTACATGGACAATATGCTGAAACAGATGTTCCTTTCGTTGGTTGAGTACCTTACGTCAATGCTTGATTTGTCCAGTAAAAGGTTTTCCCTCTGTTGTGCTTTTTTTTCTCAGCACAGTTCTCCTGAAAACGGCGTAGAAGGTCGCTGAATTTCCAAAAATAACTTACGTTCAATGTAAATTGAGTTCCACTGATCTTGAGTTAAAAAAAAGTTAAAATCTGGCCCTATCCAAAAAGCTGGCCATGCCGCCCGCCTCCCCCACCCACCCCAACCTCGGAGAAAATATTGCAATTATGATTATCACCCCTGTTTGCAGGCCTTTGAGTACACTAATGGTCCCAAAATGAAAACATTTAAATACATCTTTTCTTTGAATTTACTGAGAAATTGTCCACTGACCATGATGGGGTGAATGGGATCCCTCTCCATCCTTCTTACAAATTTTTTAAAAAGTCCGGTTTGTTTAAAATTGGGTTACTCATTAATGGTACAAGAGACACCGCATCAGTTAAGGTTGAGAAAGATGGTTCTTCACGTTTTTAAGTTCAAAATAACACCAACAAGTGTGGAAATTAACCTCACATGGTTGGCATCACTCTACATTGCAAGCCACCTGTCCAGCCAACTGCACCTACTGACTCCCTATTGATAAATGTTAACACTGTTAAATGTAGGAGCATCCTACTTGCAGCAGAAGAAGGCTATTTGGCCCATTGAGTCTGCTCTGTCACTTAAAATATTATGGCTGACTTGTTGTGGCCTCAACACCTTTCTGTCTTCTCTAAATAACCCTTCTATACCAAAGATTGTCAAACTCAACCTTGAATAAATTCAATAAACCACACTCCACTGCTTTCTGGGGAGGGTATTTCCACATAGCTAGGACTGTCCAACAGAAAGAAGAAATTCTCATCTCCATCTTAAAATTATAGATCAGGGTACTTTCTAGATGGCATGAAGTTAAATTCAGTGGATGTCCAAAGAAACTTGGGGGTTCAGGTGCATAGATCTTTGAAATGTTGCAAACAGGTCCAACAAATTATCAAGAACTGTAATAGAATGCTGGCCTTTATATTTAGAGAACTGAAGTATAAGGACACAGAAGTTATGCTTCAGCTATACAACACCCTGCTTAGACCCTTCTTGGAGTGTGCTGATCTGGGCAATTATGTACTAGGAAGAATATTACCCTGGAAGGGTCATATTAACTCTGCTTTCTCTCCACAGATGTTGCCAGACCTGCAGAGTTTCTTCAGTTATTTCTGTTTTCTACTTCTGATTTCTCAGCATTCACAAATTTTTGATTCAATCATAATTATATTTTTTTCCATACTAATCCAGATGTGGTGACACCAAGGCCCTAGCCAGCAGCAATTAAGACTCCTTTTATATTCCATTCCCCTTGCAATTAACACAGACATTTCATTTGGCTCCATCATCATTTACCATGCCTGCAGCCTAGTGTTTTATGATTCAAGGACAATGTTTTAAAACAAACTTTTAAAATAAAAATCACACAGAGCCTGATTGCACTAGCATTTAAATGTGTTTACACAGAAAGTTACCGGAAAAAAACTTCTTTAAAACAGGTGGAATTTTGGATGCTAACTGAGTCCAATGTGGAATATTTAATTTTAACGCTGTTTAAATTTGGTGATTATAGAAATGATTTTGTAAAAGAAAGTGTATTTCAACATTATAAACGTGAAGTTGGGCACCCAAATGAAGACAAATTGTACAAAGCAGTTAACAAATCCAGTGCATTAGTTAGCTGGAGTTTCAGGTCGAAGTTCATGAACCACAGGTTAATTGCTCTCTCACAGCATGGCAATTTTTATTTTCCTATCATTGAACTTCATGAAGGTAATTTCTAATTTTCTGCCTGTTGGACTATAAACACATTTGGAAGAACGTAAGAACGTTGGAACCAGGAGCAGGAGTAGGCAACTAGAGCCTGCACTACCTTCTGATAAAATCACGGATAATCTCATTTTGGATTAACTCCATGTTCCTGCTTGCTCTCTGTAACCCTTCAACCCATAATTAATTAAAAATCTCCTCCTATATTTACTCAATGTTCCAGCATCCACTGCACAGTGGGGTAGTAAACTACACAGATTCATGACTCTTTGATAGGAATAATTTCTCCTCATGTGGGATATCAGGGCATTTTTGGATCTTCAATTGTTCCTGTAGCTTAACAAGCCTGTTTCTTCTAACTCTGCAGGTTACCATACAATGGGAGTGATGTATTCCTCTTGGTAATAGAGTGTTTATGAAACAGAACTCTACAATTATCATCCCAGCCGAGCCACTTAGTGTTCATGTCTGCAAATAAACAATATAGACAATAATCCTAATGTTCTGTTTCAAAAGTTGTTAATTTACATGTTCCTGTATTCATGTAGAGCCTTAACACATGGAAACATATAAAATATGATGCAATGATACTGAAAACATAGGACCATCAACTAGCAAGTTAGAAACATTGGGTGGAAATCTATAACAGACCTCTGCTCTCTGAACCCACTTACCTGGATTGGTCTGAGAGGAAATAGCAAGATGATTTTCCTCAATCAGAAAATCTTCCAGGTGGTCTGTAATTGGTTTGCTGATGTAAAGAAGATGACAAAGATAGCACAAGGTCTCTGGGAGAAGGTTACCACAAAGTGTTCCCAGATCCAGAGTTAGTTGCTCTTTAAATAATTGGTTGAAACAAGGATGGTTAATCTGTCACTAACTCCAGTACTGTAGGTGCCTTTCCTTCAATATAGTGTGAGTGTTTGGCTCTAATAGATAAAAAATAGACAACTTCTTTCAGTGTTTGTTTATGTGCCATTGTGCAAAAACAATGTCAACAGTTAGAACATGTGTCTGTGCAATTTAGAATATATTTGGGGCTAAAATGGATAGCGTTAAAAGTGAGCAATATGATAGTCTGCACTCAATGACTACTGTGCAGGCAGCATGTTAGCTGCAAAATGCTTGTTCGTTTGGATGATTGCTGTGTCTAACTTGTGCTAATCTCACTGTTCATCTGCTGCACACAATAACAGTGGTGCCCAAAATCACAAATTGCTGACCCCTCTTAAAGCAAGCTTGTTCCTGTTAATGGGGATGTGGATTGTGGCTGGAGCAAATGGTGGCAGGAGTGCAGGATGTGAACCTGATCTATGAAATAGGAGAGTGACAGAAATGTGGAAGGAACAGGCACCAATACTTTCCATCCTCGAATTGGCAGACTTGGCAGAGAGGATAAAAAGTGAAAGAGGTGTCCTGTATCTTTAGAGGGCTTGTCAAGTTCCAGGTACATCTCAGAATGAAATGGGAACAGACAGCCACAGAGATAAGTGCTAAGCATACAGCCCTTAAGGACTTGGATGCTGTGCTGCAAGAAGTATAATTACCTCATATGAGTGGTCAAGGTCAATGAATACATCTTAAAAATTCTATATTCTGCCAAACATGCCACTCGCCTTATATCACTGCTCAATGCACTACAGTCCAATTGCCCATTTAACAACAGCATCTACCAATCAGGACTCATACCTGACATGCGTATGCTGTGCCTCACCCTTACAATAATTAGCACTGCTGCAAACCTCATACCCACATCTTAAATTTGCACACACCTCAAGCTATTCACCGAACTCAGCCAAATCACATAAAACATATTGCATGAAACTTATTTACTAGGTTCCTCTTAATTGCAGGAGAATCTGGTGCCAATTGGACCTGGTAGAATTCAACTGGAGGAGACATGTAGATCTGACTGTTCTAACCTCCATGGGGGAATCGCTGTTTCTCATACTGTAATGTTTATTGTTGATGCCTTGGCCAGCAGTGGGACCGTGCTATCAAAGATGACCATCTGCCCATTAGTAGACCATTCAGCACATTGAGTCTGCTCCACCATTCAACAAGACCATGGCTAATCTGATAACTTTCAACTCCACCTTCCTGCCTTTACCCCTTAACCTTGATTCCCTTATCGATTAAAAATTGTCTATATGAGCATTGAATATACTCAGCCTTGACAGTACTATGTGGTAAAGAATTCCACAGATTCACTAGCCTCTAAGAAAAGAAAGTCTTCCTCATCTCTGTTTTAAATATGCAACTTCTTATTCTGAGATAATGCCCTTTGCTCCTGGAATCTCCCATAAGGGGAAACAGCCTTTCTGCATCAACTCTGTCAAGTCCTATAAGAATCTTGTATGTCTTGTTCTTCTAAATTCCAATAACTACAAACCCAACCTACTTAAGCTGTCCTCACAAGATAGTCCCTCCATATCTAGTATCATGCAGTGAACCTTCTCTGGACTACCTTCAATGCCAGTATAGCCTGTATATACCTAGTAAGGTAAGAGGCCCAGAACTGTTCACAGTGTTCCAGTTATGGTCTGACTATTGTCTTGTATAGTTTTAGAAGTACCTCTCTACTTTTATCTGCTATTCCCTTTGAAATAAAGGCCAAAGTTCCATATGCCTTCCCTATTACTAACTGAAATTGGATGCTAGCTTTTGTGATTCATGCATGATTACTCCCAAAGCTCTTTGTTCCATAGCTTTCTGCAGTCTTTCTGAGGGTCAGTTTGGCTCAGTTGGCTGGACAGTTGGTTTGTGAAGCAGTGTAGGTTCAGTTCCCCAGACTGGTTGAGGTTACCATAAAGGTCTGTCTTGAATATCTTTTCCCCTTGCCTGAGGATGAATCTCCACCAAGAGAGCAGTCCTATGGCGTGATAAGGCTTGACCTGGCAGTCTTTCTCCATTCTAATCCTCTGTCCCACATACCACTTGCTCCTTATTTGATACTGTGTTCTGATTTAGATGTGTGCCCCCTATTTCGTCTATCTCCTCCACACAATGCAACTTTACCCATCTACCAGAGACAATAGGTACGGCAGATGCTGGAGAATCTGAGATAACAAGGTGTGGAGCTGGATGAACACAGCAGGCCAAGCAGCATCATAGGAGCAGGAAAGCTTGACATTTCAGGCCTAGACCCTTCATCAGAAATGGGGGAGGGGAAGAGGGATCTGAAATAAATAGGGAGTGAGGGGGAGGCGGATAGAAGATGGATAGAGGAGAGGATAGGTGGAGAGGAGGCAGACATGTCGAAGAGGTGGGGATGGAGCCAGTAAAGGTGAGTGTAGGTGGGGGGGTAGGGAGGAGATAGGTCAGTCCAGGGATGACGGATAGGTCAAGGGGGCAGGATGAGGTTAGTAGATAGGAGATGGGTTGGGGCTTGAGGTGGGAGGAGGGGATAGGTGAGAGGAAGAACAGGTTAGGGAGGCGGGGATGAGCTGGGCTGGTTTTAGGATGCGGTTGGGGGAGGGGAGATTTTGAAGCTTGTGAAATCCACATTGATGCCATTGGGCTGCAGGGTTCCCAGGCTGAATATGATTTGCTGTTCCTGCAGCCTTCGGGTGACATCATTGTGGCATTGCAGGAGGCCCAGGATGGACATGTCGACTGAGGAATGGGAGGGCGAATTAAAATGGTTTGCAACTGGGAGGTGCAGTTGTTTGTTGCGAACTGAGCGCAGGTGTTCTGCAAAGCGGTCCCCAAGCCTGCGCTTGGTTTCCCCGATGTAGAGGGAGCCACAACGGGAACAGCGGATGCAATATACCACATTGGCAGATGTGCAGGTGAACATCTGCCTGATGTGGAAAGTCTTCTTGGGGCCTGGGATTGGGGTGAGGGAGGAGGTGTGGGGGCAGGTGTAGCACTTCCTGCTGTTGCAGGGAAAAGTGCCGGGTGTGATGGGGCTGGAGGGGAGTGTGGAGCGGACAAGGGAGTCGCGAAGCGAGTGGTCCCTCCGGAAGGCAGATAAAGGTGGGGAGGGAAAAATATCTTTGGTGGTGGGGTCGGATTGCAGATTTCCCTGCAACCGCAGGAAGTGCTACACCTGCCCCCACACCTCCTCCCTCACCCCAATCCCAGGCCCCAAGAAGACTTTCCACATCAGGCAGATGTTCACCTGCACATCTGCCAATGTGGTATATTGCATCCGCTGTTCCCGTTGTGGCTCCCTCTACATCGGGGAAACCAAGCGCAGGCTTGGGGACCGCTTTGCAGAACACCTGCGCTCAGTTCGCAACAAACAACTGCACCTCCCAGTCGCGAACCATTTCAACTCCCCCTCCCATTCCTCAGACGACATGTCCATCCTGGGCCTCCTGCA
>JAHRHZ010000218.1:11290753-11311773 GCA_024137785.1 Ginglymostoma cirratum | reverse complement strand
CCTCCTCCCTCACCCCAATCCCAGGCCCCAAGAAGACTTTCCACATCAGGCAGATGTTCACCTGCACATCTGCCAATGTGGTATACTGCATCCACTGTACCCGTTGTGGCTTCCTCTACATCGGGGAAACCAAGCGCAGGCTTGGGGACCGCTTTGCAGAACACCTGCGCTCAGTTCGCAACAAACAACTGCACCTCCCAGTCGCGAACCATTTCAACTCCCCCTCCCATTCCTCAGACGACATGTCCATCCTGGGCCTCCTGCAATGCCACAATGATGTCACCCGAAGGCTGCAGGAACAGCAAATCATATTCAGCCTGGGAACCCTGCAGCCCAATGGTATCAATGTGGATTTCACAAGCTTCAAAATCTCCCCTCCCCCAACCGCATCCCAAAACCAGCCCAGCTCGTCCCCGCCTCCCTAACCTGTTCTTCCTTTCACCTATCCCCTCCTCCCACCTCAAGCCCCACCCCATCTCCTATCTACTATCCTCATCCCGCCCGCTTAACCTGTCCGTCCTCCCTGGACTGACCTATCTCCTCCCTACCCCCCCACCTACACTCACCTTTACTGGCTCCATCCCCGCCTCTTGGACTTGTCTGCCTCCTCTCCACCTATCCAATCCTCTATCCATCTTCTATCCGCCTCCCCCTCTCTCCCTAGTTATTTCAGAACCCTCTTCCCCTCCCCCATTTCTGATGAAGGGTCTAGGCCCGAAACGTCAAGCTTTCCTGCTTCTATGATGCTGCTTGGCCTGCTATGTTCATCCAGCTCCACACCCTGTTACCCATCTACCACTCTCCTTCACCCTGTGAAGGAACACCAAGCAGGGAGTGGTAAAGACAGTACACTGTCACTCGACTTGATGCTCACAGCCACCAGTTCAGATATTAGTAATGTGCTTATCTTGGAGAGTGGATAAAAAGCAGATTTCCACATGATGAGATAAATGGCATTATTAGGCTGTAGTCAGGACCTGCACAGTAAAGTACAATTGCCACCTTGTCAGAGGGCAAAATTGCACACAGGTTTCCCTGCAAAGAACTCAGATGAAACTTTAATTGAGTTGCCTTTCAAACAATGTTGATGGAGTGCACAAAAGCGTGCTTGCTTCATTGAGAAGCCATCCAGGAAGCTTCCAGTTAATGTTGAGGTGCTGGAGAAAACTGGTACCAACTTGGCACAGCATTTTGCTTTGAACCTAGAGAGCTTGTTCTTTCCAATGTGGGATTAGTGGCCATCCCCATAAACACATGTGTAATCCTGACCTCCTGCAGCTTGTGATGATATCACAGCTTCATTGCAACACAAGCACAAGTTTTTCAATGTCTGCGAGCTGCAGGGGAAGCTCAGGTTGTGGATATGTAATGTTAACTTATTACCATGCAATCTCCGTCAGCTGCAATCATGACTGTGCTTTGCAGAGAGCAAAGAGCCTTGCAATACGCCAGTGTGTTCATCCAACACATTGCTAAGATTTATAAGCTGCTAACTTGAGGAACGTTTATGACTTCATGCAGCACATTCTACTTTCCTAATTAATGAATTAGCTTTATTGTAACATGTACTCACACGACTACAGTGAAAAGTTTACAAGTTGCCATCTTAGGTACAAAGGTACCTAAGTACAGATTCTTGAGTATAATTCTTAAGAAAAAGAAAAGAAAAAGAAAGAAATAAAAAGTCTACATTACAGACCCTCAAAAGTACAAAACCACAGAAATAAATTAGAAAAAGAAAGAAATAAAATGTTCAGAATAACAGTCCTTTCATGAGAGTACAATAAAAAAAGGAAGAAATTTTAGAAACGAGAAATTTGTCTGTTTCACAGCTCTGGACTCAAGGACCCGACACTTCCTATTGGAATCCCAGGCCAGAACACCTTGATGCTGAAGAAAATCTGCATGGAGTCACAGACCTTCACCGAAGTTGGCACAAGGACACCCAGACTGACTCTGACGAGAGGAGAACCAGGCCGATCAATGGAATGCCAGGCCCAGACCCTGCTCATCTTCAAAGCTACCACCAAATCAGCTCTGTCGAAGGAACCCCCGTGACCCTCCCCCCAACCGCCTCAGGATGCAGCAACAATGAATGTCTGGATGCATACCACCTTCTCACCCAGATCCTTCTGCACTGATTTCTTTTTCTAGTCTCCATTTAAATAATAGCCTCCCTTTAGATTCTTCCTATTAAAGTGCATGACTTCACACTTTCCTACATTAAATTCCTATCACTGAGTATTTTGCCCACTCACCCAACCTATTGATAATTCCTTGCAGATACTTGATGTCCTGGTCACTACAAGCCCTCCCACCTATTTTGCAACATCAGCAAATTTGGATACCTTACACTTTGCCCTTCTTCCAAGTCAGTAATACAGACAATAAATAATTGAGGCCATTGGACTGACCCTTAAGGTGCTCCACTAGATGTTTTTTTTAACCTGAAATAGGACGCATCAATCGCAACTCTCTGTCTTCTATGCATCAACCAATCCACATTCTATGTTAATACATTACTTTCAATACTGTGATCTCTTACCTTATGCAATAACCTTATTTTTGGCAGCTTATTGAATGTTTTCTGGAAATCCAAATAGATTATATCTACCAGTTTCCTTTTATCAACTCTGCTTATTAGATCCTGAATGAATTCTTGCAAATTTGTCAAACATGATTTTCATTCACAAAATCATGTTGATTCTGTTTGATTCAATTAAGTGCTTCTAAATATCATGCTTATTCTTCTTAATAATGAACGCTAGTATTTTTCCAATAACAGATGTCAGGCCAACTGGCCTATAGTTTCTTGTTTTCTATCTCCCTCCCTCCTTGAACAGGGGTGTCACAACAGTGGTTTTCCAATGCAGTGGGATCCTCCTGGATTCTAGAGAGTTCTGGATGCAGCTATTCATGTTCTGGTGTCTTATTTGCCTTTAGTTCCACTAGTTTGTCAAATATTTTGTCCACTGTGATAAAGACTGTTAAAAGATCTTTTTCCCAGTAGCATCTCGCTTATCACTAGAATGTTGAGAGGACCTTACACTGTGAAGTAAGATCCAAAATATTATTTTAAATTACCTGCCATTTCTCTGTTTCTCCATTACTAACTCCCTAATTGCATCCTCCAGGGTTTCACACTTACTTTAGTTACTTTCTTTCTTTTAATATTTCCATAGAAGCGCTTGCTATTTGTTTTCATATTTTTTGCCTATTTACTTCCATGATCAATTTTCTCCCACTTTATTAGCTTTTTAGTCATCCAGTTCTTGTTCTGAAAATAAATCCCAATCATCTAACCTACCAATAGTTTTAGACCATAAGATCATAAGACATAAGAGCAGAAATTAGGCCATTCAGCCCATTGAGTCTGCTCCACCATTCAATCATAGTTGATAAGTTTCTCAACCCCATTCTCCCACTTTCTCCCTGTAACCCTTGATCCCCTAGGAATGGAAGAACCTATCTATCTCTGTCTTAAACATACTTAATGATCTGGCCTCCACAATGGCAGTGAATTCCATAGATTCACCACTCTCTGGCTGAAGAGATTTCTCCTTATCTCCGATCTGAAAGGTCTTCCTTTTACAGTAACGCTGTGCCCTCGGATCCTAGTCTCTCCTATCAATGGAAACATCATCCCAACATCCAGTCTGTCCAGGCCATTCAGTAATGTTTCAATTAGATCTCCCCTCATCCTTCTAAACTCCATTGCGTATAGACCAAGAGTCCTCAAACATTTCTCATATTTTAAGCTTTTCATTCCTGGAACCAATCTCATGAACCTCCTCTGAAACTGCTTCAGAGCCACTACATCTTTATTGAGACATGTGACCCAAAACTGCACAAAATACTCCAAATGTGGCCTGACCAGAGCCTTATGGAGCTTCAGAAGCACATCCCTGCTTTTATATTGAATTCCTCTCAAAATAAATGGCAAAGTTGCATTTTCCTTCCAAACTACTGAATCAACCCGCAAATGCACCTTGAGAGAATCCTGGACTAGAGCTCCCAAGTCTCTTATCGCTTCAGACTTCTGAATTTTCTCCCCATTTAGAAAATAGTCCATGCTTCTATTCTTCTTACCAAAGTGCATGACCTCATACTTTCCCATGTTGTACTCCATTTTTTAGCTTTCACCACTTTGCACTCCTTAGTTGTTGATTGGATAGCCTTTGTCCTGATAACCTTTGTTAATCACAGGTGGTTCATCTTTCTCAAAGATTTCTTCGCTTTGGTTATAGCTGTTCTTGTTGATCATTATGCTTAAATCTCTGTTATTGTTCATCCTCTGACTTTTCCCTTAGTCTATTTTGTCAGTCTGCTTTATACAACTCTTTCTTCATACCTCTATATAGTTTCCCTTATTTAAGTTGACGACACTGGTTTGAGACCCGAGTTACTTTCTCTCAAATTGAACTTTAATATTGTGATTGTTACTTGCTAGGGGATCCTTAACAATGGATCTTTTATTAATTCTAACTCATCATACTTTACTAAATGTAAAATATCTGGTACATTCTGCAACATACTACCATCAGAAACAATCCCTGATGTACTCCAGAAATTCATTTTGCATCTGATTTGTCCAGTCAGGGTAAAGATTAAAATCATTATGACAATCATAGTGCCCTTCTCACACACTTCTGTTATTTCCTGATCTATACTTTTTCCTGATTTCCTGATCCTAAGTTGAGGCAACTCTTTGTGAGCCTGTAGACAAATCCCATCCATGAATTTGTTTACTTGTTATTCTTTACTTCCACTCAAACTGATTCCAAGTTGTGATCTAAAGTACCTCATATCACTGCTTGCCACCACAATGATTATTTCATGATTAAAAATCTATCCCACTCTATTTCCCTTTCTGTCTATTCTTCTAGAACACCTTTGAATATTGAGTTCACAGTCTTGGTCACACTGTAACCATATCTTTGTAATAGCTATTAAGTTATATTAATCATTTCTATTTGCACTTTCAACTCAGCTATCTTGTTACAAATGCTGTGTGCATTCAGATAATGTGGCTTAAGATTTGACATTTTGCCATTACTACTCTCTCTGATTCTAATTTGTGATGTAGTCTTTGGCAAATATTCTGTACCCTTTCCTGTCAGAATTGAATATTACTTAACTCCTCACTATCCTGCAATTCCACTTTCTCATTTCTTTTTGTTTTTTTAAACTTCGCTTCAATTGATCCCTGCGCCAATTAAATAGTTTAAAGGTAAAATAAAAACATCCAGTGTCTATGCCAGAACCAGGTGTTAGGTGCTTTATATGCTGTTGTGAATGTCTAGTTCATGGTTCATATGTTTTGGGATCTCAATTGTGCTATAAGCAATTAAAGTTTACCTTCGTAAATCAGGACAATTGCAATTAAAGCAACCTTGGAATCTAGCGCACTTAAACAATTAAGGCCATGTTCACTGAAAAGATTAACAGCTAGAAAGGTAAGGTCATAAAATATTATATCAGCCTACCTAGCTGAAGATCTGGAGAAATGATATCTGTTATGCTTATTGAGTTGGCATTCCAAAAGGTGTTTTTATTTTGGGAGTTCGAATTGTTAGTTCAGTATGTTCAAATATTCAATAAACTATGAAAATTGTAAACCCCATCTATTTCATCAAATGCAAGAAGAAATTGGAAGTTATAGATAATTAAGATAAATGTCAGATTAAATTACACAATCATAGAGGGGCTGGATCTTCGGGAAATTTTCTGGTTTCTATTTATCTGGATGTTTTTACTGGAGGAGTTATTATAGTTTGGGTCTGATACTATTTGCAGTTTACTATAAAAAGTCATCTATTTAAATAACTACTAGGTAGATCTGCACTGTAAGCAGAGTAATAGAACTAATTTCATTGTTAGTTGTTGTAGGAGGCAGGTGAAGCTTATTCTCAGTTTGAATCATGTGAGGGAACAGAAAATGGAAGATTGCCTAATCTGAAGTTTCTGGTAGAATCTGCAATGGACCTCATAGTGTCTTATTTCACAAAAAAATAATCAGCTGAATTGGCATGAAAGTATTCAAAAGTAACTGGAACAAGAACTGGATCATCCATAGTCAAGAGATGACAAATCCAAGTTTTAACTCCAAGAATAGTTGGGGCTGAGAAGAATTCTCCAAAGAACTGCAGCACTCTTGTGGGTGGTCTATATGGAAGTGAATAATTTTTAAGATAAATGTGTCTTAAGAAAATTCTTCGGAAAGTAAGAAGTAAACTTGAATTCATAACATATAAATTGCATTATTAAGTCAATAGTGTTTCTTTTATTTTGTTCTGTTATATACAATAAGTTTGCTGTGTTAAAGCATGTCAAATCTTGTGGCGCAGTTCTAATGGTTAAAATGAGGGAAATGAATTTCTTGTTAAATGTTAATGTTTCCTAATTGGAACAGATCAAAATTGATGCCTAAAGTTGATTGAGGTCCTCTCTGCAAAATTGGTTTACTCTAAGCTGGTCAATACTACATTCAGGAAAAACAAATCAATGTATGGCCAAATAGGTAATTCTTGAAGGGACCACAGTAAACTGCTGTGAAAAAAGTTATTTTACACTTCTCTGAATGTGGAACTGATCCACATGGAAACTTTGGGTCATAGTCATTCACCAATCCGCACCAAAAAGTTGCCTATTAAGTCCCTTTTATATCCTTGCCCTCTCACTTTAAACCTATGCCCTATTGTTTTTGACTCCCCTACCCTGGGATAAAGACCTTGGCTATTCACCCTTTCTATGCACCTCATGATTTTATAAACCTCTGTAAGGTCACTCTTCAGTCCCAAACACTCCAGGGAAAATAGACCCAGGCTACCAGCAATAATCACTATCAATAATTCTTTGAAACTACTTTTTGGGTACTCTCCTGGTGGACGTCATTTAAGTGTCTGCAGCTCTTTGGTTCAATGATGTTGAGGCCTGGGGTACCAATATTTGACAAACCATTTGCAGGCACAACCATATTCTCCCCCATGGTGACTGAACTGAAATACTGTTATTTTAAACCTAAACCTTTTACCGCATTTTGCTCTGAAAACCAAAGTTTGAATCTCAGATATTTTTATTCTTTTAAGGTATACTTTAGCAAAAAAAAAAGGTAAAGTCACATCTGGACAGAGGCCTCAACAGGTTAACCAAACAATTGAATTGATCAATTGGCTTTAATGTAGTAATGGAACAAAAAAAAGACTGAGAGCAAAAGTTTTAAATTGGGAAAAGGCTAATTTTACTGAGATGAGCTGTGACTTGGCAAAGATGGACCGGGAACAGTTACTTGAAGGTAAATCAGTGTCAGAACAGTGGGAGGTATTCAAGCAGAAAACTGAGATGTTTCAAGACAGTATCTTCCCACGAAGGAAACTGCTGAGGATCACAAATCTGGACCCCCCGGGTGGCAGGGAGCATAATGCTAAATTGGGAAATATGTCAGATATGGGGAACTCAATGCTACAGAAAACTTAGAGGCGGATAGAAATTGTAGAAATGGAATTAAAAAACGATTCAGAAAACAAAGAGATGGTATGGAAACTACTGGCAAATTAAATCAAGGAAAACACAGAGATGTTTTATAAATACATAACTGGTAAAAGGATAACTGAAGAGAGAATAAGGAGCAATTAAATCCAAAAAGGTAACGTGTATATGAAGGCCGAAGTTATGGGTCTGGCACTTAATGTACACTTTGTGTTTAACTTCACAAAAGGAAGGGCTGATGTAAACATTGCTGTTCAGGAGAACACTGAATTATTCGATGAGATGAACGCAATGAAGATGAGATTTTGTTGCATAGGGTAACAACCCTGGCTCTGAGACAGAAACTCCAGGTTTGAGACAAACCCCAGGACTTTATGGCATAGGAAGGTGCTCTCAGAATGCAGTCAAACAGGTTGAACGTCAACCTGCAAGCCCTCACAACACACACTGATGGCAACTGGTAAGAATGGATGGGCTTCCTGTCAACCATGATGTGATTTTTGCTTCCATCATGGCATTTTATCTTGGGTCTGGCTTGGTCTTTAGACTCAGATTTTCTGTACAAAATAACCAATGTCACATGGTGACACATGCTTTACTGGGAGCAAGAAAAGCGGGCCACCCCTTCATTTCATATGACAAACTGCATCTGTTGGAGATTCTGTTGATTTAGTGCACTTTGCTGACTGTAGCTGACATGTTGGCTAAATGTAGTTGTTGTTGACTCGCCATTGTGGCTTCATACCACCATCCAACTTCAAGACATACATCATGGTGTCCTGCCTTTACCTTTCCCATAAGATTTTTCCTAAAGGTTTTAACTGGCGTACATGTGATGACTAATTCTGTGAGCCAATCTGGCTGTTTCTTTCCTGTGAAGGCACACTCATTCCTTTTGCTGTGGCATCTTGTGACAAATTGGCCTTGAGGTTGATGTCTGTATGACATGAGTTGGTCTCTGTTAATCCTGAAGTTAATGCTTGTCTTGAGCTGATCTTCAAAAGCTTTTCATATTTCTTCTGGATCTGTCAGATCATTAATGCAAAGACTTTCCAAGATAATGGCAATCAAGCTTCTCAAAGCTCTTTTCTCGGGACCTGCGGCAGCTGAGTGGATCCAGCCGCTCTGAAGTGGTGTCCTCAACAGGGTGAGAGTGGGCCCAGCCTCCTGAGCATCATGCGGCAGCAGCAGCTGGAGGCTGCTCCATGGGGAGACCGAGCCCAGCACAGAGAGAATGAGCCTTTAGGGAGCTCGTGATGGTAATGATCATGGGTCGAGCAGTGAGTGATGGCACTGGCGTGGGGAATCCTCGACATTGGTGGCCCCAGCACAGGACTCGAGCTGGTGGCAGCAGCACAGGCTTTCAACGGCAGGGCGGCCTCTGCGGTCAGTGTCGGTCAGCTCCGGCAATGCAGTAAGCTGAATCGATACTCTAGGTGGATCGACAGGAGGAGCAGTTGCTTCATGGTAGGCCCAGTGTGGGGGGTCCTGGAATGGACTGTGTGGGGAAGCACGGCAAAGAGGAGGAGATCAAGCCCCTGTAGGAAGTGCAGTCCCAGCATGTCTAAGCACTTTTGAAAGACTATCATGTTTGACGTTCAGCTTTATATCTTTATTTTCCCCCCTCATATTAAGAATTACAGAAATGTTTAACTTTTAACTTTGTTCTTTCTTTCTACTTGATCCGATGATCTGTACCTAGGTACCTGTACCAAGGTTGGCACCTTTTGTGTGGACATTATACACTTCTTACTGTACTCCTGCACTTTTGTACTTGAGTACACATGACCCTAAAAAAAATCTAAATCTATTGCTTGGTCTATAGAATTGAATGGCCTATGTTATTTGTACAGTTGTAATTCAGCACAGGTGTAGCTGGATGCCATGTCCATAAGTAAATGTTTGCCTTCCATTTCCTTTGTAGGATTTCACAACTTTTTCGAACGAGAGTGCACTGCAGTATTTGTTTATTTCATTTGGATCCCTTTTCTTTTAATGTTCCCATTTTTGCTTCTTTTAACTTTTATTTTTCCTGCAGCAGCTTCTTAACTGGATCTGGTCCCTTTAAAACTGTTGCTTTGGGAGCCATACAAGCTTGCTGTTCAAAAATTGTTGTCTTGTAGTTGCAGTTTTCTGCCTCTGGGTATTGTTCATGACAACGAAGATGTCATCTGGCAGATGGACTTTTGTTTAGTTTGACACCAATTTAAGCAAAGAAAATGGTGGAACAAAAATGAGATTTGGACATAGTTAAACATTTTTTAGTGTTAAAGCAGAATTTTCTTTGAGGAGCATTCCAGATCTGTCAAGAGCATTCAATTGCAATGTTTTCTCAAGGTCAGGTCAGCAGGTTCTGGAGATCTTTAAAGATAGGGAGAAAGAGATAGATTCTTTCACTGAGATAACAAGCATGGGGCTGGATGAACACAGCAGGTCAAGCAGCATCATAGGAGCAGGAAAACTTGACGTTTCGGGCCTAGACCCTTCATCAGAAATGGGGGAGGGGAAGAGGGTTCTGAAATAAATAGGGAGAGAGGGGGAGGTGGATAGAGGATGGATAGAGGAGAGGATAGGTGGAGAGGAGGCAGACAAGTCGAAGAGGCGGGGATGGAGCCAGTAAAGGTGAGTGTAGGTAGGGGGGTAGGGAGGAGATAGGTCAGTCCCGGGAGGACGGACAGGTCAAGGGGACGGGATGATGTTAGTAGATAGGAGATGGGGGTGTGGCTTGAGGTGAGAGGACAAACAGGTTAGGGAGGTGGAGATGAGCTGGGCTGGTTTTGGGAGGCTTGTGAATGCTTGGGATGATTTTGAAGCTTGTGAAATCCACATTGATGCCATTGGGCTGCAGGGTTCCCAGGCTGAATATGATTTGCTGTTCCTGCAGCCTTCGGGTGGCATCACTGTGGCATTGCAGGAGGCCCAGGATGGCCATGTCGTCTGAGGAATGGGAGGGAGAGTTGAAATGGTTCGCGACTGGGAGGTGCAGTTGTTTGTTGCGAACTGAGCGCAGGTGTTCTGCAAAGTGGTCCCCAAGCCTGCGCTTGGTTTCCCCGATGTAGAGGGAGCCACAACGGGTACAGCGGATGCAGTATACCACATTGGCAGATGTGCAGGTGAACATCTGCCTGATGTGGAAAGTCTTCTTGGGGCCTGGGATTGGGGTGAGGGAGGAGGTGTGGGGGCAGGTGTAGCACTTCCTGCGGTTGCAGGGAAAAGTGCCGGGTGTGGTGGGGCTGGAGGGGAGTGTGGAGCGGACGAGGGAGTCGCGGAAGGAGTGGTCCCTCTGGAAGGCAGATAAGGGTGGGGAGGGAAAAATGTCTTTGCTGGTGGGGTCTGATTGCAGATGGCGGAAGTGTCGGAGGATGATGCGTTGGATCCGGAGGTTGGTGGGGTGGTATGTCAGGATGAGGGGGATTCTTTTTTGGTTGTTATTGCGGGGACGGGGCGTGAGGGATGTGTTCCGGGAAATGCGGGAGACGCGATCGAGGGCGTTCTTGACCACTGTGGGGGGGAAGTTGCGGTCCTTGAAGAATGAGGACATTTGGGATGTACGGGAGTGGAATGTCTCATCCTGGGAGCAGATGCGGTGGAGGCAAAGGAATTGGGAATAGGGGATGGCATTTTTGCAGGAAGGTGGGTGGGAGGAGGTGTATTCCAGCTCCCAGGCTGAATATGATTTGCTGTTCCTGCAGCCTTCGGGTGGCATCACTGTGGCATTGCAGGAGGCACAGGATGGACATGTCATCTGAGGAATAGGAGGGGGAGTTGAAATGGTTCGCAACTGGGAGGTGCAGTTGGTTGTTGCGAACTGAGCGCAGGTGTTCTGCAAAGTGGTCCCCAAGCCTGCGCTTGGTTTCCCCGATGTAGAGGAAGCCACAACGGGTACAGCGGATGCAGTATACCACATTGGCAGATGTGCAGGTGAACATCTGCCTGATGTGGAAAGTCTTCTTGAGGCCGGGGATTGGGGTGAGGGTGGAGGTGTTCTCCCAGGCTCCCAGGCCCTCGACCGCGTCTCCCGCATTTCCCGGAACACATCCCTCACGCCCCGTCCCCGCAATAACAACCAAAAAAGAATCCCCCTCGTCCTGACATACCACCCCACCAACCTCCGGATCCAACGCATCATCCTCCGACACTTCCGCCATCTGCAGTCAGACCCCACCAGCAAAGACATTTTTCCCTCCCCACCCTTATCTGCCTTCCGGAGGGACCACTCCCTCCGCGACTCCCTCGTCCGCTCCACACTCCCCTCCGGCCCCACCACACCCGGCAGTTTTCCCTGCAACCGCAGGAAGTGCTACACCTGCCCCCACACCTCCTCCCTCATCCCAATCCCCGGCCCCAAGAAGACTTTCCACATCAGGCAGATGTTCACCTGCACATCTGCCAATGTGGTATACTGCATCCGCCGTACCCGTTGTGGCCTCCTCTACAACGGGGAAACCAAGTGCAGGCTTGGGGACCACTTTGCAGAACACCTGCGCTCAGTTTGCAACAAACAACTGCACCTCCCAGTCGCGAACCATTTCAACTCCCCTTCCCATTCCTCAGATGACATGTCCATCCTGGGCCTCCTGCAATGCCACAGTGATGCCACCCGAAGTCTGCAGGAACAGCAAATCATATTCAGCCTGGGAACCCTGCAGCCCAATGGCATCAATGTGGATTTCACAAGCTTCAAAATCTCCCCTCCCCCAACTGCATCCCAAAACCAGCCCAGCTCATCTCCACCTCCCGAACCTGTTTTTCCTCTCACCTCAAGCCACACCCCCATTTCCTATCTACTAACATCCCGCCCCCTTGATCTGTCCGTCCTCCCTGGACTGACCTATCTCCTCCCTACCCCCCCACCTACACTCACCTTTACTGGCTCCATCCCAGCCTCTTCGACTTGTCTGCCTCCTCTCCACCTATCCTCTCCTCTATCCATCCTCTATCCGCCTCCCCCCTCTCTCCCTATTTATTTCAGAACCCTCTTCCCCTCCCCCATTTCTGATGAAGGGTCTAGGCCCGAACCGTCAAGCTTTCCTGCTCCTATGATGCTGCTTGGCCTGCTGTGTTCATCCAGCCCCACGCCTTGTTATCTCGGATTCTCCAGCATCTGCAGTACCTTTTATCTCTAGATTCTTTCACTGTTCTTTTGAATACTAGTCTGTAACCTTTAGTCTTGCTCGTATTTGTAACTTTTGCTATTTTTGTTTTTAACTAAAGATACTCTTAGAAATTAATTGTATCATGAAAGAACTTAAATTTTAATCAAAATTAAAAGAGCTCTATCTTCTAGCTGGTAAATATCAGTTCAGTATGGCTTTCTATACTCACCGAACCGGATGCTGCTAATGATCTGAATTCTCTCCTGTACAGGACTATTGTCAGGTTGGCTTTTGATTATTTCCCCAAATATTTGCCACCGAGAGCTTGGAAGCTTTTTCGCAGACAGCTATTTCTGCTCACCGCAATCGGAGCGTTGCTTCCAATGGGATATTAGCTTTGTTGCAACAATGCCTATGATATTCCTTTTTACATAAGAAACTTGGATAACATGGTATTGAAGAATCCTGCAGATATGTATTAAAATGAGCTTTTATATACAAACATTAAATTCATAGGCACATCAGTGTCTGGGTAACATGCAGCTATTTGATTACACAGAGCAGTTCGCGACTTGTAGTCTGCCTCACTTCAAGAGATCTGAGTTAAGATGGAGTTTGAGATCTTTTACTCATTGGGCCACATGCTATTATACAATGGTGATATCACTTATTAGCCCAAGCCTGGATATTGCCCAGATCTTGTTGCATTTGAACATAAAGCCAGAGAGACAAAGAGTCGTACAGCATGGAAACAGACCCTTTGATCCAACCAGTCCATGCTGAACATAATCTCAAACTAAACTCCTCCCACCTGCCTGCTTCTGGCCTATATCCCTCCAAAACTTTCCTATTCATGTGCTTATCCAAATGTCTTTTTAAATATTGTATTTGTGCCCATATCCACCACTCTCTCAGTCAGTTCATTCTACCCACAAACCATCCTCTGTGTGAAAAATTGCCCCTCATGCCTTTTTTAATTGCCCCTCATGTCTCCTCTCACCTTAAATATGTGCCCCCTAGCCTTGAAATACCCCATCCTAGGGAAAAGACACCTACTATTAAACTTATCTGTACCCCTCATGATTTTATTAACTTGGACTGCTTCACTAACCTAGGAGTTGTGATGGTGCTGAACATTGTGCGATCATTGGTGAATATTCCCACTTCTGACATTATGGTGGAGGGAAATCCAGTGGTTGAGCATCTGAAGATGGCTGGGCCTAGGACACTACCCTGAGGAACTCCTGCAGAGATGTCCTGGAGTTGAGATGACTGACCTCCAACAACAACATCCATCTACCCATGAGTCAGGTATGACTCCAATAAGCAGAGAGTTTGCCCCCTGATACCCATTGATTCCAGTTTTTCTGGGGGTCCTTGATTCGACACTCAGTTGAATGTGGCCTTGATATCAAGGGCTGTCACTCTCACCTCACCTCTGGAATTCAGCTCTTTTGTCCATGTTTGAACCAAGGCTATAATGAGGTCAGGAGCTGAGTGACCCTGGTGGAACCCAAACTGGGCATCACTGAGCAGGTTATTGCTGAGCAGGTGCTGCTTGATAGCACAGTTGATGACACCTTCCATCAGTTTACTGATGATCGAGTGTAGACTGATGGGGCGGTAATTGGCCGGGTTGGGGATTTGTCCTGCTTTTTATGCACAGGAAATACCTGGGCAATTTTCGCATTGTCAGGTAGATGCCAGTGTTGTAACTGTACTTGAACAGCCTGGTTGTAGGAGTGGCAGGTTCTGGAGGACAAATCTTCAGTACTATTAACGAATGTTGTCAGGGCCCATAGCCCTTGCAATATCTAGAGCCTCCAACCATTTCTTGATAGCACGTGGAGTGAATTGAATTGGCTAAAGACTGGTATCTGTAATGGTGGGGACCACTGGAGGAGGCTGAAATGGATCATCCACTCGGTACTTCTGGCCAAAGATTGCAGTGAATGCTTCAGCCTTATCTTTTGCACTGGTTGTTGCCAGGTGATCTGCCTGGTTTCATTTCTTTGAGACTTTGCAATGATTGGTACAATTGAATGGCTTGCTGAGCGAATTCAATGGGCAATCGAGAGTCAACAATGTTGCTATGGTTCCGGAGTCACATATAGGCCAGACCGGGTGAGGATGGCGGATTTCCTTCCCTGAAGGATATTAGCAAACAAGATGGGTTTTTCTGACAATCGTTTGGTGGTGATCTATAGATTCTTAATTTTACATATTTTTATTGAATTTAAATTCCACTATCTGTTGTAGTGGAATTCAGACCTGGCTCCCCAGAGCATTCACTGAGTTTCTGGATTAATAGTCCAGTGACTCCCCGACTGTAACAGCAGCAGAATAGCCTTCCCGACTCATGTCCCTGCTTTAAAGCCTAAAATAATTTAGGCTTTAAAGCAGGGATATGATGAAGAAATTTGTACCTGATACAAAAGTTGGTTGTGTGTTTGACAATGAGAAAAACAACTGCTACTTGCAGAATGTTATCAGCGGACTAGTCAATTGGATCAGAAACTTGCAAATGGAATTCAATTTGAAGTGTGTGATAATGCATTTGGAGAAGGAAGCAAAACAAGATAATGCAGTCATACACTTATACAGCATGGACCAAACAGTCCTTGTCGAACACAATCTCAAAACTAAACTAGTCCCACCTGTCTGCTCCTGACCCATGTCGCTCCAAACCTTTCCTATTCATGTACTTTTCCAAATGTCTTTTCAGTGTTGTAACTGTTCCCCCATCCATCACTTCCTCAGGACGTTCATTCCACACAGGAAACACCCTCTGCGTAAAAAAGTTTCACCCATGTCTTTTTGAAATCTGTCTCCTCTCACCTTAAAAATGTATTCCCTAATCTTGAAATCCCCATCCTAGGGAAAAGGCAACTGACACAATCTTCAAAGAACTATGTACCTGCACCCCATAGATCCCTCTGCTCTACAACTCTACCCAAGGCCCTACCATTAATTGTATAAATCCTACCTATGTTTGTTGTACCAAAATGCAATACCTCACATTTATTGAGACAGAACTCCATCTGCTGTTTTTCAGCCCTTTAACCAATTTGATCAAGATCCCTTTGTAATCTTAGAAAACCTTCCTCACTGTCTACATGTCACCAACCCTGGTGTCGTCTACAAATTTACTAACCACGCCTTCTATATTCTCATCCAAATCATTCATATTACTGACAAACCAAAGAAGACCCAGAACCAATTCTTGTGGAACACCGCTGGTGACAGGTCTCCAGTCTGCAAATAAACACTCCACCATGATTCTCTGTCTCCCGCCCTTAAACCAATTATGTATCCAATTGGCAAGCTCACCCTGAATTCCATGTGGCCTAACTTTACTAATTATGTGCAGTGAATGGAAGGATGCTATCAAGTGTAGAGGAACAGAGAGACTCTGGAACGAATATCCACAGATCCTGAAGGTAGTAGATCAGGTCGAGAAGTTGAAACAAATGCAGTACACCCTGGAGACACTCAGCAGACATTTCTGGAGAGTTAACATTTCATGTCAGATATGAGTCGCATTCAGATTGATTCAAGCTCTGAAGAAGAATTATACTGGATTTGAAATGATAACTCTGCTTCTCTCTCCATATATACTGCCAGACCTTTTGTGATTCTTTCATGCTCTTTGTGTTTGTTTCAGATTTTCCGCATCCTCCATAGTTTGCCTTTATTACAGGTAGATAAATTTGCCAGGAAGGCAAATGGAATACATTCCATGTTTAGCTGAGCCATAGAATTAAAACTTGTGCCAAAATAACCTCCTTCTGCACTCTTTATTTTTTGTGTTATTATGAATTCATTTCTGGAACTTATTGACTTTTTTTAGTTGCAGATAATTTTGCTGTTCAGTCTTTTGAATTGTACAATCAGTTCAATTATATTATTCTGGCCAGATGACATTGGGGATTGCAATAGTCAAGAAGGCAACTCACCACCCTGTTCTCAAGGGCATCTTGGGATGGCTCAGCCAGCGACGCTCACATCCCATTGTTAGGTTCGTTTTTGGAGACCCTCACGGACTTGATGCAATAACAAGACACTGACCTGTTTAGAAAAACACAAATCCTTTATTACAAAGCAAGTACAAGCTGTGGAGGATCAAGAAAACCCGGCACAGAGTGCAGAGTCTCGTAAGCGATTCTCTCTGAGCAGTGGACAGTCCCCGCCTTTTATACCTTATCGAGTGCATAATACATAAAGCAATTTTACATTTCACAATGGCATGTTACATGAAACAATCACTACATCGGACAATGATATGATAACACAGACAATTACTACATTGAAAACATAAAGAAAGCAGGATACAGTATCGATTGTTCTCAAAGTGACTGCTAACGGCAGGAGGCGATTTCAAGTTGCCGAAGTGACAGAATGTGATTTCAAGCTTCCGAAGTGTCTGGCTTGAACAAAGGTCAGTGTCCAGGCCTCTTTAGCAGAAACAGAAGTTACATTCTTTACAGGATTTCAGAAGCCTCACACCTTTACAAACGTTGCCACCTAATCTTATTTGAGACAGCTTCCACATGCCCCTGTGCAGGAAAATAAAGATTTACAAAGTTTATACCTAATTCTATTCAGGCAGGAAGCTTAAGGCAGTGTCTTTTCTACTTATGTATAGGAAGATAAGGATTTACAAAGTTTTACACCTAATTCTAGTTGGGCAGGAAGTTTTAAGGCTGTGCCTGCATACCTCTGTGTAAGCAGATAAAGAGCATTAATTTATAGAGAATATAGAAATCAATGGGGTGTTATCCCAATAACATGTCACCATGAGTGAATAAAACAATGGCTCGCCTCTTTGTTAGCTCCCTTTTGCCTTGATCATTTGCAGCAAATGCTGCTTTTTCAATATTCAGCATGTAACTATCACACTTCAATTAAACGTAGTTAACCAGGTCAGCACATCAGATATAATGACCTGGTACCTGGCTTATATCTCTTTTCAAAGTCATATCCGTGCAGATGGTTGAGTGAGTTGATTATTTTGTCTGTTCTTTGAGTGAATCGAATATTTGGTCTGTTCTACTACAGTGGGTGTGCTTTGAATCTCATGAATTAAGATTATTCCAAGATATGTGTGTACTGGAGGTCCTGGATCATTGGTGTTTACCAGGTGGAAGATATTGGGAGACTAAGATAAGCTTGTGTATTGACACAGCATAGTGTATCTGCGAAAGCATAGAACTGATAAAGCACTATATATTTTGAGGCTGTTTCTTGTAGGTTGTACTATGGAGTGTAATTTGGAGCTTCATGGCCCATCTATAGATCTGTACAGCTGTCTACACATATAGAAAAGCTGCAAACTAAGGGTGAGGAACTATCCAGTTATCCAAATTTCCTGTTGTCCAAAGTTGTTGTCCATTTAATTGTCAATTTTTTCACCATACATATGCCACCAAAAAAATTGGAGTTTTTACTAGACAGCCACCACTGCTGCCATGGTGTGTGCCTGTGCCAGTCGGTGATTTTACATGACGCAGCAATCCTTGTATTATTTTCTGGAATGAAAGAAGCAAGGCCTGGATATTGTGCTATTGAATAATCTAAAATACATCTATTACAGCTAATTAGTATATACACAGATTATATTCTTCGGGTACATAAGCATCTGGGCTAATATTAAGCTATTAATTTACAGCAGAGAAGAATGATTCCACTAGACTGACATGTTCCAAGTGATCCAAGAAAAGATGAAGTAAAAGACCTTTATATTTCATGTCACATGTTATGATACAGAGATGATAACGTCAGCATATCGCTTAAAAGCAGGCTGACAGTGGGGCATAAGAGATAAACAATTTCTTTGTGGATTCTGGTGTCTGTGTTATACCTTCATTTCAAGCCTAATAGTTGTAGGCAACCCTTCAGTTTTCAATATGTGTCATTATCATGCAAGGGTAAGTCAAACAAGAGATGCAACTTTCTTGATGCTTTCATTGACCCTCGAATATAATGATAATTCTACGGCTGTTAGTTTTAATATTTTCCATGTGGGTTGCCTGGGCTTGTCAGGTGATTACAGTAGCCATTTTAGGTTAGCAGTATCTTTTTTTGGAAACCATTTTTCTCCATGTAAACCTCTATGATTAAAGAAAAATCATGAATTTTGATATCCATTTTCACTATGATTGTAAAGTATTAATGTTGAATCTTCTTCAAAAACTTTTAAACTGTTGCCTTTTCTGGATATTGTAATTATTTTTAATTGGTGTATCCTTAGAATGAGTTATAAATGATATTTTGCAATTAAGATGTTTTCTTGTTTTATTGAAAAAACTTCAGTCTTCTTACTTATTCCCACAAATCTCTTTCATCCATGTGAAGTAAAGTTGAAAAACTTCCAAATATCTAATGATTATCCTCCTATTTCCACTGAAAAAAAATTTTCAAGCATTTAAAAATGGCTGAAATGTCTCAAAATGAAAGTGTATTACATATCTTATTTCCTTGCCTTGTTGAGCAATGTTCCCTTCTTCCCAGTGATTTTCATGCCTTAGTTAACACTATCGAGGATTTGTGACTGTCATGGTTTTCTGATGGGAGTTATTTTCTCATTTGCTTCTCTTCGAATGGCTGAGCTTTCACAGAAGCAAAGATTTTTTTCAGGATACTACAACTGCTAGCATATTAATGAAAGAATGGTGTCTTGTGTCATCCTGTATAGTACAGCTGAAAGAAGTGTTTAGCTTCCTTTGTCACCATCTTATATATTTTGGTTTCTGCTGGAACTATCTGAGATTGCTTAGGTAGATCCACTGCAAGCCAATCCTTTCTGAGGGTATCAGTTTAAGCTGAAACCATGTGGAGAAAGATTAGCGGATTTGGCAGAGGTGAGATTCAATTCTGATGAACAATAAATAGGCTCATTCCATATTACTCAGTAGGGAGTTACATTACATCTGAGATACATAGAGTTGTACAGCACGGAAACAGACCCTTTGGTCCAGCTGTCCATGCCGAACATAATCCCAGACTAAACTAGTCTCACATGCTGCTCCTGGCCAACATCCCTCCAGACCTTTCCTATACATATACTTATCCAAATGATGGCTTCCTGGGAGATAATCAGATTTATTCTAAATATACATTGCTACTTTAGCTACGTGGTGTTTAGCGCAATGAAGAATCACTGAAGAACTATACACTCTCTGGTGAATATGTGCCTAGGATATACAGAACTCTGGTTAGCTCTTCTCAGGAGTCGTAGAGTAATACAGCATGGAAACAGTCCTTTCAGCCCAAACTGGTCCATGCTGACAATGGTGCCACTCAGCTAGTTCCAATTGCCTGCATTTGGTCCATATCCCTCTAATCCCCTCATCCATGTACCTACCCAAATATTTTTTAAATGTTGCTATTGCACCTGCCTCAACCACTTTCTCTGGCAGTCCATTCCATTTACGCACCACTTTCTGCGTGAAGAAGTTACCCCTCAGGTCCTTCTTAAATCTATCCTCTCTCACTTTAAACCTATGCCCTCTAGTTTTCAATTCCCCATCTCTGGGAAAAGGATGAGATCTATACATCCTATCTATGCCCCTCATGATTTTATACACCTCAATAAGGTCACTCCTCATTCTCCTACATTCCAGGGAATAAATTCCTATCCTGGCCATCCTCTCCCTGTAACTCAGGCCTACTAGTCCTGGCAACATCCTCGTGAATCTTCTTTGCACACTTTCCAGTTTAACTATGTCTTTCCTATAACAGGGTGACCAAAACTGTACTCAGTACTCCAAGTGCAGCCTCACCAACGACTTATACAACTGTAACATAACGTCCCAACTCCTCCACTCACTGACTCAACTGATGAAGGCCAGCATGCTAAATGCCTTCTACACCACCCAGTCTACCTGTGATGCTGCTTTCAACAAAGTATGTACCTGTACTCCTGAGTCCCTCTGTTCCATAATACACCTCAGGACCTTACCATTTACAGTATAAGTCCTACCTTGGTTTGACTTTCCAAAGTGCAACACCTCACACTTATCTGGATTGAATTGCATTTGCCAAACCTCAGCCCACTTCCCCATCTGACCAAGATCTCTCCTTAATTTTTGACAACCTTCAATGATACCTCCTAATTTAGTATCATCCACAAATTACTAATCACGCCCTATACAATCACATCCAGATCATTTACGTAAATAACAAATGACAAAGGTCCCAGCACCAACCCCTATGGCACACCACAGGTCACAGGCCTCCAGTCCGAGAAACAACCTTCAACCATCACCGATAAAAGGTACTGCAGATGCTGGAGAATCCGAGATAACAAGCGTGGGGCTGGATGAACACAGCAGGTCAAGCAGCATCATAGGAGCAGGAAAACTTGACGTTTCGGGCCTAAACCCTTCATCAGACATGTCAAGTTTTCCTGCTCCTATGATGCTGCTTGACCTGCTG
>JAHRHZ010000218.1:11249810-11290353 GCA_024137785.1 Ginglymostoma cirratum | reverse complement strand
CCGAAACGTCAAGTTTTCCTGCTCCTATGATGCTGCTTGACCTGCTGATTTCATCCAGCCCCACGCTTGTTATCTCTTCAACCATCACCATCCGCTTCCTGCCATTGAGCCAATTTTGAATTCAATTAGCTAGTTTTCCCTGGATTCCATGCAACCTAACCTTGATGTCCAGCCTGTTGTGCGGAACCTTGTCAAAGGCCTTGCTAAAGTCCATATGGACAACATCCACTGACCTACCCTCATCCATCCATCCTCTTGGTTACCTCTTCAAAAAACTCTAAAAGATTTGTTAGACATGACTTCCTGTGCACAAATCTGTGCTGATTATCCCTAATCAGAGCTTGACTACTCAAATGTCGGTTGATCCTGTCCCTCAGTATCCTCTCCAATAACTTGCCTACCACTGATGCTAGGCTCACTGGCCTGTAGTTCCCTGGCTTATCTTTGCTACCTTTCTTAAACAATGGAACAACATTAGCCACCCTCCAGTCTTCTGAAACTTCATCAGTGGCTAAAGATGAAGCAAAAATCACTGCGAGGGCCTCTGCAATTTCCTCCCTAGCCTCCCACAATGTCCAAGGATAGACATGATCAGGCCCAGGGGATTCATCCACCTTAATGTGTTTTAAGGCTGCAAACATCTCCACTCTTGGTAATATGTATGCAGTCCAAAACATTCCCACTTCTTTCCTTTATTTCCTTAACATCCATGATTCTCTCCTCAGCAATCATTGAGGAGAAATATTCATTAAAAATCTCCCCCACTTCCTGTGGCTCCACACAAAGATGGCCTTGCTGATCTTTAAGCGGATCTATTCTCTCCCTATCCATCCTTTTAGTCTTAATATAGCTATAAAATCTCTTGGGACTGTCTTTAACGTTCTCTGCCAGATCAATCTCATACCCTGTTTTTGCTCTTCTGATTTCCCTTTTGAATGTGCTCCACACTCTTTATCATCATCTAGGGATTCACTTCAGCCCAATAGCTTAAACCCAATGTATGCCTTCTTCTTTCTCCTGCCCAGAGCCTCAATATCCCTCGTCAGCCAGGGATCCCTAAACCTGCCAGCTTTTGCCTTCACCCTAACAGGGACATACTGTCCCTGCACACTTTTAGAAGCCTCCCATTTGCCAGACATTACTTTTTCTTCAAACAGACTCACCCAATCGACTTCTGCTAGATCGTGCCTCATGGCCCCAAAATTGGCCATGGTCCAGTTCAGCACCTTAACCTATGGACCTGTCCTATCTTTTTCCATAACTATGTTAAAACAAATAAATTTATGGTCACTGGACCAAAAGAGCTTCCAAATGACACTCTAGTCATTTGCCTGACCTCGTTTCCTAATAGGAGGTCCAGTGTTGCACCCTCTGAGTAGGGGCCTCTACATATTAATTGAGGAAACTCTCTTGGACATGTTTGATAAATTCCACCTTGTCCACCCTGGGTGGCCAGGTCAATACAGTGGAAATTAAAATCTCCAACCAATACTATCCTATTACCCCTACAGGTATGTGTAGTCTCTCTACACATCTGCTCCTCTAGTACTCACTAGCTATTTGGGGGTCTATAGCACAGCCCCAATAGAGTGACCATCCCATTCTTGTTGCTAAGTTCTAACCATATGGCCTCATTTGATGACCCCTTAAGGATATCTTCTCTAAGCACTGTTGTTACGTCCTCCCTCATCAAAAGGGCAACACCCCCTCCTCACTTACTTGTACTTCCGTCATGCCTGTAGCTTCTGTATCCTGGAACATTGAGCTGCCAGTCCTGCCCTTCTTTCAGCCATGTGTCTGTTATGGCTGTAATATCCCAGTCCCCAGAGCCAATCCATGCTTTGAGATTACTAGCCTTGCCGGTCAGGCCTTGTGCATTGAAATAAATGCACTTTAAACCTGAAGTCTTTTCCCTCCCTTTACTGTGTCCCTGGCTATCCTGACTAGTAAACTTGCTCTTGATGGCTAATGAATTTTCAACTGACTTCTCAATGGCCCCTCTCTGATTCAGAGTTCCATCCCCCTGCCAAACTAGATTAAACTCTCCCAAATTTACATCTTGATCGTTGGAGCCTATCTTGTGATGTCAGTTAACTCTTTCAGGTACTAACTTTCTTATACAACTCAGACCACTCCAAAACTGACTAGGTTTCTGAATCTTTACACAGTCTTGTAGGACCAGGAGAAGCATGAATACCACCTCCAGCCCAAGAAAGAAAATTCTTGCCTATTGTTAGCTCTATGATTGCCTTTCCCCATTAATGTTAAACTACTGGCTGAGCTCTGACACAGATCTGACGGATTGCAACCTCCAGCCCAAAATCACTATGAATGCTAGCTCAGTGTTCATTGTTGTGATTGGGCTATGGTTGATATGATGGAAACCCACATTTCGAACATGGTACCAACACAAAAGTAAAGTCTATGCTCCAAACCCGTTAAATGATTCGACCTCCACTTCTAAGAAAATTTGCTAGTGGAAGGTTAGATTAATGGGCTAAATTTTTTTAAAAAGATTTAAATCATACCTTTGATGCAGTCTTTTAGATTTTACAGGTGAACTAATAAACACTGACTATCATTATTGAAATTAACGAAGTTGACCTTTCTCCATATTATTCTATTACTTAATTAGTCTTGAGTTTCCTAGTTTAGTTTCCTAATGTTTTTTAATGGGCTTTAGTACACATGGTAGACCAGTTAGTCAGGTCACATCACATGGAACACAGGGAGAACTAACTATGTGGATACGGAACTGGCTTGAAGGTAGAAGACAGAGGGTTGCTTTTCGGACTGGAGGCCTCTGACCACTGGTGTACCACAAGGATTGGTGCTGGGTCCACTGTTTTTCATCATTTACATAAATGATTTGAATGTGAACATGGGAGGTATGGTTTGTAAGTTTGCAGATGACACCAAATTCGACACGCAGTCAACAGCAAAGAAGGTTACCTCAGAGTACAACGGGACCTTGATCTGATGAGCCAATGGGCCAAGGAGTGGCAGATGGAGTTTAACTTAGATAACTGTGAGGTGCTGCATTTTGGAAAGGCAAATCAGGGTGTGCATTACACATTTAATAGCAAGGTTCTGGAGAGTGCTGCTAAACAAAGAGACCTTGGAGTGCAGGTTCATAGTTCCTGAAAGTAGAGTCTCAGGTCGATAGGATAGTGACGAAGGTGTTCGGTATGCTTGCATTTATTGGTTAGTGCATTGAATACAGGAGTTGGGAGGTCATGTTGCAGCTGTGCAGGAGATTGATTAGGCCACTTTTGGAATACTGCAAGCAGTTCTGGTCTCCCTGCTATAGGAAGGATATTGTGAAACTTGAAAGGGTTCAGAAAAGATTTACAAGGACATTGCCAGAGTTGGATGGTTTGAGTTACAGGGAGATGCTGAATAGTTTAGGTCTATTTTCCCTGTAGTGTCGGAGGTTGAGGAGTCACCTTTATAAAACCATGAGGGGCATGGATACGGTGAATAGACAACGTACTTTTCCCACGGTTGCTAAGTCCAAAGCTAGAGGGCACTGAGTTAAGGTGAGACAGGAATGGTTTAAAAGGGATGTGAGGGCCTTTTTCACACACACACACACACGGTGGTGCATGTATGCAATGACCTGCCAGAGGAAGTGGTGGAGGCGGGTACAATTACAACATTTAAAAGGCATCTGGATGGGTATAAAAATAGGAAGTTTTCAGAGGGACAAGGCCAAATGCTGGTAAAAGGGACTAGATTTATTTAGAATACCTGATCAACATGGACGAGTTGGACGGAAAGATCTGTTTCCATGCTGTGCAGCTCTATGACTCTATTAATACTGTGGGTAGAATCTTCCCAGGCCCTGAACAATTTGGGACTATTGCTGAGATATTTGGAAAATTTGAGTGAGATGTTGAGTGAAGCTTTTCTCGATGTCGAGACCGACAAGTCACACTTTCCAATCAAGTCCCAAACATTTAAATGAGATTCTCGGTATTGAGTGGCGAGAGGTCTATAAAGAGGATAACAAGGTGTGGAGCTGGATGAACACAGCAGGCCAAGCAGCATCAGAGGAGCAGGATGGCTGACGTTTCGGGCCTAGACCCTTCATCAGAAATGGGGGAGGGGAAGAGGGTTCTGAAATAAATAGGAAGAAAGGGGGAGGCGGATAAAAGATGGATAGAGGAGAAGATAGGTGGAGAGGAGACAGACAAGTCAAAGAGGTGGGGCTGGAGCCAGTAAAGGTGAGTGTAGGTGGGGAGGTAGGGAGGAGATAGCAGAAACAGCAACTCATATTCCGCTTGGGAACGCAGCAGCCCAATGGTATCAATGTGTACTTCACAAGCCTTAAAATCTCCCCTCCCCCTACCGTATCCCAAAACCAGCCCAGCTCATTCCCACCTCCCTAACCTGTTCTTCCTCTCACCTATCCCCTCCTCCCACCTCAAGCCGCACGACCATTTCCTACCTACTAACCTCATCCCACCCGCTTGACATGCCCGTCCTCCCTGGACTGACCTAACTCCTCCCTACTTCCCCACCTACACTTACCTTTACTGGCTCCATCCACGCCTCTTTGACTTGTCTGTCTCCTCTCTACCTATCTTCTCCTCTATCCATCTTCTATTCGCCTTCCCCGCTCTCCCTATTTATTTCAGAACCCCCTTCCCCTCCCCCATTTCTGATGAAGGGTCTAGGCCTGAAACATCAGCCTTCCTGCTCCTATGATGCTGCTTGGCCTGCTGTGTTTATCCAGCTCTACACCTTGTTATCTCGGATTCTCCAGCATCTGCAGTTCCTATTATCTCTATAAAGAGGATTATTGCTCACTATCACCCTCATCATTACTTGATCTCCCTTCATTAATACACAGTCCCACGGTCTTTCACCTGATAGCTAGAAACTAGATGCCAGTAATTCCCAACATGAAGGTCAGTGTGGGTACCTGGTGACTCTAGCTTGCCACTTGTTCCTCCGAACCTCCATGTGGACAGCCGGCAACAATGTATTGGGACACTCGCATCCTATACCCATGAATCCAACACTGGCAGCCTCTCCATGACATCATGGCACACCTCCACTCCAGTCAGAGTACACCTCTGTACTTTAATACTGCAGTTTGGAATGCACTGCCTTCTCCCATTGCAATGTTGCTGCCAGGACACTTTGTGTGCAGTCATATAGCTCATGGGTTGGAGTAAGCTAAACCTCAGGGCTGCTTGCTCATTCTCTTAGCTCTCAGTCACTTTGTAATTGCTGGATGCTTGCAGCCAGAGAATGGGCCATAGACAGTCCTGTGAGATCAGTGCAGCTATCTGGAGGGTTGCAGGAACTCACTCTGGGAGCTATACAGAGATCAGTCAGGGGCCTGGTCACTCACTGCTTGGTACTGTCCAGACAAGTCAATTAAAAGTGGTGTCACATGGTCAGATCTAGCAGTCTGCCCACTACAAGTCAAAAGGTTTATCTGGAGAGCACTGCTGCAGGAGGAAGGCTGAGAAGCTCAGTTATGAATACTGGACTCAGAATGCTGGGATGAAGAGGAATTTACAATACTGAACAGGGGACAACTCGAGGTATGGCTGAGGTGGGGGATTGGTAGTGCATGGGAGGCAACCTGGCTTCCATGGGGTGGCAGTGCACTACCAGACCTGGCATGTTTACTTCACGTGCCTGGGGCTGGGGCTGGGGCTGTTAAAGTGGGCAGATAATGATTTAGATAAATGTATTGAACAAGACTTGGAGAAGTGTAAAGCTAATGGTGTTCATGGGGAGGGCTATCGGAGGTAATATTTATGTTTTTTGGGGTTACCAAGAGGGGGTAGTTATGTCAGAGACTCACTGCACAAGGAGATTGTCAAGAGGAGATAGTTGGATTCTCTCTTGTCGGAGACAGTCATTTCTTGGTATTTGTGGGCATAAATGTTACTTGTCACTTACAAGTCCAAGGCTGAATGTTGTCCAAGTTTTGCTGTACCTAGACATCAGTTGCTTCAGCAGTTGAACAGTTGTGAATGGCACTAAATACTATGCAAGGACCACTGAACATGGCCACTTCTGACCTAGCAATGCAGAGAAGGCCATTGATGAAACAGTTAAAAATGGTTGGGTCTTGCACAATATCCTAAAGGACTTCTGCAGCAATATCCTGGGACTGAGGTGACTGACCTCCAAAAACTAAAACAATCTTTCTATGTGCCAAGTTTGACTCCAGCCATCAGAGAGATTTCCCCCCGTTTCCCCTGGACTTCTATTTTTCCAGCGTTCCTTGATACCACGCTCAAATGTGACTTTGATGTCAAGGGCGAACACTCTCATCTCACTTCTGGAGTTCAGTTCTATTATTCACATTTGGGTTACGGCAGTACTGAGGTCAGACATTGAATGACTCTTGTGGAAGACAAACTGAACTCAGTTAGCAGGTTACTGCTGCCTAAGTACTGCTCAATAGCATTTTTGATGACAACTTCCATCATTTTGTTGTATCAGGGATAATAGGTACTGCGGATGCTGGAGAATCCGAGATAACAAGGTGTGGAGCCGGATGAACACAGCAGGCCAAGCAGCATCATAGGAGCAGGAAAGCTTTCCATCATTTTGTTGATAGTCATGAGGATGCTAATCAGTTTGGAATTGGTCGAGGTGGATTCTTCCTCCTGGAAACTTTCAATCATATTTTCAAGCATATGATCAATATTGTGGCTGTATTTGAGCTGCTTGGTTAGTGACACAGTTGTGTTCTGGTGTACAAGGCTTCTGGATTATTATCGGAGTGAGATTCAGATTTCCAATATCCAATGCCTTCAACCACCTCTTGACATTGCATGGAGTGAATTAACTTAGCTGAAGATTGGCATCTCTGATGCTGGGGACCACAGGAGGATATTGAGATGAATCATTCAGTTCTGGTTGAATCTGGTTGAAAATGCTTCAACCTAGTCTCTTAGCACTGACGTGCTAGGGTCTCTCATCATTGAGACCAAGTGACACTGGTGGAGACTTCTCCTTCCTGCTAGTTACTTAATTGTTCACCACTAGTCACAGCTGAATGGGACAGGACCATGTAGCTTTGATCTGATGCATTTCCTAGCTCTGTCAATTGCTTGTTGTTTTTGATGTTGATATTATTGTTTTAACTGTACCAAGTTGGTTAACTCTTAACTGTTAAGGAATAAAGGCATACTGACCACCTGGCATTCACTCAGGCACTGGACCCACCTCTGTGGGCCAGCAAAATCCTTCTCACTAATATTTGTGGACTTGTGTGTCAACATTATTCTAGAAGGTAGATAAGCAAAAATCTGACACGGTCATCCTCACAGAATCATACCCAATAGGCAATGGCTCACATCTCATCATCACCAACCCTGGGTCTGAGCCATGAGGTTACAGTTTGTGGCTGAATACAGTTCTGGTGTCTCTGATGGTCCACTGATGCTCATGGATGCCCATTTCTGAGCTGTTAGGTTGGTTCTGAATTTTTCCCATTTGGCATGTCCTTAGTGGCACACACAATAATAGACGGTATATTCTATCTGAAGGTTGCTTTCACGAGAACTATATGGTGGTCAGTGCTACCTATATTGTCATGGACAATTACACCTAAGACTGGTAGATTCATGAGAATGAGCTTGAATAATTTTCTCCCCCTTGTTTGTTTCCTACCACCAGCAGCAATCTAGTCTGTCAGATATGTCTTTCAAAACATGGCCAGCTCATTCAGTAGTGATGTCACTGAGTGACACTTAGCAATGGACATAAAGTCCCCAAGATACAGACATCCTGTCTCCTTGCTGCCATCGCTTCCTTCTAGTGGTGTTCAACATGGACGAGTACTGATTCATCAACTGAAGAAAGTGGTAGCTTGTAATCAGTAGAAGTTTTCCTTGCCCAAGTTTGACATGATGCCATGATACATCATGGTTTGGAGTCATGTTCTGAACTCCATGTCATTGTACCACTGTCTGTAGTGAATTTGCCCTGTCAATGGGACAGAACACCCAGAGCTGATGATGATGGGATGTCAGCATTGGCTGGCGTGTATGATTCAAGGATGACCATGTCAGATTGTTGCCTATCTGTCTTGTAGGACAATGTTAACGTAGGAGTCCCCAAATGTTAGTGAGGAGGATTTTGCAAGGCCAACAGCGCTGAGTTTGCCATAGCTGTCTCCAGTGCCTGAGTCAATTCCGGATGCTCAGTATGCCCTTATTTCTTTATGACTTTTCTGAAATAGTTAGGCAACACCGAGTGACCATTTCAGGGAGTAGTTAAGGGTTAATGACCTTTGCTGTAGGACTTGAGTCACATGTAGGCCAGACTATGTAAGGACTGAAGATTTCCTTTCCAATAGGATACGAGTGAACTAGTTGGGGTTTTATGATAAATGTGATAGTTCTGTGACACCAGCACTGAGAAGAGTTTTCAATTCCAGATTTTTTTATGCATTAATTGAATTTAAATTCCATGAACTGCCATGTTGGGATTTGAACCCATATCCCCAGGGTCTAATTTAAATTTGTTAAGGATGTGTTCTGCCTCTTGACAGCCTTAGAATTACAAGCCATGGAACCTACTACTATAAAAAATAAACGCAAATGTCTTCACCTTATTAAGTAAAAAGTCCCTTGATACCTTGTGGTGGGAAGAATTAATGTTAGGATCAATAATTCAGCCTCTTATGAGGTTGTTTCATTTCAAGCAAAATTTTATTTATTAGTGTGTGGAACTGGCTAGAAGTCAGACCATTTGGAAGAATTTCTGATTCATTTTTGTGGCTGTGTTCATAAATTCAGACGTTAATTGTCCAGCAGACTTCAGTTCCTTCAGTTTGCTGGACCTGATATCAATGGAAAAACTGACTCATCTCAGGCTAGTAACTTGGTGCTTATTTTTCATTGATATTTTTTGTTCTTCTAAATTTCTTTGCTTGTATTTTACATAGTATTGCTAGCTCAGGAGCAGGTCATCTGGCAATGCAGATACATTATCAATACTTTATATTCTACGCATGCCTGCTCCAAACCACCTTTCTTCATCTACTCCCATCAACATATCCCTTTATTCTTTTTCTTTCAGGTGTTTATCTGATTTCCTCCAAGTACATCTCGAAGCTATTCACTTCAAATAGATCCTGTTGTAATGATTTTCATATTCAACCCCTCTGTTGGTGATGAAGTTCCTCCTGAGTCTCTGCCAGATTTTTTTTTAGTAACTATTGTAAATTTATCAACTTTAGTTGTGGTCTCACCAAAAGTGGAAATACCTTATTTCATAGTTTTAAAGACATCTATTAGGTGTGATGAAAGTTGTGTAATTTATAAATATATATATAAATAGTAGTGTAACTTGTTCTATATAATGGATTCTAAACTAGTTGCATATAGATATTGCACTATTTTTGATACAGTGTTTAAAACCAACTTAGTCAGTATTTCTGGAACCATGATTCTCGACCCATATGTGTCTCCTGGAGTGTTAATGGAAGTACGTTTATTTCATGGGGGTTTATGACCAGAGATAGAAAACCCTTTTACCTTAGTAGAATCTAAGATACACAAGTTGTTTCAATAGTTCAAAAGACTTGGAGCAGTTTAAAAGAAACCTTACTGGGGTCAGAGTGAAATATAGTCTCTCCTAGAAAAATGAGGTTGTTCAGAACAGTTAAAAGATGTACATTACCTTAGTGACAGGGTGTAGTTTATGAAAATTCCATGAGTGTTTTGTTATAACTGCTTATTAAATGATTAGGGAAATCTTTGTGAAGAAGGGTCTCGACCCGAAACGTCAGCTTTCCTGCTCCTCTGATGCTGCTTGGCCTGCTGTGTTCATCTAGCTCAACGCCTTGTTATCTCATAAATGATAGAACATGGTTGTTTCAATCAACAGTAATCAGTAATTTGATATCTAACTCCTGTGACAAGATATGGTTTGAACATGCCCCAGATGAGAAAACATCTTCCTTTATGATATCATCCTGGTTAGAACCTCCAGGCTTTCCTTAGAAATGGTTACAAGCCATCCTCATCCATCCATCCATCCTTTATCATGAATGGGGACAACAAAACCTTTTGGGAATTGTTGAATTTGGAAGGGATTTTCTCTTGAATCTCACTATCGATTTAAAATTTGTCCTGTTAGACATACATAAACAACTGTGAATCTGCTCTTTTCATTGTCAGTATGTTATCATAAATGCTCTTTTCTCTCCATCTTTGCTCACTGTTTGACTGTTTGGCTTTCCAAGATTAATGAAAGTCTCTCTCATATTCCCAATACAGGCCAACCTGCATTCATTCTTTTGTTGATGTCTACTTATGAAAAGTGATAAGCCCGTTTAAAATCCTAAAGGAGACACTGTGATATCTTCATCTTCTGCAGTACAAAGTTGTTTCTCTTCCATAAACCTGGTGTGTTATCCGGGCTTGGCTTTAAAATCTGCAATGTCTGATTAACTTGTTTGTTTCAGGACAAAGATTAAAATAGATTGGAGAAACTCCGAGTCTGTTCTGGTGATTTTCATTCACATATTTGACAACTTTCTATTCCAACAGCAGCTGCATGCTCGGCTTTCCCCTGTTTGCATGTTTATTCTTAGAAATCTGCCTGAACTGTTTGCTAATCTTCTTCTAATCTCTGAAGTTGTTTTCCAATTAGTTGGATTTCCTCACTGCTGCTCAATTCCTCTGCTCTGCAGTCTCAACAACTAAGTTTGAAGTAATCTGTGTATCCACTGTTACTTCTCGATACCATGTCGCCAAATCAGAGGGCGGGTTTGAACTCTGTGCACGGTGAGGTGGTAGCTTTGGCATTCTATAATGGTGTGAGGACATAAGGAGCTGAACAGAAGCTTCAATGGTACGCTTCCCTCTGATTCTATCAATTAGGGTGATTTTGACTTCAGTATGAAGTCTGTAATACATGCTAATAGTCTGGGCTTTGCTGCTGTAAGTCAGAATCAACCTGTATGCAAGGTATATGTCAGTGTTGACTTTGACATGAGATCAACCATTAGCAGACTATATCCAGTAGCTTCTCCCCGTTATATACCTTTCCCTCTATAGAAATGAATACTGCATTTTGAGTAAACTTATTAACCAAAGCTGCAATTCTTAATAGAGTCATAGAGTCACAGAGATGTACAGCACGGAAACCGACCTTTCAGTCCAACTTGCCCATGCCGACCAGATATTCTAAGTTAATCTAGTTCCATTTGCCAGCATTTTGCCCATATACATCCAAACTCTTTCTATTCATATACCCATCCGGCACCTTTTAAATGTGATATTTGTACCAGCCTCGTCCACTTCCTCTGGCAGCTCATTCCAGACATGCACCACCCTCTGCGTGAAAAATGTTGTCCTTTAGGTCCCTTTTAAATCTTTCCCTTCTCACCTTAAATCTATGCCCTCTAGTTTTGGACTCCACTACCCTGGGGAAAAGACCTTGACTGTTCAGCCTATCTATGCCCCTCATGATTTCATAAACTTCTGTAAGGTCGCCCCTCGGCTTCCACTGCTTCATAAAAAATAGCTCTAGGCTATTCAGGCTTTCCCTATAGCTCAAACCCTCTAAGCTTGGCAACATCCTTGTAAATTTTTTACTGAACACTTTCAAGTTTAACGACATCCTTCTGATAACAGTGATTCTTTGCTTTTGTATGGCCAATCCCAATTTCTCGTCAGTCCCACACCATCCTACATACTTCCCATAACCCCACAACGCTCCACACCATGACCTTGCTCCGTCAGGAAATACTTTCCAAAGAATTCGTCATCTTGTTACCAATTTGTACTACATCACTGTTCATGTTCTAATTTCTGTTGTGGAATGTAGCTTGACTATTCCTAACTGTCATCAAACAATGTGGCTTGATGGATCATTTCAGTCAACAATAATAGTCAACCGTATTGCTGTGGGGCTAAACCAGGTAAGGTCAACAGATATTCTTCGCTGAAGGGCATTCATGAACCAGATAAGTTTTCACAATTGCCAAAGAAATGCAAACTTCTAACAGGCAATTGCACCTATCTGTAATATTCACCAAAGCTGAGTTAAAACTGAGAAAGCTGGAATGAGAGTGAATGAGTGAATAAGGAAAGAGATAAGACTTTAAAAACAAAGGGCATTGAGTTTTGCGGACTCCCCTCCTCCTTTAATTCTGTTGGTTTATGGCTCAGAGTCTCCAGTCCCTGTTCTTGTAAGGATGGAGTTTCTGTGTGCTTCAGTTTCACTAGCATAGAATGTGCCTTTATATATCACTGGCTCCTGCAAACAGATAACAATATGCATTGGAGTAAGCAACCGTACGTAAGAGTATGAAGGTGCAGCATGCTGACTGTGCACTTTGCACTGTATCTCATTGAAAGAAACCTGAAAATCACACAGGTCCCCTTCGGGCTTCTCCAGGTTGCTGCATCTCCCATCCCAACCACTACACAACTGTTTACTGCTGGGACATGAAACTCGCTACTCATTACAGATCAACTGAGAGCTTGATTGTATTGTGCCTCTGACCAAACCCCTGCTCTGAATATCAATCCAATGACATAATATAGTCAGAAATTGAACTAATGACTAATAATCTCATTCTGAGAACTAAACTGATTATTCTAAAACTGTAGCGCTGTGTTGTGTGGCAAGGGGAGCTCTGCAATATGTACTTGTGAAAATACATACGTATAACAAATGTGGGCCCACTTGTGAATTCGTAGAATTTAAACCAGATGCTTCATTAACGTGAAAATGACAAAGTCTGGACCTAGAATAAAAGGGGGCCACACAGGAATGTGAACTTAATACATGAGCATTTGCCATGTCATATAAAATGTGACATCTGGCAATCTAGCAAGGCCTAAATCCAGAAAACGCAGCTTCTTCTTTGATGTTAAACATATCTTTCCCCTCAGTAACCTTTGGCTCTATAATGCTGTTAAAGATTTGAATGCAGTTTCCATCTCAAGGGAAGGGTACGTTCCCTCTTTCACACTTGTGCTAAGGATATCATAGAGTCATCGAGTCATTGTCATAGAATCGTTGAGTCATAGTCATAAAGTCATACAGCATGGAAACAGATCCTTCTGCCCAACCAGTCCATGCCAAACATAATCCCAAACTAAACTAGTCCCACTTGCCTGTGCTTGGCCCATATCGCTCTAAACATTTCTTATTCAGGTACTTATCTAAATGTCTTTTAAACATTATAACCAAACCCGCACCTACCATTTCCTCTGGCAAGTTCATTCCACACATGAACCACTCACTGTGTAAAAAAATTTCCCCTCATGTCTTTTTTAAACCTTTCTCCTCTCATCTTAAAAATATGTCTGGTAGTCCTGAAATTCCCCACATTAGGGACAACTCACCTGCCATTAACCTATACCCCGCATGATTTTATAAACCTTTGTAAGGTCATCTATCAAACTCCTATGCTCTAGTGAAAAAGTCCCAGCCTTTCCAGCTGCTCCATACAACTCAAACCCTCCATTCCCGGCAACATCCTGGTAAATGTCTTCTGAACCCTCTCCAGCTTAGTAAGATCCTTCCTATAACAGGGAAACTAGCACTGGACACCGCATTGCAGAAGCGGCCTAACCAACGTCCTGTACAATCTCAACATAACACCCCAACTCCTGTATTCAAAGGTCTGAGCAATGAAGGCAAGCATGCTGAGCACCTTCTTAACCACCCTATATGTGCAGCAAACTTCAAAGAATTGTGTAGCTGAACCCCTAGGTCTCTAGAGAGAGTCATAGAGTCATACAGCAAGGAAACAGATCCTTTGGTCTAACTAACCCATGCTGGCCATAATCCCAAACTAAACCCGTTCCACCTGCCTGTGCTGGGCCCATATCCCTCCAAACATTCACATACCTAACCAAATGTCTTTTAAACAGTGTAACTGAACCTGTATCCACTACGTCCTCTGGAAGTTCATTCCACATATGAACCACGCTGGATAAATAATTGCCCCATATCATACAAAAAATCTTGTAGGATGTGAAGTGACTTGAGTTTTCATTGTCAGCCTCTGATCCCTCCCTTTGTCATAGTTACTCTTATCTTTCTGCCAATGATTAATCAGATTTGGTATGCTTTCTTGAATCAGCCTTGACTTAACGGATGATTCTTTTGTCCAGGTCAGGAGTTACGGTTTTTTAGTCCCATTGTGGAGACTTGAGAACAATATCTCAAGTGATACTTCAATGTAAGCACTAAGGAGGCACTGCACTGTTGGAAGTACAATTGCATATAGGTTCATTTAACATGTACAAGATTCCGTGATGTACTTGGAGGAACATATGAGTTGTGTGAGCACTTCATTCAACATCACCAAAACAGATGGTGGTTACATAAAAATAGATGTAGCAGAGTAAAATGGCTAGTTTGTAGCTTGAATCACAAACTTTTTTAAAAATCTACTTAGGTACCATATAAGCCATTGCTTTTCAAACTAGATCCCAAGAGTTCTGCAAGTGGTTAATAGAGGTTTCCATAGTTTGTTTTTTGTTCATTGTTTTTGTCAATTCTTTTTGGAATTCTATGCTCTTCCCTGTGTTTATATGTTTATAACTGAACAGCAATCTTTGTATCTAAGTGCTACATTTTTGCTTACCTTTTCACATGTCAGCAGTAAACTGTTCACATACCTCTGCCACTACTCCACCAATCCTCATCCCACACTACCGAGTAAGAAGTCCAAAATAGTATAAAACTCACATCCTACTTACATGGCTCCAAACTGGAAAGTGCCTGAACCTGGTAGTCCCATGTGCAGGCTTTAACAACTTCTCACTCTGAACTGAAGGAACTTCAGATGGCTATCACATGACAGTGGCAATTTCTAGTGTGTACATCCTTACAAATGCATTCCTCAAAACATTCCCTATTTTCAAAAAAAAATTACATGCACCATCGTTTGCAGCTTAATAGACAGGGTCAGTGAGGAAATTGTCACTCAAGAACAAAAACTATGTTCGTTCTGGTCTGTCCCACTTTCACAAGATTTTGCATACGCATTTCACACATAATTTTTAAAATGTTCAGGACTTTGAATGGTACACATATAAGTTGTTTATTGTTCATCTGATGTTTTCTCATTCCTGGGTAAAGCTGCTTCTCTGTTTGCTGGCAGGCCATTCAGTTTGCATTACCAGTACAACTGGATGTTATTACTGTGTAAGGATTGCTCTAACACCTGTCTCACTAGCATTAAAGTGTGAATTTATCATTGAAACTGTATTACCTCAGCACTGGCATGGCAACCACCTGTTACTTGATGCAAGTGAAAGCTACTTCTTGTTCTGTGCCCCAATTCCACTGCACATCCTTGGCAATGAGTTTGTGTAGAGGCACAAAGTCCAGTGATAAATTGGATGAGAGCTTTTCTAATTAGTTCACAGATCCAACAAACTTTTGCAAAACTGTCACATCTTTTGGTCAATGCATCTCTGGTGCTGAACTCACAATATCAAGATTTGTGTAAGACCTTTTGCCGTTAGCATTATTTCTGTACATAACTTAAGGGTCTTCAATTGCAGAGTTTTCTTGCTCAGTTTCAGGATTATCAAGTGACCTCTCCGAGTAGTCACACTAGATTCTGGTTGTGTTCTGTGATGGTTTCTTTCCAAATGTGTAGACTAACAGATCTACCTGATTTTCAGACCCTGACCGACAGAAAGCACAAGCCAGATTACTGTACTTATCAAGATTCACTATTTATTACAGGTAATTTGATTCTAAGTACAGGTAAACAATTAAAATAAATCATGTGAACTCTATAACTTAAAATGGTACCTCTTATAAACACCCCCAGTATGCCCTAAGACAAACACAAGCAAGGAACAAAGAATCATATGGGCTGAGGGTAAATTGGAAAAACAGCTCCATGAACTTTGGTCACAAGCTCTGTTGGGTTGGTTCTCATTGATCTGAAGACTTCTCCTCGACCTTCCCTTGTCCAAATGTTTTAGCTGGTTTGCAAGAGGCACAGGGTGGCTAGTTCACTTACGCAAGGTCTCTGACTTTATCCAGTTGAAGTTATAACTTGCAGCATCTGCTGAAAGAAAGATAAGCTGGTTTTTTTCACATTTAAAGTAGCTTACTGAAGAAAATTGAGAAATGTTTTAGCTACTGCAGCTCTGCTGATTTCTCTTCTGGCTGCATTAGCTTCACCCTGACCGACTAACAACCCAAACTGTCCAAGTATCCTACAACCACCTTATTTTTGGTCAGCAGAAAAACATTGCCATTGATGACTAGTCTCTAGTCCACACCAAACAGCTTCATTTGTAAAAAAACCCCTTCCCCTCCAGTTCATCCGCACAAAACTAAAAATACAGTCTCCCTCGAAATGTGTTTTAGTCCCGCGTCAAGATGGTCAACAGCCTTCTGTGGTGAGCCCGGAAACCATCTGGTTGTATCAAACTGCTTATGGTTCAAAAAGTCAACTCACCATCTTCTCAGAGCAACTGAGGATGGGCAATACATGCCAGCCTTGCCAACTGCACTCATAAAAGAAGAAATTACATATGAATGCTTATATATTTCAAGGTCAACTAAACTTGAATACTGTGGGCTTCAGGTATGGCAAACACTTTTGATTGGAATCTTGCCCATTCCAAGGGAGACTTGAAAAATAGAGCACTGTTGTAGGATTTAATGGTCTGTAGCAGTTTAATGGGGCAATCACATAAAACTAAATTCTGCATGCAGTTAAGAATTTCTTTATGTAATGATGGCTTGGAATTTCCAAGAAAGTTTCAATAAAACTATAATGTAAGAGTGGTATTGTGTCCCAAAGAAACTTGTGTGTGACTGACTGAAGCACCAGTTCGTATGAATTTCTTCAACAGTTTGCTTGCTTCTGCGATACAATTGTCTGATGTACAATTTTACTGTCCATCTAAAAGATGTACAAGTTTCCTGCAGTTAGGCGAATAACATACAGCCATATATCAACGTCAAAAAATATAGCAGCAGCATTACCTGATATCCGCTAAAATGAAGCTTCTGCAGTTTGGGATAGTGATGGTCTTTATGAATTTTCTGACTGTAACCTATACTATACCTACCTCAAATATTGACAACGCCAGTTCAACAGTTACTCTGCAAAATCTTGCCTTCACCAACATTCAGTAGGTCTGAGCAGTTGGAATGGCCTTCCCAATGCACATATCCCTGTGTTGTCTGAAAGATAAAGAGAAACAGATGCAACAGCCTTGTGGAATGGAACATCACAGCACAATATGCTAACAGATTGAAAGCACTATGTCAGCAACACAATAGCCAGGAAATTCCCCAAAGCTGTTCTCAAAACACCTATTAGTTATATGTAGAAACAAAAGGCTGAACTGTAAATAAATCCATCTTTATTAGGTCTGGTGACCTCAACTGGATGCCTATGCAGATTAGAACTGGATGGACCATAAGGCATCAACCTAGGCATCAGAAATGACAGCTGCACTTCATTCTCCCAGTTCCCTTGCAAATTCCGCCTTGCTAATTTCTTGACGTGTGTCAGAGCTAAGAAAGTGGTCTCACAGACTTGCAAAATCTTACTGAGCAAATGATACAGTACAGCCAGTGTCTCAGCCCTGCATCACCACCCCAGGGAACATAGTATTGTTCTACCAACAGAACAGCACCATCAGGGGTGGAGCAGCACAATGGTTGATATTCAGGAGAGAAGTTGCTCTGAGATTCTTCTACACTAACTGCAGATCCAATGAAGTCTCATTGCATAGTGTCAAACATACAATTAATTTCTGGCAGGGTGTCTTGGTTCCTGATCTTGTTAAAGCTTTGTTCCAAACGTGAAGAAAAGAACTGAATTCCAGAGGTGAGAGTGACTGCTCGTGGTATAATGGTTGTATTTGATCGAGTATAGTATCAAAGAGTACAGGAGCAGCACGTTCCTGCAAGAATGAAGGATAGCTATGGCATGTTATGTAAACCTTGGAAGACCAAGGATGTTATGAACTTGGTCAAAAAGAGAAAGGAAGCATACATATGGTCTAAGAGGATGGGAACTGACAAAACTCTTGAAGAAGGAAAGTAGGAAAGAATTTAAACAAAGAAGTAGAGGGTTAAAAGAGATCATTAACAGTCATTAGCAACTATGATTAAGGAGAATCCTGAGTTTTTTAATACTCATATAAAAAACAAAAGGGTAGCCAGTGAAAAGGTTGGCCATCCAAGGACAGAGGAGGGAATCTATATGTGGACCCAGAAGAGGCTGATGAGTTTCTAAATGAATATCTTGTGTTGGTATTCATGAAAGAGAAGCAATTGATGGAAGATGATCTCAGGGAAGGGAATGTCTAATTTCTAAGCCAGTTGCTATTAAAAAAAAAGTATTGTGCATCTTAAAAATATTAAGATAGATAAGTCCCCGGGTCCTGATGGGATTGATCCCAGAATATTGAGGGAGGCAAGAGAACAAATTAATACACATCTTTGTATCCCCTTTGGCCACAGGTGAGGTCCCAGAGGTCTGGAGAATAGCCAATGTTGTCCCATTGTTTACGAAGGATGGCAGGGATAATCCAGGAAATTGCAAGCCTCTGAGACTCTCACCAGTGATAGGGAAATTATTGGAAGAGGTTCTAGGGGACAAGATCTATACACATTTAGAAGCAAATAGACTTATTGGTGATAGGAACATGGTTTTGTGTGGAAGAAGTCATGCCTCACTAACTTGATCAAGTTTTTTGAGGATGTGATGAAGATGATTGATGAGGGAAAAGTGGTTGATGTTGTCTACATAGACTTCAGTAAAGCCTTTGACAAGGTCCCTTATGACAGTCTGGTACAAGAGATGAAGTCACATGGTATCAGTGATGAGCTGGCAAATGGATACGGAACTGACTTAATCATAGGAGACAGAGAGTAGTCATGGAAGGATGCTTATTGGAATGGAGGGTTGTGAGTAATTGTGTTCAACAGGGATCAATTCTGCAGCCTCTGTTGTTCGTAGTCTACATAAATGATTTAGAGTAAAGTGTAGCTGGTCTAATTAGCAAGTGTATGGACAATACAAAGTTTGGTAGAGTTGTGGATAGTGAGGTGGATTGAGAAAGGATACAGCAGGATTAAAATCAGTTGGAGGCATGGGCAGAAAAATGGCAGATGGAGTTTAATCCGGACAAACGTGAGGTGATGCATTTTAGAAGGTCAAGTACAGGTAGAAATTATACAGTGAATGGCAGAACCGTTAGGAGTATTGATATGCAGAGGAATCTGGGTGTGCAGTTCCACACATCACTGAAGGTGGCAGTGCAGGTAGATAAGGTTGTAAAAAAGTCCTATGGCATGCTTGCCGTCATTGGAAGAGCATTGAGTTTAAGGATAGACAAGTTTTGCTGCAGCTTTATAGAACTTTAGTTAGGCCACACTTGGAATATTGCATAAAGTTCTCGTCACCACACTACTGAATGATCTGGATGCTTTGGAGAGGGTACAGAAAAGTTTACCAGGATGTTGCCTGGTTTGGGAGATTTTAGCTACTAAGAAAGGTTGGATGCAATGGGTTTGTCTTCACTGGACTGCAGGATGTTGAGAGGTGACCTGATAGAAGGTTATAAGATTGTGAATGGCATGGATAGAGTGGAAAGTATGAGGCTTTTTACCAGGGTTGCGGGGTCAATCACCAGGAGACACAGGTTCAAGGTGCAGGGGAGAGGTGATATTTAAAAGAGATGTGCGAGGCAGGTTTTTCACAGAAAGTGTAGTGAGTACCTCGAACAGTCTAACAGAGGAGGTAGTGGAAGCAGACACAATAGCAACGTTCAAGAAGCACCTGAATGAATACATGAATCGGAAGGGAATAGAGGGACATAGATCCTGTAAGTGAAGACAGTTTTAGTATGGAAGGGCAAAATGTGTCAGCACAGGTTTGGAGGGCTGAAGGGCCTGTTCCTGTGCTGTATTGTTCTTTGTTCTTTTAGCCCTGGCAAAACTAGAAACAATGGGAATTGGGGAAAACTCTCCACTGGTTAGTTCAAACTCAGCACAAAGCACGATGATTGTAGCTGTTGGAATTTAGTCACCTCAGCCTCAGGATATCTCTGCAGGAGTTCCTTGGGGAGTGCCCAGCATCTGACAACCTTCAGCTGATTCATCTATGACCTGTACTCCATCATAAGATCTGAAGTGGGTGTGCTTGCTTATGTTTGCATAGTTTTCAGCACCATTCGCCACTCCTCAGATACTGAAGCAGCCCATGTCCATGTGCAGCAAGACTCACATCTAATCCAGGCCAGATAACATTCATGACACACAGTGTCAGCCAATGGCCATCTCAAGAAGAGAGAGCTTAAAGATTTCCTTTGACATTCCACTTGCTTGGTAGGATACAGCTCCAACAACACTCAAGAAGCTTGACACCATTGAATACAAAGCAGTGTACTTGATTGGCACCTCATCCACCATTTTCAACGTTCACTCCCTTCTCCACCAACACACTTGGGCAGGAGTGTCTACCATCTCCATACTCCATTGCAGATACTTGTCAAGGATTATTCGACAGCACCTTCCAATCCCGCAACTTCTACCACAAGAACAACAAGGGTAACATATGCTTTGGAAGACCACCACCTGCAAGTTCCCCTCCAAAGTGAACACCACCCTGATTTGGAATTACATTGCCATTGCTTCGCTGTTGCGCAGTCACACTCTCGGAACACCATTTTTAACAGCACTTCAGCTTTTCCTATACTTCAAGGACTGCATCAGTTCAAGAAGGAGATCACCATGAGCTTCTCAAGGGCAATTAAGGATGGAAAATATGTGCCCAGTCTAGCTGCAACACCCACATTCCATTGAAATGAATAAAACAAAATCACCTGTTGATTACCCACATACAGACCTTCTCCCCACCCAAGTAATGGATCAGGACTCCTCCATATTTAATACCTCTTAGAAAAAGCACTGGGGGTGGCAGAGTTGGTGACAGCACTGCCCATCACCAAGAGTGGTTCAGGAGCATCCCTACTGACTCAGTTCTGAAGAATACTTCTGCCAACTCTGCACTGTGACAGTTGGTGAGAGAGTCAACAAAAATGAAATAGCTACTTGATCATGTCTTCGCCAACACATGTGTTTCTGATACACCTGTCCCTGACCCTACTTGCAGGAGCAAAAAATACTCAGTCTTAATGGATATATTGATTAAGAACTGAAACCCAGGAACAGTCAATAAAATAGCTCCTGACAGATAAAATGAAACTCTTGAATGAACTCCTGTTTTATCATGAGGAGCTCCTGCAGAGCTGTCCTGGAGCTGAGATAGCTGACCTCCAACATTACACCTTCCTTTGTGCCAGGTATGAATTCAATGCACAGGAAGTTATCCCTCTGAATCACATGGAGCCCTAAAATACTTAGGGTCATCAATGCCATTCTTGGTGAAATAGGGTCTTGGCATCAATACCAGTCACCCTCATCTCCCCTGGAATTCTGCAGTTTTGGTGATCTTTAAACCGAGGCAGTAATGAAGTCAGGAGATGAACGGCCCTTGCAGAACTTATGACCAGGTTATTGCTAAGAAAGTGCTGCTTAAGAAAACTGCTAATGACCTCTTCTATCACTTTACTGACAGTCGAGTGTAGACTCAAAAGTGGTAATTGACCTGGTTACATGTGTCCTGCTTTGCATATCAGACATACCTAGGCCATTTTCCACAATGTGAGGTAAATCCCAATATTGTAGTTGTACTGGAATAGCTTGATTGGGGATGCGACAATTTCTGGAGCACAAATCTTCGTATTATCGCTGGAACGTTTTCAGAGCCCAAAGCCTTTGCATTGTCCATTGCCTTCTTGATATCATGTGGAGTGAATAAAATTGATTAGACAATGGCATCTATGATTCTGGGATGAGGCCAAGATGAATCATTCACTTGACACTTCTTTGAAGATATGAAGACACTCTGAAGATTGCTATGAATGCTTCAGCCTTACCTTTTGGGCTGATGTGCTGGGCTCTCCATAATTGAGAATGGGAATATTTTTGGAACCTCTTCCTCCAGCGAGTTATTTAATTGTCCACCACAATTCATGTCAGGTTGTGACAGGACAGTAGCTCTGATCTATTAGCTGTGAGGTCACTAAGCACTGTGTCACTGCTTACACTGTTGGTTTACAAGTAATCCTGTGTTGTGTTTCACCAGATTGACACCTTATTTCTAAGTCTGCCTGGTTTTGTTTCAGGAATGTCCTCCTGTACTTTTGCAGGGTTGACCCACTGGATTGATGATAATGGTAGAGTAGGTGATATGCTGGTTTGCAGATTGCGTTTGAGTGCAAATTTACTGCTGCAGATGGCCACAATGCCTTGTCAATTACCAGTTTTGCTAGATCTGTTCTATGTCAATTCCTTTGAGCACAGAGATGGTTCTACATGAGCAGATGGAGAATATTCTCAATGTAAAGTCAGAACTTTGTCTACACAAGGACTGTGCATTGGTCACCCTTACTGATACCAACACGGATAGATGCATCTGCAGCTGGCAGACTGGTGAGGATGAGGTCAAGTATGTTTTTCCTTCTTGTTAGTTCCCTCACCACCTGCCACAGACCCAGTATAGCAGCTATGTTCTTTAGGACCCAATAAACTCAATCAGTAGTGCTGCTGCTGAGCCCCTTTTGGTGGTGGGCTTTGATCTCCCGACAGACACTGATAAATTCTACTTCCTTACCACTCGCAGTGCTCCCTCCAAGTTCAATATGGAGGAATACTGATTCACCTGCTGATAAAGATGGGGTACTTAGTAGTCAGCAGGGAGTTTTCTTGTTCATGTTTTTCCTGGTGCATGAGACTTTATGGGGTCTGGAGTCAATGTTCAAGACGCACTTCATCTTGACGGTATATTCACTGTGCCATGATCTGTCCCGGTCCTTTCCTGCCATTGGAACAGGACATATCTAGTCGTGGTAATTGTGGAGTCTGAGTCATGGTTGATAAGTTATAATTGCATGAACATGACTACCTCAGGTTGTTGCTTGACTTGTCTGAGACAGCCTCCCAATCCATGCACAAGACCCCAGACATTAGTAGGAGGAATTTGCAGGCTCTGCAGTGCTAAATTTGCTGTTGTAATTTCCAGGTCATGTTGATGCAACATAGTCAGTCTGATTTCATTCCATTTTTGAGAGTTTTTAGGGCTTAATATAACTGAATGGCCTGCTAGGTCATTTCAGTGGGTAGTCAACCCTATTGTTATGCATTTGAAGTTAGATGTAGGCCATATCAACAAAGGAAGGTAGTTTTTCTTAGCCAGTAGACATTCGTAAACCAGCTGGGCTTTTTTTTTGTAGCAATTAATAATGTTTTCACAGTCAGCTTTAAATTTTTAATGCCAGATCTTCATTTAATTCAATGTGTGATTTGAATCTGGGATCCCAGAACTTTACCTGGGTCTCTGAATTACGGCTCAACGGAAAATACACAATGTCATTGCCTCCCCTTACACAGACATAAATAGCCATACCTTGAAAGCTGGGAAAGGAATCCCCCCTCTACCTGTTCAAACTTCAAGTTCACATCTGAACCAATCTAATAAATGATAGTTGTAAGACAATTTGCTTACTGAGCATCTTTTGCTTTACAAGGCCTTCTCTTCAACTAATGTTTCATCTCATCTAAGAAACTGCAGACCTGTAATGGAAAAGACTGAAATAATCATGGCCAAAAGCAGAAAACGCTGGAGAAACTCCACACATTTGGCTGCAGTGACCCGCTTTAGAGCGTCATCAGAGTCCTGAAGAAAGGTCCTTGGACTCGAAATGTTAACTCTGTTTTTCTCCACTGGAGCAGCCAAACTTGCTGGGTTAAGAACATAAAAAAAAAACGAAATAGTAGCAGGAGTTGGCCGTCTGGCCCCTCAAGCCTGGTCTGCTGTTCAATAAGATCATGGCTGATCTTTTGTGGACCCAGTTCCACTTACCTGCCCACTCACCACAACCCTTAATTCCTTTAATGTTCAAAAATCTATCTTTGCCTTAAAAAACATTCAAAGAGGTAGCCTCAACTGCTTCACTGGACAGGGAATTCAGTTGATTCACAACCCTTTGGGTGAAGAAGTTCCTCCTTAACACAGACCTAAATCTCCTTCCCCTTATTTTGAGGCTATGCTCCCTAGTTCTAGTTTTACCTGCCACTGCAAACAAAGTACCTGCTCTGATCTTATCTACTCTCTTCATAGTTTTATATGTTTCAGTAAGATCCCCCTCATTGTTCCAAATTCCAATGAATATAGTCCCAATCTACTCAATCGCTCTTCACAAGCCAACTCCCTTAATTCCAGGAATAACCTAGTGAACCTCCTCTGCATCCTCTCCAGCACCAGTACATTCTTTCTCAGGTAAGGAGACAAAAATTGTACACAGTGCTCCAAGTGTGACCTCACGAGCACTCTATACAGCTGTACAGTGAAAGACAATACTCCATTTGCCAGCATAGTTACCTGCTGCACCTGCAAACCAACTGTTTGTGATTCATGTCCAAGTATGACTAGTTCCCTCTGCACAGCAGCATGATACAATCTTTCATCATTTAAATAATAGCCCATTTTATGAGCATTCAGGCAAAGTGCCCTTACACCTGGTTTTTATAACTTTTTGAATCTTAACACCATCAGAAGAATCTTTGTTTTCAAACCTTCTATCTTTTTCTGTCACTGGCTGGTTTCCACTCCTCCTAGTGCTACACTGCTCAGCTGTTTCTTCCTTTTTATTTACTATCTTGATTCTCTTTTACCTTAAGCCCTTTAAGCCCTCACACACTCTAGCTAACTCAGAGCCTCCCCTTAGATTCCCATCCCCCTGCTAAGCTAGTTTAAAGTTTCTCCAGCAATTTCTGTTTTTGTTTCAGACTGTCAGCATCCACAGTTCTTTGCCTTATTTTTGAGATAATTATGAATTGTAACAGAATTTTTTAATCTTCATCTGTGTCTCATCTTTGTGCATGTGTATGCGTGTGCTAGTCTGTGTGAGTGAACGAGATGTCATGTTTAAAACATCTGGGGTATGGATATGATAATAAATGACAAAATACTCACAAAATGCTTGATGTTGGAACGATCTAATTGAGACTATTTCCCAAAGGATAAGAAAACATTCCGTTCATATCCAAGAATACAGATCAGTCAAAAAGGAAAACATGACTTATATCCGTGACAGTATGCAATGAGACACAGTTAATGAATAATAGATCAGTAACGAAAGCGCTAAGGTTTATAATACAATTGAAAATTTCGAAAGGAACATGTTCCAATCACAAACATGACTTTTAAAGCCGATTAAATAGATGTGAAGGGAGAACTAATTGATGTTGATAAGTAAACAGATTAAAACATATGGCTTTAAAGCAACAATGGAAAATATTCAAAGAAATAATTTAAAAATGATCAGCAAAGTAAATTTCATTGAAAGACAAAGTCTCGATGGCTTTCTCAGGTAGGTAAAGGTAATATTAGATTAAAAGATAAGGTTTATTGTACTGTAAAGAACAGAAAAATGTCTAAAGATTGGGAATGTTGTAGAATCCAGCAAAGGACTACAAAATCATTGATAAAAATTTTAAAAAATGGAATACATAATTCAATCTTTTACATGTATGTAAAAGGGAAGAGAGGAACTAAAATAATCATATATCCTTTTGAAGAGTATACTGAAGAAATATGTTTAGGAATAAGTAAACGTCAGAAACATTGAACAGTCTCTCTTCATAATGGAAGACTCAAACTGCATTACCAGAAAGAGAGGATAATCCTAGGTGCTAAAATGAGGGGAGAAATCTAGATTATTAATAGCAGCAGAAAGCCAAATATTGGAAGAAATTAAGGAACTAAAATAGACAAATCTCCTGGACCGGATGGCCTACATCTTAGGGTTCTTTAGAAGTAGCTACCGAGGTAATAGATATGCAGGCTTTTTTCCCGCAAAATTCCTTAGATTTAGGAATGTTCAAGCAGATTGGCAGTTACTAAATGTATGTCTGCTATTTAATAAAGGGAAAGAGAGAAATCGGGGAGCTCTGAATTGCCAATCTGCATCAATAACTGGGTAGGTACAAGAATTTATTATAAGGACGTCTTAACAGTACGTTTAGAAAAGCATAATTCATGGGTAGCATGGTGGCTTGATGGTTAGCCCTGGCGTCTCATAGCAGCAGGGACCAAGGATCAATTCTAACCTTGGGTGATTATCTGTGTGGAGTTTGCACGTTCTCCCTATGTCTTTATGGGTTTTTGCTGAGTGCTCTGCTTTGCTTCCACAATCCAAAGTTGTGAAAGCTAGCTGGATTGGCCATGCTAAATTGCCTGCAGTCTTTAGGGACATGCAGACTAGGTGGATTGGCCATGGAAAATGCTGGGTTAATAGGGTAGGGGTCTGGATCTGTTCTGAGGGCTAATGATGGCTGGAATGGCCTCTTTCCGCACTGTCGGTGTTCTACGATAAATTACAATCACAGAAATTCGGTCTTGCTTTGGAAAAAGAAAATCCTGTTGACAGGTTAATTGGTGTATTTTGCTAATGTAACTAGTATGATGGATAAAGGGGAACGAGTAAATGTAGTATAGCTGGATTTCCAAAGGACATTTGATAAGCTGCCACACAAAAAGTTAATACATAAATAAGAATGCATGGAGCCGAGAGCTAATATGTTAGCATGGTTCGAGGATTGGCTAACAGATAGAGAGCAAAGACTAGGAATTTATAGGACATTCTCAAATTGTCAGGTTATGACGAGTGGAATGTTTTAAAGATCATTGCTGGGAACACAGCTATTTACAATCTATAATGATTTGGGCGAGTGGGGTATCATCAGTAAGCTTAGATATAAGGCCGAGTGACAATGTTAGATGGAAGGAGAACGCTGGGTTACTGCAAAGAGGCTTACTCCAATTTAGTGGGTAGCCACCAAGCTGGTGGATAGAGTTTATTGCGGGAAGAGTGAGATTATTCACATCAGTCAAAAAATTACAACATCAGATTTTTTTAAAATGTGTGGAACTTGCCAATGTTGATGTTCAGGGAGATTTGGATGTGCTTGTCGAATGGTCTTGGAAAATTAGGATGCCAGTACAGTATGCTATTAGGAAGGCCAATGGTATATTGTGCTTAATTACAGGGGAATTTGTGTAAAGGAGGAATAAGGAAGTCTTGCTATAATTTTTACAGGGCTTTGGTAAGAATGTATCTGGAGGTATATATCATGTTTTGGTCCCCATATTTAAGGAAGGATATGTGTGTTTTGGAGACATTACAGCAAAGTCAAATGAACTAGATTGATTCCTGGAATGCAAGATTTGCCCTATGATGAGAGACTGAGTAAATCGAACATTGATTCTCTGGAGTATAGAAGAATTATGGTGTCCTTTTGTTTCTCTTCCTTCTCTCCCTACTACAGGCTCCATTGTCGGTACACGACAAAATTTCCGATCAACCTCTGTGAAGAACTATCCTAATCTCTCTTTCTTTTTCCTTCGGATATATATTGCTGGCAAAGGGAAGGGAGATCATGATATCAAACTATTCAACATCTTAAAATCGGCCTAGAGGCATTCATTCAAAAAGAGTTAAAACCATAAATTATAGATAATCTTTCAAAGCCCATTGCATTGAGCCTGATTAAAGCATTGTATTAAAGGGACATCAATCTTAAAAAGAACACTTAAGTTTATCATGTCATTTCAACCATTTCAGACTGGGTGTTACTGTCCTCCTTTGGAATCTTGGACGAAACAATAGATTATGACAAAATGGGCAGGAATCTGGTGTAACAAATTCCTTGCCCTATTTTACTCATCTACCCAAATACCAATGACGACTTGGGCAGCATTCAAAGAAATGGGTTAAAATGTATAACTACATGCAAACAGTAATTTAAGATGTGAAAAAGGACCGGTTTGGAATAATTCTGATCGTAAATCCTGAATGAAAATGGGCTGAAAAAGGACTAAAGTAAACCTAGCAACAGAAGCTTGAATTTTGTCTGAATTTAGATTGGAAATGTCTTTTACCTCTTCAAGAGAGCTTCAGTCGCACGATGTCAGAAAACTGTCTGTGTCCCATCTTCACTCGGAGGTCCCACCAAATTTTTGTGGGCTGTTATCAATGGTGCTTGGAAGACAATAATAGTAAACAGGATATAAAAAGGCTGTTTTCTATTATATTCTTTCTATTCCATTTGAAAATTTCCATCTGTGTTTGCTGATTATCTAATCGGTCTAACGTGTATACATTGGTTGCTGAAGGGAGGCAGAATGTGTTCGAGCTTTGCTTTTGGATGAATCAGTTTCCTGGTAATGGAATCCAAGTTGGCTGGTCTATGTTGTGTAATAATGGTAATGGTGAAAAGAATAGCTCCAGCTTTCTTCATAAAACAGCGTGGGGATATCTTCTATTGCCTTTGTGGCTACTGTGGAAGGATGTGGCTGACTTCCCTTGTGGTCTCATGGTGGGAATCTAATCATCTGGGAAGTTTGTCTTCCTGCCAGATTTCTGCAGACCTCACATTCTGATCTGGAATGGTCTGAATTTCAGGTAACTCAAAATCCAAATTCAAAATATGATTCTTCCAGTCATTCATTCCAATATCTGTGTCATATTGCAGAGCTCTTCCAATTTGAGAAAAAATTCTGACGATGTTGTGCCAAAAATGCAGTGGGTAGCCAAATTCATCAGTTTCTAAAGGTTACTTTAGGTTCCTGAAAGACTCTTTTGTTGTCATTAAACCGTCATCATATTTTCTTCTATATGTATTACACTAAATTAGAAGGTATATTATGAATTTGAATAATGGATTAGAAGTGAAAGTTTTAGCCCAAACATAGTTTGCATTTTGACACTGTCTTCATCTTGATCAAATATGATTGACTTTTTCAGTAGCTTGGCAATATTATTGTTAATATATGGGCTGTGGTTTGAGAAAATTAGTTTCTAAAGAGAAGCTTGAGTTATACTTCAAACTTTTAACAAATTGTTTTACTTAAATAGGCCCTGTTTCATTGAAGGCTGTCAGTGGGGTAAAGATTCTGAAAGAAGCTGTAAAAACAAGTATCTGACAACTCTGCTCAAGAAGCTGATGTTCAGGAAAGTGGCCATATAATGGTGCAGAATGGAATGGGAATCCCTTTAAACAAAGTTACTGTACAGTGGCCAATTGTAAGTAAATTTCAACTATGCATCACTTTTAGAAGCTAAACAGCAAATTATTCTCCACATCAACGAAGAGGACTAAGGTAAAGAAGCCTGATATAGTCTCTATTCTAAGCAAGAGGATGACTGTAGACAGCAAACATTCAGTGTGTTACTACATCTGCGATTCAGTCTAGAAAGCACTGATCCTCGTTCTCACATCTTAATCTTCCTAAGTGACTGCCAAAGATTTCCTTTTATTCACTGATAACTGATACTCTTCATTAACTTACTTAGTGATCATAGAATAACCATGAAATGGATCACAAGGACAAGAAATGCAAATGTTGACACATTTTCTTTCCTGACACAGACCCATGCATTGATTGGATTCCAGTTGAGCTCTCCAGTGAAACCAATGGGCAATAATTGAATGGGTTGCAAACCCAGCCTGATCTTCAGCATGGCAGGACTGAAGTGTGAAGACAGACTGGATCGGTTATGATTATATTCACTAGAACTTACAAGAATCGGGGAGGTGGGGGGTGGTGCTGTCACAGAAACCTATAAAATTCTAACAAGTAAACACAGGAAGATTGTTCACAATGACTGGGGAGTCCAGAACCAACAGTCACAGTTCAAGTGTATGGAGTCGGCCAATTAGGTCTGAGATAAAGACAATTTCTTCACCCAGAGAGTGGTGAGCCTAAGGAATTCATCGCCACAGAAAGCAGTTGAGGTCAAAACATTGAACATTTTCAAGAAAGAAATAGATATAGTTCTTAGGGTTACAGAGATAAAGGGTATAGGGCAGAAGTGGGAACAGGGTGCTGAGTTGGAGGATCGGCCGTGATCATAGTGAATGGCAGAGCAAGCTTGAAGAGTCAAATGGCCTACTCCTGCTCCTAGTTTCTGTGTTTTAGCTACAACGTACTCATCTATGCAAGTGAGCGATCAAAAGGATGTTTGGGGTCCTTGGGTTTGGTGATATTCCCATACCTTGGTTGAAAATCAGTAACTGGTGTAGTTGCAGTGCAGAGTGTTCTGCTCTCCCATGGTGAAAATCAGCAGAAGCCTTAGTCCTATACTCCCCAAATGACAAATGAGTGAAGATAGGACACCTTTTAACAGCATATATGTTACAGCCCAACACTGGGCTGAATTTTCCCACTTGCAGTTTAAATGTGGTGGTGAATGGGTTTTGTAACCATGTACACCACAAGTTTTCAGAAACCCATCGTTCTCTATTTTAAATATACTCAAGGACTGAGCTTCAAACCCTCTGTAATAGAAAATTCCAAAGACTCTGTATAAGCAATTCTCTGAATAAAGAAAATTCTCCTCATCTTGGATCTAAGTGGTATCCCCTTATTTTAAGTTGTGCTCCCTGGTTTTAGACTCCCCAGACAGGGGAAACATCTTCCTAGCATCTACCCTGTTTATTCCTTTAAGCATTTTGTAAGTTTCAATGAGATCATTTCTCAGTCTTTGAAACTCGAGAGAATGCACGCCCAGTTTGGCCAATCCACCCTCTGAAGATACTTCCACCATTCTAGGAACATGTCTGGTGACTTTTATTGCACTCCGTTTATGGCAATTTTCTGCGATAAGAAGATCAAAACTGTGAACATTATTCCCATGTCTAATCAAACTCACACACAACTGAAGCAAGACCTCACTACACCTGTACTCAAATCCTTTTGCAACAAAAGTTCATATTTCGTTAGCCTTGCTAATAGTTTGCTGCCCTTGCATGTTAGCCTGTTGTGACTATTGACAAGGATACCTAGGTCTCTTTGTACATCTGTACTTTCCGACCTCTTACCACTTAAGAAATGGTTTGCCCATCTGTTCCTCCTTACCAAAGTGGATATCCTCATGTCTTTCCACATTATATTCCTCTGCCATGTTCTTGCCCATTCAGTTGGCCTCTCCAAATCCTCCTGAAGCTTTAAATCTTCCTCATTCATTTCCCACTGAGCTTTGAATCATCTCCAAATTTGGAAATATTAGATTTGGTCCCTCCTTCTAATCAACCTGTTCAGAGATGTTATTGCACACTTCTGGAGCAGGTGGGACTTGAACCCAGATATCTTGGTTCAGAGGTAAGCACTCCACAAGAGACCCCCGGCCATCAAAACATGATATATATTGTGAACAGCTTGGGCTCCAAGGGCAGATCCTTGCAATGCTGTCCTAGTCTCAGTCTGCTAACACAAGAAGGACCAATTTCTCCTGACTCTTATTTTCTGTATGTTAGCTAATCATTAATCCATTCCAATACTTTACTTCCTAAACCTTGTGCATTAATTTTTCTAACCAGCTTCCTGTGAGGGTCTTTATCAACTATACTATGTCCATCTTTCTGATGAAGGGTCTAGGCCCGAAACGCCAAGTTTTCCTGCTCCTATGATGCTGCTTGACCTGCTGTGTTCATCCAGCCCCACGCTTGTTATACTCTGTCCATCAGATCTCTTTTGTTAGTAATGTCTTAAATAAAAACATAAAAATTATGTCAAATGCAATTTCCCATTCGCAAATCCATTTCATGGCATCTGGTTTACCATGCACCAAGGTTAATTTTATCGCGCAACTATCCACTTTATTAATTATGCAACCAAACTGCTGAATACCTTTCCTAGGAAACTGTGTGGCCACCAGAGGGTTTGAGGTGCTCATCATTGCTTGGATCTTCCTGCTTACATACCTCTGTTGCCATATTTAAAGTGCAGCTGCGGATGACTTCAGACCCTGCAATCTGGAAGCTACCTCACAAACTGTGATTCTTTACCCTGAAATTGCTAAAGGACATCATGCCACCAGACAACCATCTTGCACAGAATTTGCAGGAAAGGTCAGTGCAGCGTCTCACATGGAAAGTGATGCCAAGCAATGCCTCAAGAATGTCAATGATCTCCACCACTTTTTAAAGGTAAGTGTCATCATCTTCTGTTCACTATCTCCCACTCTCGGCATACAGTCTCATTCTGCCACTGCACATGTATCTGACCAAGGTACACGCCTTCACTCTCACCCTTAGTATTACATTCATCATATCCTCTCAAAGACTCTGACTCACCTCCCAAACCACTAATCCTTCCTGCCCTTTGCACTTTCTACTCAGTCACGGCGAACAATTCACAACATGTCCTATGCATGCATCACCACTAACTGCCCTTGCAACCCTTTTCATTACATACAATCCCTCCCTTTGTAACATTGCTGGAGAAACTGGTCAACCTTTTGGAATGATGTCTTAACAGGACTAAGACTGACTGACCTGTAATCCCTCGACTGCTTGCATTTGACTTGCAGGAACAGACAGTCAGCAACCTGCTGTAGTGTAAACAGCTGAGTGCCTGGAGTCAGTGTAGCAGTACCCCATGATGAATCGTAGTTCCCCTTTACCCCATTAAGGACTCTCTCCTTTGACTCTCATAACTTGCCATCTGCATGAAAGAGATGCAGTGAGTCTGCTGTGTAAGCTCTAGGGTTATCTCTAAACCTAACCCCAACTATCACCCTAAACCTAAACTGTAATGTTTATGTAACACCCTGACATACAGTGACATGTTCACTCTTTGTCTGACTGAAAGTTTGACTGTTTCATTGTTTCCTGTTATCACAAGCTGTCTGCTTCTCTCTCTCCACTGAAACAAAGCGGCACGGTGGCTCAGTGGTTAGCACTGCAGCCTCACAGAGCCAGGGACCCGCGTTTGATTCTAGCCTCAGGTGACTGTGCGGAATTTGCACATTGTCCCCTTGTCTGCGTGGGTTTCCTCCCGCAGTCCAAAGATGTGCAGGCTAGGTGGATTGGCCATGCTAAATTGCCCATAGTGTTCAAGGGTGTGTGGGCTATAGGGGGATGGATCTGGGTGGGATGCTCCAAGGGTCGGTGTGGACTTGTTGGGCCGAAGGGCCTGTTCCCACATTGTAGGGATTCTAATTCTAAAAACTGTAAAGCTTGATAGCCTGGAACTCATTCAGCCTGTGTCAAGCAAACAACGTGGAGCAAACTGAAGCTGGCAGTCACCAAGTAAGCGCTGTAGTGAATGAGCACTAAGAATGTAAACTAAAAGCCATAAGATATGTATGCCCACGTCAGCACAAATATATCCAGAACAGATGCATGACGTACAAGATGCCCTTGCTGCAATACAGTCTGACTGAAGCGTGCAAGTCAGATGTATCTATCAGCTTGAATCCCTAAAGTGGGATCTGCATGGGTCTGAGAATAGGCATGATGGTCTGTGTTGATGCTGATGGATTGCTAGAGCAGTGCTGTGTCGATGAAGTGTCGAGGAAGATGGTGGCCGTGAAGCATGCAGGTACATTATGCAGAAGAAGCAGTTGCATGTTAGCTGGGACAACCTGTCAGGAATTTGTGCTGTCTGGTTTCTTGGTGATGAGAGAATGGAAGCAGACTGGGAATAGGGTGACTAGTGGCTTTAATATGTGCAAATGTAAAGAATTAATGTAGTCATCAAAGGTGAGATTCTGAACAAAAACAAAGTTGCTGGAAAAGCTCAGCAGGTCTGGCAGCATCTGCGAAGAAAAAACAGAGTTAATGCTTTGGGTCCTGTGACCCTTCCTCAGAACTTCTGGAAATGTTAACTTTGTTTTTTCCTTCACAGATGCTGCTAGACCTGTTGAGCTTTTCCAGCAATTTTGTTTTTGTTCCTGATTTCAAGCATCCGTAGTTCTTTCAGTGAGATTCTGAAGTCGTCATTTAAGGCTTGTATATAAAAATTAGGAAAATGTTTCTTGATGTCAATGCAAATCTATTTTGTCACCAGACTAGTCATTTATTTTTCCGCACTACAGAGGAGAATTCCACCTCATACTCTTTGAATGAGGAGAAATCTTGCACAGCCCTCATCTAGTTTGCAAGTATCCAGTGGCATTTCGTAGTCTTCAGATGAGACGACCTCAAATTATCTGCCAAGTTGCCTCCTACTGGAAGACCCTCATATTGATCTTTGGGTTGAGGTTGAGTTCAATACATTCGTTATCAATTGTTAACCTCGTAAATGTTTGAATTCTCTGGCTTTCCATTACTTCCACAGTTGAGGTTTCTTGCAGGAAATTCTTGAAACTTGGCTTCAGAACAACATGTTTCTTGCTCTTTAGGAGCATGAAAGATTTATTCTCTCATGGTCTCTGATTGCACATTAAGGGATGGTATGAAGAGAGATGAATGAAAGCTTGAAACCTAATTGCCTCTGTCAGCCAGGCCACTTAGACAACCTAAGTGAGGCTGGGTACACCCAAACGAGGCAGTTAGCCAATACAAATGTTAAGGAACTGGGAGCTATCTCATCAACCAGCATGAGGAAGGCATTCATCACAGGTGAGAAAGAGGAGTCCCTGTGGAGTAGAAGTTAATCACCACACTTGTTCCCTTTATTGGGAAACACTTGGGAGGAACACACGATCGGAGTTAATTGACATACTTTTTACACTGTGTCTAAGGGAAATAAACATTAATGCAGAGATACAAATGTGGGGAATGGCAATGAATTGGTTATATTTTTGTTGGAACGTTCTGCGTGTTGATTTTTTTGGCACTGAGGGCTAACGTGCAGGCAAGATTATTTAAGACAGCGCAATTTTGACTTAATACTGTGGTAAGGAGCAAGTGAAGCATTGCAAGTACAATAAGACTGTTTCACATCAACGGTCAAGGGCTGATTTTAACTGAAAGCCTGACAAATCATTCACTGACATATCAGTTAATATGACTGCACAACATCCTTCAGCAGCCTATTTGCCACTCGGTGAACTCTGATGGGCTCGGATGGGAATCTGTCGTCATGAATGGAGAAGTCCAACATTTAAACAACAAAGATTCACAACAACAACATGATGTGAGTTTGCTACTGGCATCACTTCTCCCACACCAGCCCAACAGCAGCAAGTCTTTCTCAGTCCCCAGTTTGAAAGCAAGATGCATGAATTTCTGATCGTTTCCGAATTGCCAATAATGTCAGTGAGCAAATAGCGTGATCTCTACAACAGAAAAAAACCAACTCCTCCAATCAAAAATCAGCACTGATTATTACTGAGGCTTAAACAAACTGATTTTATCTAAAATAAAAACAAAATTCTGGAAATGCTCAGTAGGTTAGAAAGCATTAGTAGAGAGAAAAGAAGATTTTATCTATCAGGTCAATGATTTTTAATCACGAATGGTTTTGCTGACTATCAGCAAGCAGTTTGTCTGTTAAATTTGGAAATTAGCTATAACAAATTGAGAAGTGCATTACATATCATTGGTTGTCCACTATATGTGAATGACATTTGTTGGGGATTCAACTAAATCTATTAGTAACTGGTGAGCACAGTGATGGCAAGATGGAGCTTCTCAAATTGCATCAGCTGTCAGGTATTCTGATTTTAACCATTATTTCTCACTTGCTCCCCACTTTACACACCCTGTGCTTTTGGATAGGACACCGGTAATCTGATCTCCCAATTACAACAAGTTAGAGTAATCCATTTGTGGTGTTAATGGTACATTTAATGAGGTTTATAGTGCTTTAGCATGGATTTATCACTACAACAAATGATCAATATTGAGGATCAAAAGGCAATGACTTATTATTAAGGTTGAATATGATTAATCTTAGATACAATCACAGTATCTATTTGATATCATGGTTAGACCATGCACTATCACTGTGTATGTAAATAATGCTTATTTCTAACTGCTTAACTTTTCAGAATCTAGATTTAGATCGATGGGTTCTAGATCTGCTGGCGAGCAGACGTTTCATTACAAGACAAATGCTTCTACTTGGCAATCAATAATGTATTGGGTCAATTCTACATGCCAGGCTTTTATTAGTTCAAATCTTGCCTTTGGTCCAAGTTGCTAGGTGCATTACCTTGTATGTTCATAGGGGTTGGCAGTCACCTTTATAACTGTTTTCTCAAGAATTCCTGTGTTCTTGATGTTTGAGGAATTCGAGGGCGCCTTTTTTTTTTTTTTGGAAGTCACTGCCGTTTCCTAAATGCAATCATAGGAAACAGAAGGAGGAAGAGAGCAGCGAAGGGATATTCATGGATTTGGCCTTCAGCCTTATTCTTCAATTCCTGTGCATTGGCCTGAGTGTATCTCCCGACTACCCCATTTCCCAGCCTCAATGAATATTTAATCATATGGAGTTGGTTGACAGGTGGTTGGATTCATTCCAAGTTGTTATTTGCCTGTTAGTTGTTTTGATGTTTTATTCTGTTGTTGAGAAGGTTTGTATGATGCAGTTCTGTTCTTTGATCAGCAAAAGCATATACTTTGACAAATAGCAGACTGCTTGTTGTGATTGGATTCAGATTGTGAATGTTGAACAGCTGAGTATGAAATAATTCTTCGTTTCTTTTTCCAAGGGAGACATATCCATTTCCAGCCAGGATCATTATTCTATGATTTGGAAAGTCAAAGTGTGGATATAGTGGAAGTAAAAGCAGGTTTTCACTTTACGTGAGAGCAATTGTGTTCCACTTTGATGTTCATCCACAGAAGGGACAACGTTTTTACCTCAGCCAAAACCCACTTGGGACAATTTCAGGCACGTAGGAATCTGACACCTTTGAGCTAAGGGAGGGGAATATTGGTCAGAATCCTTACCTTTGATATCCAATCAGCAACTTGGCAAGTTACCTTTGTGCATTTTGAGTAAAGATTTGTAATTATGGGAGCTCCCAGCACACAGGTAATGGTTTAGGAGGCAGATGGTTTTGAATGGGGTGAAAAGACATGAGGCAGAGAACTCTTTGTCGTCTTAATTTCCCCAAATTAAATCTGGGGTGATGGTTCAGGTCATTCTGTCTGCCCCATAGGACAATTGAGGACCTCATCTAGGTATTCAGCCAGGGCAGGCAGTTTTGGCCAACAGCTGCATACGAAAGCCTGGCAGATCCTTCTGTGCCAAATCCAGGATCCTCCACTGGCAAGGGCTTACCTTGTCCTGGAAAGATGCCCATGCTTTTTCAAACTGACCCCACTTCCCATTCAACACCTAGGCCTGCCTGACTGGCAGTGTTGAGGCATCCTGGACTGACCTGGTTTCCAGTTCATTCAGCGTTGTTCCTCCTCATGGAATACCAACCATGGGCTGCCACTCCCCGTGACACAACAGAGCTGCTACCCTTTAATTGGCCAGCATCTCTAGGCGGTGGGATGTCTGTTCTGTAGACTTGGGCAGACAAGTAAGCATCTGACTGAATTTATAGTCTCCTGAGAATGGCTGCAACAGGATTGCACTCACTATCCTGTGAGAGAATTGTGGCGGTTAATTTCAGTCCAATAATTCAGTATGAGTCACAGATTTCAGAAAGGGGGTAAAGAAAAGGGAAATTTGGAAGAAAAACAGACACCTATCTTTCAGAAATATAACATTTATTTTCAAACCCGGTAGCTGTTTTTGATTCTATTTCAGATCTGCAGCTGGTATTTTCCAATGCTCAGCATTATATGGGTCCTTTACAATTCTTCACAATCAGATTGAGCTTCATGCCTAATAGCTAGACATAAAACAAAATGAAGCATGATTGTAAACTTGTAACAATGAACCGGTTGCTGCTTGAGCTGGGTAATATAATCCCACATGTCTGACCACATGAACTTTCCAATCTTCTCAAGAGAACTTTATTGAGATGAAATCAACTATAAAGCAACCCACTGATTTAATTTGCAATTGGTTGGGCCAAAAATCCTTGGAAAGGGTACATGTTATGTCTTGTGGTTCCAAGAAATTTGAAATAATCACGTTTTTTAGAACCATTATTGGATCTATCATCAAGAGAGTCTCTCAGATCTTCGTGTGGTGTGGAATACAGCATTTGTTTAGCGCAGTGTTGCAAAGTTGAGTGATATGACATATTAAATACTGCTGAATACATGCTCATAGCAATCTAATTCCTAACGTGTTCTAAATAATGTAACAATATAACATACAGTTTTAAAAAACTATAACACCTCTGTATATCAATATTACTGTTCCAATCAGAAACCATTTTATGTGGCTGAATATGTGCTGGAGGTTGGACCATCTTCTTTGTTAAGATGCATTGAGAAATATTACTATATCTCACCATAAAAATAAAACTCAATACAACTCTCACTTAACAAAGAAGAAGTAATGTTCATACAACAAAGTTAGATTTTGCATTCTGACACAGGGCTGGCCCACATTATGTGCGCTTTAAAAATAGTGTTAGAACCTGATTCTGCAATTTCTACCCCTCTCTCATGCCAGCAATTATCAACTGTATGGAATAGGAGGGCATGTTATATTGATTGATCTATATACTATTAAGAGCACAATGTTTTTAATGGATTTGAACTTGCTTTTTAATTTTTTTTGACAGTTTTATGAGGGTTGCAAAGACTTCTCAACGTGAGTTCTATATAAAAATAATAACATAGCATACATGTGGATCTCAAAGCCATGAGGTGGGATATGAGAGTACAAAGGCTGGTGGGTATTCTTTGGTGTCACAGCATCCTTGAACAGGCTTGAGGTGGAGATGGAGGCAAATGAATCTGATGCAGTCAGCTTAAAATGCCTGGCCCCTATTCACAGAGGCATTGGCCCAGTTCTGGAGTGTGAGGATCTGTAACCCTCAGCCCTCACCTCTCCATACTACCCTTAATTTTAATTAACCCTATCCCGCGTACTCTGCCTCATTCCCCTAACCATGAATACCCACCAGCCTTTGTACTCTCATATCCCACCTCATGGCTTCGAGATCTACATGTATGCTATGCTATTATTTTCATATAGAACTCACCTTGAGAAGTCTTTGCAACACTCATAAAACTGTCAAAATAAATAAAAAGCAAGTTCAAATCCATTAAAAACATTGTGCTCCTAATAGTATATAAATCCCTAACCTTTTCTTCCTCTCACCTATCCTCTCCTCCCACCTCAGGCTGCACCCCCATCTCCTATCTACTAACCTCATCCCGCCCTCTTGACCTGTCCGTCCTCCCTGGACTGACCTATCTCCTCCTTACCTCCCCACCTACACTCACCTTTACTGGCTCCATCCCCGCCTCTTTGACTTGTCTGTCTCCTCTCCACCTATCCTCTCCTCTATCCATCTTCTATCCGCCTCCCCCTCTCTCCCTATTTATTTCAGAAACCTCTTCCCCTCCCCCATTTCTGATGAAGGGTCTAGGCCTGAAACGTCAAGCTTTCCTGCTCCTATGATGCTGCTTGGCCTGCTGTGTTCATCCAGCCCCACACCTTGTTATCTCGGATTCTCCAGCATCTGCAGTTCCTATTATCTCTGATACAATATAACATGCCCTCCTATTCCATACAGTTCATAATTGCTGGCATGAGAGAGGGGAAGAAATTGCAGAATCAGGTTCTAACACTATTTTTAAAGCCCACATAATGTGGGTCAGCCCTGTGTCAGAATGCAAAATCTAACTTTGTTGTATGAACATTACTTCTTCTTTGTTAAGTGAGAGTTGCATTGAGTTTTATTTTTATCATGAGATATAGTAAGATTTCTCTGTGCATCTTAACAAACTTGCCTCATTAACTACCTGTGGCATCCCTCTTGTCTGATTCTGTCCCCATCTTACCATGGGGTCCCAGAACAAATCGCCACTCACTGGATATCCACTGAAGGATGGCTATCCCTGTCTGACAGGCTGCTGTTTGGCTGGATAATAGTTTTCAATCTAGTGTTGCACTCACCGGTATCATCAATGGCACAGCAGCCAATACCTAGCACATTCCAACCTATTATCTCACAGTAGGCCTTGTTTAACCGCCAGGTCACAGTTTGCCTGTTTTTAGCTTCATTTCATCTAACAACTCCTCTGAATCAATTCTATTCTGCCCCCAGGACTCACTGGACATTGCCATCTTGTCATTGTCAAGTAGGGCAATATCACATATAGGTAAGCCATTGAACAAATCCGAACATGAGTTTTTACTTACAGCTGGCAAAATCAAATACAAACAAAATAAGTACAGGATGCCCCACAATGATTCACCAAAAGATTCCCCAATTTACCTGACATTCAGAACCAGGTTGACAGAAAGTGTGGATCAGGCTTCTGCACTTCATAAAGAAAACTATTTGCATAAGTAATTAGACATTAGTTTCAGGTATGTAATTATGAACCATTGGCATATAACCCCTCCAGTTAAAACTCCTAATCCCCTTAAAATTCCAATATGTACCTCTTCAATTTCCACTCTGACTTCCTTCAATATCCTTGGATGGATTTCATCCAGTCTATGTACCCTATCCACTTTGAATCTTAGATAAAAGGTACTGCAGATGCTGGAGAATCCGAGATAACAAGCATGGAGCTGGATGAACACAGCAGGTCAAGCAGCATCATAGGAGCAGGAAAACTTGACGTTTCGGGCCTAAACCCTTCATCAGAAATTCTC
>JAHRHZ010000218.1:11213352-11249410 GCA_024137785.1 Ginglymostoma cirratum | reverse complement strand
GAGAATTTCTGATGAAGGGTTTAGGCCCGAAACGTCAAGTTTTCCTGCTCCTATGATGCTGCTTGACCTGCTGTGTTCATCCAGCCCCATGCTTGTTATCTCCACTTTGAATCTTAACAGCTTATCAATATCTCCTCCTTATCTTTGCTAATCTGTTCCAATGGCTGAGTTATGTGGCTGCAGCACAATGCTATGTGGGTAAACACAGATGCAAAGTATTCATTTAACACCGCTGGCATGCCTTTGGCCTCCATTCATAAATCATCTTTTGGGTTCAACATCAGTAATACTCTTCCTTTTACCACACTTTTAATATTTATGTACCTGTAGTAGACTAAGATTTCCTTGTAGGTTAGATAATAGTCTTTGTTCATAAACCCTCTTTGCTTCTCTTATTTGCTTTCTAAACCTCGTTGCTATATCTTGTATATTCAGCTCTCAATTGCATATCCTATCTGGCACCTATCATTTCTTCTTTATCTTAATCTCTATCTCTTTTTTCATCCAAGAAACTCAGGATTTTTTTGCCCCTACCTTTCCCTTTTGGGGGAATATACCTTGACTGTGCTGAACCTTTTCTTCTTTGAAAATAACCCATTGCTTAGTTATTGTTTTTCCCACCAACCTTTAGTTGCAGTCTATCTAGCGGAGCTCTATTCTTGCCCCAGTCTCCGCTAGTTGATTAGTCTGACACTAGATTGTCATTTTTCACCATCATCCTAAAATTTATGATAGGTTCGTGTTGCCCTAAATGCTCCCCCATTGACACTTGCTGTCGCTGTCCCTCATTTCCAAGAACCGTGGCTAAGGGAGTCTCCTTTCTTGTAGGACTGGGCACATACTGCTGTAGGAAATTCTCCTGCACACAATCTAAGAATGTTTGCTGCCTTTTACACTGCCATTATCCTAGTTTATATTTGGTATTTACAGTCCCCAGAAAAAAAAAACTTATACATATGTTTGTACCTATCTAATTTCCTTGCAGAATAATTTCTTGAAATACTTCTCACTAGTGGGTGGTCTGTAGATTACACCAAGGAATGCAATTGCATCCTTTCTGTTTCTTAGCTGTAGTGAAATCTGTTGTGGCCTTCAGCCCTCTGGTAAATATTTCTTCAACTCCGTAGTGCTCTCTTTATACAATAATGCTTCCCCTCTTCAAGTTCTTTTACCCCTTTCTTGTTTTTTCTGAATACCTTGTAACCATGAATGCTTAACATCCGGTTTTGCTCTTCCTTGAACCAGGTCTCTATTATTGCTGCAACAGCCACACAGCAATCCGAGTTTGTGGCTCACCAATCTTATTAATTACTTTCTGCATTCATACACATGCAGCATACTCCAATTCAGACTCCATTACCTTTCTCTTACTTTGAGTCCACCTAATAAATTACTAATCTTTATTCTAAGACTATCTGTCACTCCTATTTATTTGTGCACCCTAATGTTACTCTCCAATGTTCAATACTGGTTCCCACTCTCCTATTGAGATAGTTTAAGCCCTCCCCAACAGAATTAGCAAAACATGCTGCAAGAAACTCCATCCTGGCTCTGTTCAGTTGCAACTCATCTGGCTTTCACAGGTGCCATCTTCCAGTGTCCCAGCAATCTAAACCCACCCTCCTGTATCATCTTTCCAGCTGCACGTTCATTTATATTTTCCAATTTCTGGCACTAGAATTGGGAATAATCTGGAAATTACTACACTTGATGTCCTGCTTGCTAGTTTTCTACCATCACACATTGAAAAGCCTTTAAACAAGTTAAAATATACAATTCCACTCAGTAGAAGTAAACAATAAATGAACAAACAGAACCTGTATTTGTGTCTTGGAATAAACACAGCCTTTTGAGCACCACCAGTTTTATACTCAAGGAGTGATCCCTGTACCCAGCTTTCAGCTACTGGAACTGGGTATCAATTACATTCTGTATTGAGTTCTGAATAAGGGTCATGGGACTTGAAACCTTAACTCTGTTTTCTCTCCACAGATGTTGCCAGACTTGCTAGGTTTCTCCAGCATTTTCTGTTTTTGTAGTCAATTACATTCTGACTGGTATTTCCACTCAGCGCGATACTGTAATGCTCCTTCTACTCAATGTCCTCATCTTCCTCTTCAGGAAAATGCTACAGTGCTCCCCCCTCACCAGATCATATTCTCTCTTTGCCTGCTCCAGATCATAGCCTGCTAGAATTTTGTGGCATGTGCAGTTAGTGGCGTACTGCAAGGCATTCTGAGTTCAACCTAAGCATTGGATTCTCATCTACAGATCATCCATAACCATGGTGAAGAATAGGCTGCGTCCAGGGGTTACGTAACAGCATCATCAGCCATTGTTGCAGAGGGTAGCCCTTGACTCCTAATGATGATCCTCATAAGGCTTCTGGGCTTGAATTGAAGCTGGAACAAGGAAGTCCCCAAAGATTTAGGCATCAAGGCAACTCTCAGGGTACCTGGTGCATACTTCTAAATGGGGTAATCGATGATCACAGAGGAATTGTACACTGATGGAATGAAACCTTTTTCTGCTGATGAAATTTACTTTGTTATGATATGGTGCTCTATATGTTATGTGTTTAAAATCTATAATGCTCTGCACCTGGGAGATGCTAACTATGTTGCTAGGCTCTACTGCCTGGGTCATAGCACTGGCCTTATCATGGGGAAACAAGATAAAATAGTGGGATCTAGCACAAGTTGCATTTGGCAACAGCCTTAGTTCATTTGTAGATTGAGGACTGAGAGATCCCACCCAGTTTTCTAATGGATCTTTGGAAGCAGCCAATTGCATAAAATGTTTAACACAACTGTCACATTGACAGCTACTGGAATGGGATGACCACACATTCCTTCCTGTAGGTCCCACTCCAGCACTTGGCAATGCTCTATGACTTTGTCATGGGACATTCGCCATCTGAGGTGACTGTTGATGACCACTCCTCCTCCTACAGTTCAGAACTGTAGTGATACACCCCCACTGACCCTGACCTCTCCAAGCAGTTGAGTATCCAAGCACTTGGACTGATAGTGATCAATGGCCTTGACTTACTGTGCCAGGACCACTTGAATTCAGGGTATCTCCCTTGACTTGTCTGAGGACTACTTCCCTAGGACTTTGAGACATGAGCATTTGGTTGATATACAGCAGTATAATTGTCATGTACACTGCCGGCACATGTGTGATTGACATAGCACAGTGTCCTGCAGCCACATGTCTATCCTCTCAACTGCTGACTGCTGACAACCATTCCAAACTGCCTGGCTTTCAGTCTGTGCTAAACAACAGGGCAAGGCAGAAGTACTGTAAGCATCAAAGTGGGTGCAAAGGGAATGATCCCTGAGATGCAGGCTGGTCTAGTCCATTGTATGGGTTGTTGTCTCTACTGCAAAGTAACCCTTGCACGTTATAGATGATATCCTTGCTTAATTATAATTCAGTGTAAAAATGTGGCACCTCCAAAATATTGTCTCCCAATGCTGGCCAGAGAATGTGTTTCAGAAATACCAAAAACAGGTGACACTTTAAAATCAACATTTGATTACCTTTGCTTTGCGAACATGACTGCAAGGTAATTAATGCAAACAATGGTGCAGGGTGGGGGGCACAGTGGCTCAGTGGTTAGCACTGCTGCCTCACAGCACCAGTAACCTGGGTTCAATTCCACTAGCAGGCAACTGTGTGAAGTTTTCACATTCTCCCCATGTCTGCATGGGTTTCCTCCCACAGTCCAAAGATGTGCAGTCTAGGTGGATCGGCCATGCTAAACTACCCATAGTGTTCAGGGATGTGTAGATTAGGTGCGTGAAAGAGAGATGGATCTGATTGGGATGTCCAAGGTCAGTGTGGACTTGTTGGGCCGAAGGGCCTGTTTCCACACTGTAGGGATTCTATGACTTTTAATGTAATGGCCATGATTGCTTGAGATTTGCAATGTACAATATTCAACAATGACATGACGATGAAGTGCAATTTGATAGTAGATTAGAACATAGAACATCATAGAACATCACAGCGCAGTACAGGCCCTTTGGCCCTCGATGTTGCGCCGACCTGTGAAAACAATCTGAAGCCCATCTAACTTACACTATTCCATTATCATCCATATGTTTATCCAACAACCATTTAAATGCCCTTAAAGTTGGCGAGTCTACTACTGTTGCAGGGCATTCCACGCCCTTACTACTCTCTGAGTAAAGATTGGCATTAATGAATCAGTGGGTGCTGGATGAATGCAATTGACCCCAGCAGGATCTCACATTCAAATAATTGGACTCCATGGGAAAATAAAACTGGTAACATACTCTGCCAATTTTGTCCAAACCACGTGTGGTGGCAGTCACTTTGTATCACTATTGCAGAGTTGACTTTAGATCAAAGCTGACAAGGTTTCAACATCGTGGCCTTGAGTGACTTTCAGGCTGCAACTCAGACATAAGATGATATTTCCACACTTCATGTTCCCTTTTCTGCTGCTGTCGCTGTTCATCAATGACCTTTCAACCTTTCCCCGTATAATAGCACATAAACATTAATATCTGCATTTTAATCCCAGAGCTCATGGCTTTGTGCATGGCTATGTCCTTATTGGCCATACACACTCCAGATGTAGAGGCCAGACTTATTGCGGCATGTGAAAACTACCCTCCCAGTACTCCCTGCCTATTCTATATGGTATCCAAATCCATCCTTCCCATCTTTGAATTGTCCTTTTTCACCATAACCATTCCCTCAGCAACCCAGTCCAATGAAACTTGGCTGATTGTGGCAAACATTCTTGTCTGGAATTGGATGAGTTCCTTGACTGACTGTACTGTCACTGTCAGGCTGACTAAAATCTCCCTTGACCTGATTAAGGATTGGTCCACTTTGGCTCAGACATGGCCATTTGGCTGAAGCACAAAAATGTGTTTGCCATCTAAGCTATTGGAATATGTTGTTTGTATGACATTGATGTAGCGCACTGCCTTGACTATTCTCCACTGTGACAAGCTGCCTGCTTCTCTCTCTGCTTGAGAAAGCAAAGCATGCGATAGACTACGGCATCTTGTAACTTAGCAATGAAGAGCGTGTGCACGAAAAAGTAAAGCAAGCCACAGAGGCTAGCAGCCTCCAAGTAACTACAAAGTGAGTGAGTGCTAATAAATGAAGCTAAGAGTTATAAGAGGCATTCTGTGTAGATACGTGAGTATGCATGTGCACAGTGACTTAAAAGAAGCATGCAAATTGGAGAGAACACAGTGTGGAGCTGGATGAAAACAGCAGGCCAGGCAGCATCAGAGGAGAAGGGATGCTGATGTTTCGGGTCGGGATCCTTCTTCAGAAATGGGGGAGGTGGAAGGGAGCTCAGAAATAAATAGAGAGAGGAGGGGTGGGGCTGGGGAAGGTAGTGGGATGGTGACAGGTAAGCGCAGGTAGGGAGTCGTGGGGATTGGTTAGTGGGATGGGTGGGGCGGATAGGTGGGGGAGAATATGGACAAATTGTGTCAGATCAAGAACGCAATGATGAGAGAGAGGGTTGGTCATGGGATGAGGCCATGGACGGGGAGATTTTAAAACTGGTGAAATCCATGTATGGGCCATTGGGCTGTAGACAGGGGTTCACTTGCACATACATCAACCTGGTCTACTACATCCGTTGCTCCTGATGTGGCCTCCTCTATATCGGTGAGACCAAGTGGAGGCTCGGAGACCATTTTGTAGACCATCTGCGCTCTGTTAGTGACAAATGACAGCACATTCCAGTAGCTCCCCCTACTTTAACTCCCCCTCCCACTCCCTGGGTGACATATCCATCCTGGGTCTCCTCCAGTGTCACAATGATGCCACCTGCAAACTGGAGGAGCAGCACCTCATATTCCACCTCGGGAGCCTACAGCCCGATGGCCTAAACATGGATTTCACCAGTTTTAAAATCTCCCCACCTCCGACCTCATCCCATGTCCAGCCCTCCCTCTCATCCCCACCTCCTTGACCTGAAATAACCTGTCCATCTTCTCTCCCACCTATTTACCCCTCCCACTCACTGACCAATCTCCAAAGCTCCCTACCTGCACCATCACCATCCCACTTACCCGCTCCAGCCCCACCCCTCCTCTCTCTATTTATTTCAGAGCTCCCTACCCCCACCCAAAATGGGTCCCGAACCAAAACGTCAACTTTCCTGCTCCTCTGATGCTGCCTGGCCTGCTGTGTTCCTCCAGCTCTGCATTGTCTTATCTCTGACTTCAGTATCTGCAGTTCTTGCTATCTCGATGGAGATTGGGGATGTCCCTTTGCTCCAAAGACTGAAGATTTGAAGTAGAGTATGAGTTAGTCTGAGATCGAGCATGATTATGCAGTGAGGTTAACAGTTTGCTGATGTTGAGTCATGTCAATGAGGGGTGGAGGAGGCTGGTGCCTATAGGGCATGTAGAGATATTGCTTTGAAGACAGGATTGGATGAAGGCTTGGGCACACAGGCAGTGACCCACTGTTGCCAGGTAACAGTTCTGACTTTCATGATGGGAATTGGTGCTGTCTGGGAAAGGGAAAACAACTGGAAGTGGCAATTAAATGAGCTGAATTCAACTAAAAATGAAATGCAGATAGATGAAATGAATTTTAACTTTGCTGTTTTAAAGCCAAAAATCAGGACATTTTCTTTCTTGATTTTGAGAATCCAGTGTCTGCATTCTCCCTTTATTTTTCCAACTTTCTTTCATTGCCCATGCCATTCCAGGCAGAGGAAAATTGTATCCAAGAGACAAATGCACGCAAGCTACCATGACTGTTTATAAAACATTCATTCAACCTCAACTGAAGCTTGATGTTTAATTCTGGGCAAGCATTTTCAGAAGGATGCAAAGGCTTTAGAAAAGATATATGAATGTTTTAAAAGAATGAGGGGTATGGAACGTCAGTTAGGCATGTAGGTTGGAGACGCTGAAATTGTTCTCCTCAGAGATGGTAAGATTGATAGGAGATTGGATTGAGATGTTCAAAATCGTGAGGGCTCTGGACAGAATAGCTCGAGAGAAAATATTTTCTTTGGAGGAAAGTTTGAAAAACTAGAGGATACACGTTTAAGTTAATTGGCAAATGAAACAAAGACAACCTGAGAAAACATTTTTTTTTTGCAGAGCAATTGGTTAGAATCTGGAATACATTGCCAGAAAGAGTTCATTTGTCGCTTTTGAAAGGGAATTGGATAAACACCTGAAGATAAAAAAAAAATGCAGGATTATCGGGGGAAAATAGGCTGTGGGCCTAGCTGAATTGTTTTTGACGTGGGCTGATGCAGATTCAATGGGTCAAATTATCTCTCTTTGAGCTGGGACGATTGCATGGGTTACTTTAAACAGTTTTTAGAATCCATTTTTATTGTTTTGGATGGTTTTCACTCATTCTATTCTTTTCTCTTTTTATTTACTTTTTCTAGTTCCTAAAACTTTCCCAGTTTTTAATCTTATTCCCAGTCTTTGCAATGTTATAAATCCCTTATTTTAATCTAATGCCATTACTAATATTCCGAGTAAGTCACAGATAGACCTTCTCAGTGAGTTTTCATTTTTTTCTCATGGAATGTATGTTTATTGAAAATTTTCACTTAGGTTTCTTTAATCGTTTCCCAATGTCTTCTTGCAACTATACCTTTTTGTTTATTTACCCAAATCAACCTTAGCCATCTCTTCTCTCAAAACTATGCCATTGACTTTGTTTACATTTAAGATTGTTGTTTTGAGCTTTTGAGTACTTCTCTCAAATTAAACATGGAATTCAATTGGATCATGATTACTTTCTCCCAGAGGGTCTTTTATAATGAAAGTATGAATTAGCACTGCCCCACAACATCATGCAAGATCTAAAACTACTGGGTTGATTCGACAATGAATATTCCAGTAAATGGTTGTGCAAGTATTCTACAGTCTTCCATCAGATTACCTTTGTCAATTTGATTCATTCGGTAGATATGAAAGTTAAAATCCTCAAACATTAAATTTTGATTTTATTTGATTTATCATTGACACATGTACCTAGGTACAGTGAAAACGTTTGTTTTGCAAGCTGTACAGGCAGACCATACCATACAAAATTCACAGGGTGATAGAACAGTACGAGGAAGACAATGTTATGACCACAGAGAAAGAGTACAAAAAGCAAGATCGACATTAAACTTGAAATTTGAGAGGTCCTTTCAGAAGTCTAATAACAGTGGGAAAAAAGCTGTTCCTGAACCTGTTGGTACACGTATCTTCTGTATTTTCTGTCTGACGGAAGAGGTTGGAAGAGATGGAGTTAGATTACTTGTTATAATCTCCAACTGTGAGAGCAAGTTTTCCTCCTCAATGTTTGCTGAAACAAGGACCAATGCTTCTAATTGATTTAGAAACATAGGAGAAAGTCAAGAGTTGTCACTCAGTAATATGGTTCATCAGTAGCAGATGAGTGGCAGTGGAATACAGCTCTATTATTTGCAATGTCACATGCCCCCCTCCAGTGGTATCAGTAATATCATTGCCGTCAGATCTCCTCCTGCTCATGTGATCTTCCACTTGTTGGGTTAGTATGTGCACAGTAGAGGAGAATTGAAAGTATATCAGGCAACTTAACATAGCATACACACTGTGAGGAAGTGACAGTTGTGTCTAAGAGTTGGAAATAGCTATGGGGACAGTAACCAAATTCTCTGTGTGAACAGATGAAGGTCAAGTAATGTGATGGGGCTAAGAGAGACATGTGAAGAAAAATGGGAGGGTTCTTGCCTAGACACAATAAGATAGCTGAGGTGAATTATATTCTCCTGAGCTTTTGGTAGGGTCTTGAAACAATGAAATTCTACCATATTTGGTTTGCTACCTCTTTCCATTGTGGCTGAGAAATTCTCTCTGGTCACTGGGAGTTCATCACAATGGAAGAGGACTCTCTTCCTGTATCTCACTCGCTTGACAAATATTCATGACACCCTCCACAAATGTAGAGGCAGTGGTGACCTTATCAGGGCCCTCTTGTGGTACAGTAGTTGTGTCCCTATTCCTGGTCTAGGAGGCCCAGGTTCAAGTTGCCACCTGCTCAAGACATGTGTAATGACATCTCTGAACAGGTTGATTACAAAAGTAGGTGAATAAAGAAAAGTAGATAGTTGCAGGCAACTATTTAGTGGTGGCTGCTTTACTAGATATCCCATTGCAGTGAAAAATGAGCTGTTTTTAAGCAATGTAATTAATGCTGACAGCTCATTATGAGTATTATATTGAGGGCCTACTGCAAAGGTGGATCAGGCCTCCATCAGAATGCCTGACTGGTCCACATGATAATTGAAAATTTCTCCCCGTCTGTGCTCCTCCTACCCCCAAGCGGTTTCGTGCGTTGCTTGAAGAGGAAGGCATAGTGGCATTTAGAGCTCACCCTCCCAGTTTTGTCACTGTTTTTCTTCAGTTTTCCATACCCAATTATTTCAACAAATAGAAACTGCCAATTTTACATTCATGAAAATTGCAAACTTTTTTTTTCTTGAAAACGTAATGTTGACAAGCCAATGAAAGATCCTAGTTCAAATTGCTACACCCACAGGAGGAAACTTCAAAGCGTCTTAGATCTCAGCATCAAAAACTGCCAGTATTTGGTGGGATTAGCTTTTGGCTAAATGTATTTGTAAACTGGATTCAAATCCTTGCACTTTAAACGTTTTGAATGTTACTGGTTCAGCATCTTTTGCACATTTGAACTGGTGACAGCCCTACTTCAAAAAAGTTTTCATTTTTTTCCCCTTAAATAACAACTCCAGATTCTGACAGAGACAAAAGAAACAGTCCTTACTCTACTAAGTCACAATATCCCTCGGAGGTGTCCCTACTCCTATTTACTTTAGAAGAGAGAAAATTTCAGAGGGTAAAGATGAATGCATGGCCCTAGTGGTTGACAATATAAAACAAACTTAACAGTGAGCAAATGTATGTTGACTGATTACTTCTGATGTGAATGTAAGCTACATTGTTGCAACACAGCTTTGGTATTCATAGTTTACACAGCATTTGTGACAAATTCACAGTTTACCACAGATTATGCAAATATAATAATAGAATTGCAAACTGGCAATATAATGCTCCAGTGACAGTCAAATTACCTGAAATGAATTAATTATACTTTCAAAGTATTGTCTCAAAGCCAGGGAACATTAATTTTTAAACCTAAGATGGAGTAAATGGTACATTATAGAACGGGATTATTTCATCACTGTCCAGATTTTTAACCAGATCATCTGAAGCAGAAAGGACAATGGGTCCAAATGCCATTGGCAGAAGTTGTTAAAAAGTGACATACATCTTCTCCACGGAAGAAAAAGTACAGACATGATCTGCAGAAATCGAAAACAAATGTTTGATGTAATGGATAGCTGGAAAGTGTATTGATGACAGATGCCATTGACGCTTCGTAAAGATAATGCATAGTCAACATCTGAAAAGAAAAAAAGGGAGTTTAATTTTGTTTTAATTATTCCTTGCATGTGGTGGGCACTTCCAAATCACAAAGCTATTATTGCATGACTCCATTTGATTATCAGTGTAGTTGCTTAAAGGAAGAAAAAATTGGCATGTGTCTTTTTGGGCAGAATGCTGAAGAAATTTCAAGCCAAAACTACTTCCAAAGCTGAACTGATAATGATGGGGTCAGAAATAATGCAGTAGAGTTTAATCCAACCGTTGAGTTTTTCATCTTTCTCTTTAAGTGAAGTCCAGAATGAAGAAATGAAATTCCTTGCAAAGAGACCACTGAGGGGTGCCTTGCTTTTATTTTCTGATGTGGAAGTACCAGTGTTGGACTGGGAATAGACAAGGTCAGAAATCACATGACACCAGGGTATACTGCAACAGGTTTATTTGAATTCACAAGCTTTTGGAACATTGCCCTTTCATCAAGGCAAGTGAGAGGGAAGCGCACAGACACAGAATTTATAGGTAGACAGATAAAGGACAGAGAACTCTTTGCCCTTGATCTCTGTCCCTATAAATCCTGTTTCTGTTTGCTTCTGTGTTACTTTCTGACTATGTTAACTGCCCAGCTTGCTAGCACAGCAACCTCTGCCAAACCTTTGGCCACTTTGGTATTGGAAATTTTCTGTCTGATGGAAGAGGTTGGAAGAGATGGAGTTAGATTACTTGTTATAATCTCCAACTGTGAGAGTAAGTTTTCCTCCTCAATGTTTGCTGAAACAGGGACCAATGCTTCTAATTGATTTAGAAACATAGGAGGAAGTCAAGAGTTGTCACTCAGTAATATGGTTCATCAGTAGCAGATGAGTGGCAGCAGAATACAGCTCTATTATTTGCAATGTCACATGCCCCGCTCCAGTGGTATCAGTAATTGAAAGTACCAAAGTTGAACCCTCTCTGTTACTGGTCCTCACTATTGATATGTAAAAGAGGAAACTTAAAACTAAAGTTGCGAGCTTTGATCCAGCGAGAATCATCCTGACATTTATGTGAAAACATGCCCCCTCCTTTAACCCGTTGCAAATCAAATAAGTGAAGTAGAACAAAAATCATACGTACATTGTAAAATAAATTTAGGTGAGCGATGGTTTCCTCTGGATGTGGTTATAGACCTATGTCTCTATTTTACAATGGAACTTTGTATTTTTGCGCATCTTTTGCATTGTATGCATGTGGTAACTACCAATATTGTCTGTAGGAGTAATCCTTACCACTCGCCAACATAGAAGAAGCTATCTGCACTATCATTCACTATGGTTTGCTGCCACTATTCTTTTTCAGATTGGGATCTGTGAGAACCCACTTAGTCTGAAATAGTAGTGGAAACCTACTGACCAATCTAACAAGATGAGACACTTTGTCTTTAATAAAATGTAATTTATTGGATGATAGCACCTAAATACATGTTACAGTGATTAGATAGACATTGTTACAGATACTATGTAGAGAACCTGGATGTAAGTCTTAAATCTTTGAGAGCTTAAACTGTTCTTTAAAACATGGCCCATGTGACATCATCTAAGTAATATTACATACAAATTAAATAATTAGTTACCATTTCCCCATCCACCCCCTCCATAGTCTTTGACTTCACAAATTCACATGGTCTGGAGGTTTCATTATTCTCTCAGAACATTTTCTCTACGGACTTGGAAGATTAGTCGGCGTGTGGGTTGAGGGCTTTGATTCTGCACCTGACAGTGTCAGGTCTGAAAATTCCTTAAGGCTAGACACTCTTTAATCCCTTGGATTTCCTTTGCAAAAGACCCTTTCTTGCTAAGACAGGGAATTGCTACATTGTAACCTCTGAAAGACCTTTAGTCTCAGACATTTCCTTCACAGAGGAAGGCCGTCTTGTTGAACAAGGAAGTTTCTTTTTTGCAGTGTTCTGGATTATTAGATTCTGCAAATGCTTCCTCGTAAAATTGTGGATCTATGTGTTCGCCAATTTCTTGATGGCCATGCCTTGCATTTCTGGACATTGGTCTTTCCTATCCAGATGGTTTCCATGGGATTGCGAGCACGACATCTGCATGTATTCAATCTGTGTCAGCAAATTTTTGTTCTTAATCTGGCAGTAAATCTGTTTTGAAGTAGAATCTTAGCTTTTATTTGTTGATTAGTTTAGATGCTTTCATTTGGACTCAGTGTTGGAATATTGGAGAAACCACTATGTTTAATTCCTCAGCTCTGTTATTTAAAAAATTCTTCTTGCTTGGCGTGATCTCTCACATTGTTACTAGGGATTCTTCATGGGAAGATAAGGCAATTAATTTCTCTATTTCAGCTTGTAACTTTTGAATCACCTCAGCACCTGACATTATGCTTAAATCTGTCATAACTATTTGTTCAGCAATCTGTGTTGCACCTTGATGCATCTGATTAATCAATGAGCTCCAATGGGGTGTACTGCTCATTGGATATGTGGTTGCTGGTGCTTGCTTGCAAACCTTGCTGATCCTTGCAGTCTGAACTCTCTTCAGTGTTGATAGCAATGGAAAGCATTTCTGCCAAACAATTGCAAGTTTCCATCTTGCTCACAGAACAAAATAAATCTCTTATGCTGACACAAGCTAGTCTTAGTGGATTATGTCTTCTATTTGGGTTCTGTGTTGAGGCTAAGGAACCCTATTAAATAGTTTCTGTGCTGTCCTTTGACTGGTTGTTCCTTAGCTAAAGGCTGTTTGACCAGTTATTCTATGACTCGTTGTTATTGGACAAGTTGTTTCTTGAATTGAACCTGTTTGTTTCCTTACACCATTGAAGAAGATTGATGCCAAGACTTGCATTCATACTTGAGAGTGAGGATTCTTGATTGTGAGGTGTATTCACATTCTCTAATATCTGATATCCCTGCTATTGGAGGGTGGTTTGCAGCACACTTTTACTCTTAAGTTCTATACCGCTGGACATGTATTTGCACTGCTGTCAGCTATAGACAGTGTGTTTTCAACCATTGTTTTCTATTCAATAATATGGTCTAATAACGAAAACCACTACATCAAATTTGAAATGCCTTCGGTTTTCTTAGGTAATAAAGTCTTACAACTTTTTTCTTCCATTATTGTTGAATGTTGTGGCTTCAATTATGTCATTTATTGTTTTAATCTTGACTTTGTAGCAGGATTGAGATCTCAATTTGAATTTCTCTGTGGTCCTTGTTTGTTTAATACTGCTGTGCCTTATAGTGTCTGCTTTCTGTGATGGTGATACTCAAACCCTGTCAGTATCTTTCTTTACTGCTAGCCTTCAATCCTGTAATCCTGTGTCATTTTTAAAAGTGCCCCCTTAATTTTAAGGGATTTTAAGTTTACTCACAGGCCCTCCAATGTCTATTTGTTCTCTGGCTGAACCCTGGCTTGGGACTGTTCCTACAGATGACTGGGACTTGATGTAATCTGTGCCAGTTTTGGAGTGACCAACGAGGCAGCTCCAGGATGTTTCTAGCTTGGCAGCTGCAGCACATCTCTTACCAGGTCTGAAATGCTATCATATTGATTTTAGATCCTCCCTCGTCAAGTGTTGGCAAGAGATTCTCTGCCGGAAGTTTCCTGACTGTTCAACACTTTATGCCACTGACTGTCTGCTTGAATAGGATTCTTAAAGCTGTGTTTGAAGAATCATTACACTTCAACCACAGCCAGTTTTGTAGGAGCAGTTATATGCAATCTGCATTAATACTCACCGTGTGGTAGGTTTATAGCCACATCTGGTTTTAGGATCAGGATCTACTAGGTATATTTGGAGTCTTATTGTAGAAGAAAATCACTTTCTAGACTAATGAAAAATGTCCTTTATCTTAAACAAGAGAAGTCTGAGATTATGTGGAAATGCTGGATTTGGTCTTCAAGATTTTCAGCTGTTCTCCCACCAAGGCAGTATTAACCCTTTCAAACCCTTACAACTCTTGCCAATGTGCTGACCAGGATTCCTTGGCAGGACAAAGAAGGACACTCAGAAAGAAGAGGTGAAAGGTACTGCAAATAAAGCACTGAAGCTCCTCCAGCATGGGCTCCATCTGCCACGGACTGACCAGAAATCCCGAACATTTACTCCAGTCGTTCCTCACGGAGGATGCTGCAAAGTAGACCTCCTGGCATTCTCAAGTCAGCCTGGCCCATGAACACGAAGAGCACATCGTCGATGTATGCTGAAAAGACCACTTCCAGCTTCGGCCTGTGCAGAGACAAACCTGACAGCCACTTACACAAGGGGCACAGGAATGGCTCCACGCAAAGAAAGTCCTGCTGGCCTGACAGGGAGCAGGCCTGATACACACCCCTCTCAAAGCATAGGGCACTGTCAGCGACCTGTAACCTTCACTAGACACTCTGTGGCAATATACAGAAGTCCAGTCCATGTAACAAAGTGCATCCTGAAACTGAAAGCTCACAGAGTCCTGAGAAGATACTCATGATCCATCCTGTTCAATGTCTTTTCCTGATCAAGGGAGAGAACGGCACTCAACAGAGCAGCCCTTCGGGAATGATGGATCACATCTCAAACCAAAAGGATGTTATCCTGAGCGCTTCAGCCTGGGAAGGTGTAGGACTGGTCTGGGTGAATTGTGTGGTCCTGCACCATATCAAGGCGAGACAAAAGTGCCCTGGAAAATCTTTTAGTTTGTGGTGAGGAGGGAGACTGGTTACCAGCTCTTTAACAAATGGAGGTTCCCCTTCTTGGGCAACAGAGTAATGATGGCCCTGAGCCAAGAAAGGGGCCGACCCCCAATCCCTGTCCCAGAACTCTCCAAGGAACTCCACACTGAGCCCATCTTACCCATGCGACGCCGGATGAAGATGCTAGTCAGCTTCTCCATGCTCAGAGGGCCATGGGGAGAAGAGAGAGAATTGAAAATCTCTTGCTTAGGCCCTGATGTCTTTCGGATCTGGGACAAGGGATCCATCATTGGCGAGCAGCGCAAACAGCTACTGGCAGATCCCACGCCTTTCTTTTAAAATGCGTAAAAATAGAGAGAGCTGCAGTCCAGACCCTGGAGGAATTGGATCTGCAGCCTCCCATGTGCACCCTGGGACCTGACAAGAGGCTGGTCTCAGAGCACGGCCTTCTTCTCTCCCTAAGCTTCCTGCAGGAGTGGGTCTGCACTGGGCTGACTGAGATGTGACTCCAGCTCGAGCCCCTCCTTCTCCAACTCCTTATCCTTGGATTTCCCTCGCCTACTCCTGATAGAAGACATGTATGTAAGTCTTGCCCATGTTCCACCATCGCCTCAAGGGTGAGATGTACTCCCCCTCTTCCTTCTCCAGCTGACAGTACAATTCCTGGAACCACTCGGCCTCCAGCAGCAGGTTGTTAATGTGCCAGTATGGTCTGAAACAGAACAGAATGAGCTCCACCCATATTGTGATCAGTGAACAGCACCTGCTGCATGGAGGCTATCAGGATGCAAGAGGCATACGTCCTGGAAATGTAGAGGCAGACAATTCTGGACAATCCAACTCAGGCTTCATAAAGCTGAAGGCAATAAAGTCAATTCCACCAGATGTGTACCATATCAAAGGACTTGACCAGAATCCTCAGTTTCCCCATTGATACTGAGCCCTTCTGGACACTGCCAAAATCCCTACTCTCAGGGACACAATTAAAACCTCCCCCGACAAGAATGACTTCACCCCGTATTTGTAGTGAGCTACTTACTGATAAAAGAGCAGTTCAGGGTGATGGCGAGAAATTCACCACAAATACTAACCTGGCACTAGACTTTTGTTGTTCTAAGGTACTGATAATTTTGCTTAATGTGGTGTCTTTCCACAGAATTATTGTGGTATTGTTTTCAGTGAGAAAGGACTCCAGCAACTGTTTCTTATAAAAATTCAAGCAAAGAAGTCTTTTTTTCCCATCAGAACTTTTCTCTTGTTACTACAATCAGGACTAAAGCTAATTGACATCCAAAGGCAAACTACAAATAGAATTGTAGACTTGCAAGCACATGGACATGATAAAGGTTGGCAAACATATAATGGATTCTACATGCTTTTTTTTTGCAAGAACCAGTAAATCATAAAAAACAAAGGCCAATTATCTGACCATATTGAGGATCTGAACCAAGGGTCAGTCCAATGCTTGAATAATTGCTTGTGACTGAAGATTACATTCGGGTACAAAAGCAAAATACTGCAAAAGCTGGAAGTCAGGATAAAATAGAAAATGCTGCAATTCTTTAGTCGATCTGGCAGCATCTGTGGATAGAGAAACATAATGAAAACTTTAGGTCAGCAATCTTTCATCAGCTGTAGTCCACTACTTGGTATTGCTCAGATTGCTAAGGACAACTCATTTACAACTGATTAAACAAGGCAGATTTCTCTGGAAAAGGGCGCAAAGTCTCGACAGATCAAGCGATTTCTCTGATTGCTGGCTTTTGGAGTAAGGTTAGTGCATTGCAGCAGCTGGTAGACCAGTGAGTGACAGAATGTAACCCTAAGATTTCTGAATGAATCTGCCTGTTGCTTAAATCCTGATGCAGTCAGTTTCATAGCACTCTTGAGGGAGATCATTAACAGTTTGGTATCACAAGCCCTTGCAAGATTCAGGCCAGTGTTTTCTAGACTTATTTCTCAACAGTCAGCATGCAGCCACAATGTCGTAAATGGAAAGATATGTCCGTGTTTTGGATCACATGATATATGAGTGCACTGAAAACATAAAGTGCTGGATAAGCTCAACAGGCCACAGCATCTGTGGGCAGGGAAGCAGAGTTTGCATTTTGAGTCCAATACGATTCTTCTTTAGAGATAGAAATGGGATGGGTTTTATGAGAAAGGGAGGAGGATCAGGTGAAACAAAATGGAACCTTCACCTCTCCTTCTTTCTGTAACCTCCTCCAGTCTACAGCATTTGTTCTCTTCAAATTCTAACTTCTTGTGCATTCCCAGTTTCCATTGTCTCAACATTGGTAGCAGTGTCTTTAGTTGCGTTGGCACCAAGTTCAGGAACTCCATCCTTAGATCCCTCCATCTCTCTGTTTTTCTATAAGATGCTCCTTAAATCTACTCTTAGAGCAAGCTTATGTCACCTACCCTAATACCACTTTAAGTTATAAAGTCATAGAAATGTACAGCATGGAATCAGACCTTTTGCTCCAACTTGTCCATGCCAACCAAATATCCGAAATAAATCTAGTCCCATTTGCCAAAATTTGATCCATATCCCTCTGAAACCTTCTTATTCACATACCCACTCAGATGCCTTTTAAATGTTGGAATTGTACCAGCCTCCACCACTTTCTCTGGCATCTCATTCCATACATGGACCACCCTTTGCATGAGAAAGTTGCCCCTTAGATCCCTTTTAAATTTTTTCCCTCTCACCTCAAACCTATGCCCTCCCCTATGGACTCCCCCATCCTGAGGTAAAGACCGTGCTTATATGCCCTATCTATGCCCTTCATAATTTTATAAACCTCTATAAGGTCACCCCTAAGCCTTCGACATTCCATAGAAAATGGTTCCAGTCTTTTCAGCCTCTCCCTATAGCTCAAACCCTCCAACTCTGGCAACATCTTTGTAAATCTTTTCTGATCACTTTCAATTTTCACAACATCCTTCTTGTAGCAGGGAGACCAGATTGAAAGCAGTATTCCAACAGTGGTCCAACCAATGTCCTGTACAACCGCAACATGACTTCCCAACTCCTATACTCAATGCACTGGCAAGCATACTGAATGCCCTCTTCATTATCTTACCTGCGACTCCACTTTCAAGGAACTATGAACTTACACTCCAAGATCTCTTTGTTCAGCAATACTCTCCCGGACCTTACCATGAAGTGTATAAGTCCTGCCCTGGTTTGCCTTTCCAAAATGCAGCACCTCACTTTTATCTAAGTTAACCTCCATCTGCCAATCCTCGGCCCATTGGCCCATCTGATCAAGATCCTGTTGTACTCTGAGGTAAACTTCTTTGGTGTCCACTGCACCTCTAATTTTGGTGTCAACTGCAAACTTACTAACCATACTTCCTATGTTCACATCCAAATCATTTATATAAATGATGAAAAGCAGTGGACCCAGCACCGATCCTTGTGGCACACCGCTGGTCACAGGCCTCAAATCTGAAAAGCAACCCTTTACCACAACCCTCTGTCTTCTACCTTTGAGCCGTTTCTGTATCCAAATGGCTATTTTCCCTCTATTCCGTGTGATTTAACCTTGCTATGCGGAATCAAATTTAGTTTGATAAGGTTCGTGTATAGCAGCTTGTCTATTTTGTTTCATTCAAAGTGTAATACAAATGTAAAAGGTTTTGTCACATTCATGGTGTGCTCATGGAAGCGTAGGCTGGGAATTCAAACAGTCGTTTGACAATATTGAAGTTGAACATTGCCGTTACATGTTACCAAATCTTTTTGCCTTTTTGACAGATGCAAGAATACCAGAGTTCAAACAATCACATCAATTTATCCAATGGGAGGAGCAGGCGCTGATTGGTTGGCACGTTGGCTTTAATTGGCTGAGGTGTTGCCATCGAGAAAGCATTCACAACACCTCAAGAGTGGGGATTATAACGTTTATTTTCTGTCAGAATAAGCCGAGACAGATCAAAGTGAGGCACATATACGCCTGAACCGTGTGGAGACTTCCACTTCGCAATTTCTGAAGCTATCAGTTACTTTTTCTTATTCTGCAGCTTCATTTACATCCAAGGCTCATAGATACAATTTTCAGGTGGGATTGTAAATGGGTGAGCACATTCCAACCTGTTTGGCTCTCAGGTGTAGTAGGAACTGCAGATGCTGGAGAAGCTGAAATAACAAGGTGTAGAGCTGGATGAACACAGCAGGCCAAGCAACATCAGAGGAGCAGAAAAGATGATGTTTTGGGCCGAGACCCTTTCTGAAACTTCAGCTTCCTCGCTCCTCTGATGCTGCTTGGCTTGCTGTGTTCATCCAGCTCTACACCCTGTTATCTCTGGCTCTTAGGTGTGTTGGTCAGAACCCTGACTGAAATTTTCAGGCAAAGTCAGGTAGAGCATGCGGGATATGGTACATTAAATACCTAATCAGAAACATTTAAAGGGGCCATTAATATCTGAATTCTTCCCAAAAGAGTGCCCTCAGCTCAGTGGCGGTATCTAATATAGGTCCAAATCCAACCCAAGATGCAGCCTCCAGGCACCATCTTGAGGTGATTGACTTGGCTGCCTTGCCAAACTCACTTCCATTTCAGATGGGAGTGAAGATTACCACCCAGTGAGAGAAAAGATGAAAGCTCGAGCAGTACATGTTGTTGCAATTACTGGATTATATCACTGTTATCTTTGAATGTTAAATGCACTCTTTAGTACATTCTATTTCATGTACTGAGAGAGAGGTTTTAACAGGAAATTTGGGTAGGCGGAGGAGCAAGTGTCAAACCCACCCCCAACAATTTCCATTTATGTCATTTCGAGAAAGAGACTATTTTAAGCACCAGGGCTTATCGACATCCTATCTATAGACAGCAGAAGTTTGGCCATCTTAAAGTCTCTCAGGCAAATTATAGAATGGATTTAGGCAAGGTCTCATGGAAATAGAAGAGGGGAACCTGGGGTAACAAGGTCACAGGTTTCCTTTTAGGGTATGGAGGAACACTTGTATCGTTTCCATTCCATTCATGTCTGCCACTGCTTTAAGTAAATATCTTATGAAGCCAAGTTACATAACTGACATTGGTTGTGCAAGGTCCACATTGTGAAACCCAATGATATTGTCACCTATTAGGGACTGTCCTGTCTTCTGAAAGATTTCCTGCTCATCCATTGGTTAAACTCGAATCAGGATCAATCTGATGTACCAGAGTTTACAGGGATGGTACCATCTGGGATTGGGAAAACATCTCTTACACCTCCTCTGCCATAACAGGGAATGCTGCTTTCAAGGGCAGTAATCAGTGTGGAAATACAACCCTTTTATCTTTCTACCAGATTTATAGATTGTTTTTGTTTATTTGGATGAAAATTGAACACTCTGCAATCTTGCTTCAGTCCAGCGTTTTCACTTTGGAAGTTTGAACCGGATCTTCCATACCTGCCTGTCGGCTGTCAGGTGTAGGTTGTTTTGAAGAATCTGTTTGTTGTGATTTGCTTTGACCACCGGCTGCTGGCCTTGTTGATCTCCTGACTGACAGAGGAAGATACTTATGCTTTAGGAATAGTCGAAAGTTTTAGCAAATTCTGGCATTGTTTAAAACAATGCTTTCTTTAATGAGGAATCAAAATAATTATCTCAGAATAATTTCAGAATTGATTTTCAAACTTACCGCAATCAGTTCTTTTCTCAACATAAGGATCCATTAATCTCAGCCTTATAGAGTTATAGAGTCATAGAACCATAGAGACCTGTAGCATAGAAAAGGCCCCTTCAGCCCATTCAGTCTGTGCCAGTCAAAAACAACCAGATAATATTCTAATCCCATGTTCCAGTGTTTGGCACACAGCCTTGTATGCCTTGACGTGGAAGTTATCCTGTAATAATTCACAGCAACTGGCTATTACACACAAAAGAAATGCTCTTCAAGATTAAGCACAAATGCTGCAAAAATTTGATGGTGTGAGAAGGCAGGAGCAGATAGATTGCCTAAGAGAAAAACTGCAATTTGGGAAAGCCTGGATGCATGAGTCTTCTTCTTTATATCTGTCACTGGGTTGACGTAGAGACAGTCTTCCACCTACTCCTACCTTTACTACTAGCTATGGAGCAATGTCTGAATGAGTTCCGGGGCTACCCTGGGAATTAGAAAGAAAGGTTTGCAGTTACATGATGTCCTTCATAACCTCAGAGCATCCAAAGCATTTACAGTCAGTAATGTGTAGTCACTGTTGAAAAGTTGTCATGAATATGTTCACAACAAGCACCAACCAATCTGACTGTGGCCATGACTAGATAACTTACAACAGTTGGAGTGATCAAGATAGTATGACAACTTTGTAATATTTGATTTGGATGCTTGCTATGTGCAGCTAATAATTAGTGGCTGTCCCCCCCAGTAAGGGGCTCAGGCTTGTGTGAGGCTTTAACATCACTTAAAACCAAGCTGTATCACTTAAAGCCAGTCTGCATCTGGTAAAAGAGAGATTCATTGGTATGAATTGAACCATTTGAGAACTATGAAAAGTCATATCGCCCCTAAAGCCACCTCCAACAATCAGGAAGATCATGGCTGATCTCCAACCTCAACCTTACTTTCCTGCTTAAGTCCACATGCCTTAATCCCCTCAGAGTCCAACAGTCCACCTTTCAATATACTCAACATCTAAGCAGTAGCTGGAGAAACAGTTCCACTGCATTTTACACAGAGAAGTCCTGTCTAAATTTTTTGATTTAATGAATTCTTCAAAATTACAGAGTACATAGGACTATACTGTTGAATTGATCCTCATAAGAAAAAATGCTTTCATCCCAAAAATCAGTCTAGTGAACTTTCTTTGTCTAAACCAAGTACTACATATCTTTTCTTGGATTTGGAAGGCAAATTATGGATGTCATATTAGGTGTAGTCTCACCGATGCCCTGAAAAAACACAGCACTTTGACTTACTTACTTTTATGCTCTGACCACTTGCAATAAAGGTAGATGTATGAGTTTCCATCCTTATTGCTTGTACTTGCTTGTTAACATTTTGGAATTCATGTATAAGGATATTGGAAATCTTCTGAATACTGACATTTAGTGAGTTTCTCGGGTTTCTCTACTGTTCTTACCATAGTGAATAAGCTCGCACCTGCCCAATTAGACTCCAGTTGGTATCTTCTTGCCCATTCACTTAACCCATCCATATCCCTTTGCTTTCCACGTTCTTACTGCTACTTTCCCACTTAGCTTTACCTCATCAGAAAATTTGGATATGTTCTACCCATCCTTTACATTCACACTATGAGTATACTCTATAAATAATGAGACTCCTTGAGTAACGGACAGAAAGTCTGAAAGTGAGCCATTTATTCCGACCCTATCCTTCAACCTAGGTATATTTCATGCATATTTATATATTACGCCAGCGCCATGAGCCCTTAATTTGTGCAAATTTTTTTGACATCTGATCAAACTCCTTTTAAAAATCCAAACATCACAAGCTCTCCTTAATCAACTTTGCTAATTTTATATTAAAAAATCTGGCAGATTTGTCAAATGTGATTTCCCATTTATAAAACATATTGACTGCCTAACTATATAATGATTTTCTCTGTACTACTTCCCTGATCATGGATTCTATCATCTTTCTGACAACTGATTACAGGAAACTGGTTTGTAGTTTGTTTCCCTGTCCTCAGCCATGTTTTTTGAAAAAAAAGTTCCAATATACACATCTTACTTACTGTCAGCTATTCAACCATGACAGCTACAGAAATGAAAAGAAAATGCATCACGCACTGACAAATCTCCTGATCTTTTGCAGGACATGTTGTCATGTAACTGGAGGCATGAGGATATTGGCTCCATGTTCTTACCTCAATGGAGGAGATAATGGTTGACACCACTTAAGTAGCCATGCCAGAGACCATGGCCATCTGTGGGACCGAAACCATTAAAGATGTTAATATCCCTCGTACCCTAATCTTCTCTCTCACACCCTATTTCCTCCAAATCCCCACAATTATATCTAATTTGCTAGCTGAAGGTTTTATTTTGCTTTTCTTTTATGGGATGTGGATGTTGCCACATGGTGGTAAAACCAACATACATTGCTTATCTTCACCTTCAGAAAAAGATGGTGAGCTGTCTTCTTTAACCACTGCAATCTATCTTGTGCATGTAATCTCAAAGTGCTGTAAGGAAGGGAATCCAGGACTTTGATCCGGTGATAGTGAAGAAACAGTGGTGTCTTTCCAAACCAGGGTGACTTGTAGCGTAGAAGGAGAACTGGCAGTTTGTGGTGTCCCCATCAATCTGTTACCATTGTGTCTCTGGACTGTAGAGGTCATGGATTTAGAAAGTGCTGTTAAAGGACATTTAATGAGTTGTTGCACATTTGTAAATGCTATTCACTGTGCATTATTGCTGGAGGGAGTGAATAGTTAAGTTGGTGGATGGGATGGTGATCAGTTGCACTACTTTTCCTCAGAATTTGTTGAGTATCTTGAGTGTCATTGGAGCTACACCCATCTCGGCAAGTGTGACCATTCCATGACACTTCTGATTTTTGCCTTATAAATGATGGACAAGCTTTGGGAATCAGGAGGTGAATTGCTTTCCTCAGAATTCCCAGATTCCACCCTGCTCTTGTGGCCAAAGTATTTTTTAGTCTGGTTCATTTCAGTTTCTGGTCATGATTCCTGACCACATTACCATATTTATGTTGTAAATTGTCTGCAGATTAGGCTTTGATTTTCAAAATGGGTAATCTGTCAGATTATACTTACATAGTAAGGAACAAAGCCTTAAGATTCCAAAGCATTGAAAAAAACAGCAATAAATGTTACAGTAAAAAATTAAAACAATGATAAAGTCTAGAAAATATGTGCAACTTATATTCTAACATTCAATTAGAGGTAATCTTAAGTAAATATGGTTAATAGAAAAGCAATGGACAAACACCTCACAGACATCATCAAATGGCAAATGTGGTCAATAAAGATCCCATGGATTTCTTGGCATTTACCCAGACATTAACACCCATTGTAGGCCATCAAATCTCAATAAATCTTTACAAATGATTCAAATTCTTCTCTTTCAAAGAGTAGCTTTAGACATCTCTCAAAAACAATTCCATCAGGGATTGCTTCATTGGCTGCTGTGTTCTGACCTTTCTTTCCTGGAACTATATATGCCTGAATTTTCAAAACTCCAATTCTAACTCATAGGCACAACTCCAGCTTTTCCCAGATGGCTAGCTTCACTACTGTTCCTTTAATCTTACTCAGCTGCTCTAAGAAAATACAGCTTATGGCCTTGTCAAACCCCACCCTCTGCCACATTGAAGTATTAATACCTTTCAAACTTCTTCCAACCCCGTCATAGCTTCCAGGGCTTTTCTAAGCCCCACTTCCAGCATTTAGCTGTGCCTATTGGCTTCTAGTACTTCCCGTAGGATCTATCTACCTCTAGCTATCCAAGTGCTCTGGAGGCTTCTTTATGAGCCCCTCTGAGCTCTGTAGAGAGCCAAAGGCCTTTTCAACAGCACAATTTATCAGCTCCTTATTTCTTCAAGGGGCCTGCTTCTGGCCCTCTCTTGCTGTCTCTCACTTTCTCTTTCACTATCTCTAACTGACAGAAGCTGAATGTTCAGCAATCTTTGAACTTTCCTTACTGAACTGTTGAGTACTCACGACAAAGCCCAAGCCTTGTTCCGAGGGAGGATTGAATACAGCAGCCATTTGAAATGCTGAACATAATAACCACGAGAATGCTACTATATTCACAGATTGCTGGCTTGTTCAGTATGAATGAAGACAAGAAAATTAACTTCATTAGAATTGTAACCCCCATGATGTTGATAGTAGGGAATTCAGTAATGGTGATGCATTGAATCTATGTGAACAATGAACAGGACTAGGCCTTTCAGCCATCGAGCTTCCACATCAATCAGTTCATGGCTGATCTGAGTAGAACTTTAAATTTGCATTACCCTGATAGGCTTTCACAACCTTGTTTATGAAAATCTATCCATCTCTGTCTTCAAGATATTCAGGCACTCGCCTTCTGCCATGTTTTTAAGAAGAGAGTTCCAAGGACTCAAGCATCTGAGGGAAAAAAAATTCTCCTTTAAGAGGAAGCATCCTCATACAGTGTGATGAAATTCTGGCTTTAAGAGGTATATTTTGTCCTGGTCTTTTTGTGAAGAAATGTTGAGACAGAGGTGTTGATAGTTCTACTCAGAACCAATAAACAGCTTGTGAGGCCTTGGGTTTTTCTTTTGAAAAGTTGGAACAATAGAAGAACAATAGAACAAGGTTAATTCCAGGAATGGCGGGACTATCATATGTTGAAAGATTGGAGCGACTGGGCTTGTATACACTTGAGTTTAGAAGGATGAGAGGGGATCTGATTGAGACATATAAGATTATTAAGGGATTGGACACTCTGGAGGCAGGGAGCATGTTTCCACTGATGGGTGAGTCCAGAACCAGAGGACACAGTTTAAAAATAAGGGGTAGGTCATTTAGAACAGAGTTGAGGAAAAACTCCTTCACCCAGAGAGTGGTGGATATATGGAATGCTCTGCCCCAGAAGGCAGTGGAGGCCAAGTCTCTGGATACTTTCAAAAAAGAGATGGATAGAGCTCTTATAGATAATGGAATCAAGGGTTATGGGGATAAGGCAGGAACAGGATACTGATTGTGGATGATCAGCCATGATCATAATGAATGGTGGTGCTGGCTCGAAGGGCTGAATGGCCTACTCCTGCACCTATTGTCTATTGTCTATTGTCTATAAGCAGCTTCAGTGGGCAGGGTCAAACTCCCACAGAACCAGGATTTTTAGTTGTAGTTTCTCAGTAGCATTTGCTGGGATCTTAAAACTGGGTTTGGGAAGCTACGGTATATCACTCCTTGTTCCTCTCTCTCTCTCTGTGTCAGAGATTTTACTAGGTGTTTTTCCACCTGGACTGGAGAATTGTGTGTGAGACTTTTTACTGAATTTGCTTTTGCCAAGGGAGTGTTTATGTGATGTTACTGCGTTGGAACAGGTTGTTTGGTTGTAAACTAATCTATTATTATCTAACATTTTCCCATGGACTTGATTCCACTTCTTTCTTTCTTTCATTGTATTTTAACTATAGTATATGAATAAACCGTGTTTTGCTTCAAGACTGGTTGTTTGACCAATCAAATTGCATCCAGAATGTAATGCCTGCTACTTGCCTTTATAGCAAGAAAATAGTCTAGACTATCTTAATATATTTCAAGGGGGTTTGGTCTGGTCCATAACAACAGCTACTCTGTTAAGAGCCCATTAGATCTTATACGTTTCAATTGTTTCACCTCTTACTCCAAGACTTTCAAAGGTGTAGGAGGGATGGTGTGGTTTTCTGTTGTTGGGGATAATCGTTGTCTGGTGTTTGTTTGGTGCAAGCTTTACGTGCCATTTATCCTCCCGGGTTTGAACGTTATTGAGGTCCAGTTCTGAGTAAACAGACACTGCTCTGGTGTCTGAGTACGTGTGGATGGTTCTGAACATTGTGTAATGATCATTGAATATCCACACTATATCTGATGGTTACAAATACTTCTGAACTTGGTTCAGTCATTACTGAACCTCCCTACTTCCAACATTATGTCGAAGGAATGGATATGATTGAAGTAAGTGAAGGGGGTTGTTTCGAGGAGGCCACTTTGAGGAATTCGTGCACTCACAGCCTGGGACTGAGATAATAACCTCTAATAACCACAACCATCTTTGTTGTTATGATTCCCATCAGGAGAGAGGTTTCCTCCTTAATCCCATTATGTTTGCATTGCATGCTATTCCAACTCAGTGCCCTTAACTTAACCTGAAGCCTTAAACCTTTTTCTTTTCAAATACCCAAGAAATACAACCTCACAATGTTGGATGAAAACCAAAAGAACTGCGGATGCTGTAAATCTGGAACAAAAACAAAGTTGCGGAAAAGCTCAGCAGGTCTGGCAGCATCTGTGAAGGAGAAAACAGAGATAATGTTATGGGTCCGGTTCTGAGGAAGGGTCACCGGACCCAAAACGTTAACTCTGTTTGCTCCTCCACAGGTGCTGCCAGACCTGCTGAGCTTTTCCAGTGACTTTGTTTCTGCTCACAATGTTGGAAGTGCACATGGTGTCAGCGTAGGAAGGCTGCGATGAAGAAGAAACAATAACTTACTTTCACACTTTTAACTACCAATACAGATTCTGATACCGTGCTACTTTATATGGTAGCCTACAGATGAACCTGCAGAGGGTGAGAAATTGTTCAGGAGTGGTTGGTGCCGGGGCAGTGGCAAAGAATGCTGCAGTTGCCAGCTTGCCAGAGAGTGAGGTCAAGCATGAATTCTGCTATAAAGGACTCAGGTGCACATTTCAATGTGGCTGTTGGATCTGGACAATGAAATGCTTGTTCAGTGGGAAGACTCTCTTAAAGCTTGTCAGCTTGGCAGAGGGATTCTCAGAGAGCTTGGAGCTCATCCTTTCCAGCTAGGAAGTTGTGGCCAACACATACCTGTGGGCCTAAACATGATGCACAAGTGGAAGTCGCCCAACATCTGAGTACTGTGGGGGAATCTCAGCCACCTGGAATGCAGAGATAGCTTGTTAACATGGAATGTTAGACTGCTGCCATGATGGTTGCAGATACCAATGTTAAAAGGGGTTTGCAGGCTGCCAGTAATCCATCATTGCTGAGGAATCACTCTGAGGGAGTGGCAATGTCTCCTTGGAGCGTGAACGTGTTATACTCAGGATTAGATCACTTCTACTTCCTCACTACCACTCCAGTCGTTCGTAACTTGCTCTTCCTTGTCACCCAGCCAGTTCAGACTGGTGCCACCGTGGATGAGGTGTTGCAATCTGAAGCTGGAATAATAAGGAGCAGAACTGCTCAAGGAAATGCCCTTTGCAGTCTGTTACTGAAAGCCTGTAAACTTCCACCAGCCACATTACAGACAGTGAGGTAACAGTGCTTTGAAGCATTGGGAAGTAAAAGGCACACAGAAGACAGAAATGTTCAATAATAGCTGGTTGATGTCATTTGAATTCAATATGGTGTGCACTCTTTTTATTGGAATTTGATTTGGCATTTCATGTTGCGTTAATCAGGAAATAAGATGTGAGATAGTTATTAAATGGGAATTTTACTGGAATCACGTTCAAATAAGTTGATTGCTGATAGCCTGGGTAGCCAGGGACTGTGCTGGTATCTCCTTACCATCCTCTTCCTCCCTTTTGTCTCTTCCTGCCTCTGCTCCTCGGTTGCCTTGATGGCAAAGTTTTATACCATGCAGCACACCACTATGAGATGCTTGACTCAGGTTCTGCCTCGTTTGATAAGGCTCCTCCAGAGTGATCCTGGCTGGTAAGGGTTATTGCAGCATCCCAGTAGTGTTCTGTATCACAACTCATGTGGCAGCATGGGCCTTGTATATTTGCTGTCCATGTACGCATGGATTCTGCACATCAGTCTTGAAACATGACATTAAAAGATAGCCCTTTTGTTTCGTAATAACCCCTTAGATTGCCACAGTAGCTCAAATACAAATGGCAGAATGAAATGTAGCCGAGTGAGGCTTCTTAAGTGCTGCCAGGACTCAAAGTGTTGACCTGTATGATATGATGCTTATGGTCACTTACCAGAAGATGTTGTGGAAGTGGAATCTCTTTCAGTTTGGACATCTCATATGCTAAGTGTAGATCAATAAAGTTACGTGCAAATAATTGCAATCCTTGTGAAGCTTTGTTCTCAGTGTCAGTTAAACTTAGTAGTAGTCCTCTTACCTTTGAAGTTGTATTCAAAGCTTACTTCAGGACTTGAGTACAACCATCTCGGTAGACAATCCAGTGCAGTCAGTGGGAGCATTACACGGTCAGGAGCACCACGTTTGCATGAGATATAAAACCTTCTGCTGACCTAGGTTGACATAAAGGATATCAAGACATTATTTTCAAAAAACGAGAGGGAATTATTTCCAGTGTGCTGGTTAGGTCATCTGGTCATTATTCTATTGCCGTTTGTGAGAGTTTGCGTGTATTAATTGGCAGCTGCATCTCCTACATTTACAATAATGACTATATGTCAAAATGACTGCATTAGCATGATTGGCATGTTCATGGGCAGAAAATAAATGCAAGTTTTTCTTCCTTCCCTTCAACAAGAAAGAAGGAAGTATATTCAGCTGTTTTTGAATATATGACTCAGTAGACAGTGAGCTTGATAATGTTCCAAATGCACCTCCTCCAGCTTGGGCTGAATCAAGAATGTAAATGTTCCTGGCTAAGGTCATTATCACAACAATTGACGTCCTGCCCTGCTGTGTGGCTTCTGTTCTGACTATAGCAGTTGGCTGATTTCAGCGAGGACTTCTTAATGAAGTGAAAACTCTGACAAATTTAACATTTAGCAGCTATGGTCTCTTGCTAACAGGCCTCCTCTGCTGCTTCAATCTTTAGCAGTTTGTCTAGTTCTATGACTCTTCTGTTTGTTTATCCTCATCATACTATGGTGCAAAAGGAAAGCTCGCTAATTGGCCCTTTTCAGAATCTCTAAGAAATCTCTGGGCAATATTCAGAGATAGTAGGAACTGCCGATGCTGGAGTCAGAGATTACACAATTTGGAGCTGGATGAATACAACAGGTCAGGCAGCATCAGAGGAGCAGGAAAGCTGACGTTTCAGGTCGGGAGAAGCGTCCCGACCAAAACGTCAACTTTCCTGCTCCTTTGGTGCTTCCTGACCTGCTGTGCTCCTCCAGCTCCACACTGTGTTATCGCTGGGCAATATTGCTGGTCTTCAACACCTTTTTCTTTTAATGTTCCCCTCAAAACGGAGCATCCCCCAGGCACGAAACAGAAGACAGCCTACACTTTAAAGGTTTTGGGGTAGCAATTTCAGAACTTTCTTCTGCTGTGATCTCTGGCATTTATCCCCATCTTGACAGTCACTTTGGGTGGCCAATATGGTACAGGCGCACAGAGTCCATCCGTTTCAATGAGGAGATTTGAAACAGCCAAGGAGTTTTCTAAAGCAATAAAGAAAGTTGCACTTTCGCAATGATTGTTTGAGAAATATGAAACTTTCCTAATGTCTCATAAGGGATCTGCAAGCTTGGAGCTGCAGCCGTGGCATATTGGGTGGAATCCCAAAAGTAAGCCCACAGACATGCACTCCAAAAGTTGGCTGTTAAAGTTCGGAAGATCCCTTTCTCCTTTGGAAACTGAGAGAATTAACAGGAGGGCTAATGGTACTATGTTCCGCTCCTGATTCTTGGCAAATCCATCTGAGCTGTGCCATCCTGCTTCCCAGGGCCTCGTAATGTTTCGAATGATTTTTCGACAGGTAAGAGAGACTTTTTAGAAAAGAAACACATTTGGAGAAAATCTGATTTAGAAAACATACGCTCTTGGTAAATCTGCACAGTGAAGCAATTGGAAAGGTTTTCATTTTGCCATAAATAACATTTTTTACAGTTGTCACCTGATACTATCAACAGTCACAGTTGTTTTTGTACTGAAGCTACTGAGGAATGTCATTATTTTCAGCTGTTCAGACCGGGTAATAGGGCAGCCTTGGCAGATGGAGGAGAAGTTTAGAGTTGAGAACTGGCCGCCAAAGCAGTGATTGTTTTTCCTGATAACTGGAAACCCTGTGGGATAGAAGCACAGACAGTGTGCTGCTGCTGTAATTTAAACAATCTATGTAATGGCTCTAAAATTTAAAAATAAAAGATTGGTGTGCTGTTTTAACTGTAATCGTACACAAAAAAACAGAGGAAGGGCTACCTAAACTAGCTTGCTGCAAATTTCATGTCATCGTACATAGTTAGATACTGTTGGCCAGAATGGAGGCCGTAGGTTTGCTTGTTGAGATTTGTACATGTGACAGGGAGGTGATGGCCTTGTGATATTTTTGCTAGACTGTTCATCTGGACACCCAAGTAACGTTCTGTGGACCTGGGTTTAAATCCTGTCATGGCTGATGGTTAGAACTCGAATTTGATAAAAATCTCGAATTCAGAGTCTAATGATGACCATGATTCCATTAGCAATTGTTTGGTAAAACCTATCTGGTTCACTAATGTCCTTTAGAGAAGGAAACTGCCATCTTTACCTGGTCTGATCGATATGTGATCCAATGTGTTGACTCTCAATGAGCGTCTTATGGGATGGGCAATGAATTCTGGACCATATCCTGTCAATGAATTACTGAAAAAACCTGTACTTCTAGTTAGCAAGTTTTATTGCAGGCCCAGGTGGAAATAGAGCAATTTCTCAAAACATTATTTGAAAATTCTCCATAGATGCTTATACAAAACACCATCCAGGAACTTTATGAAGCTGATTTGCCATCCTGCATTTTGAATAAACTTCCAGACAGACTACTGAAGGTAGAAACCATGCAACCATGTAAGAAATAAGCAAATGCTCCATTTGAGAGTTATTTGAATCTCTTCATGTGGATTGATTAAGATGAATTGAATGGCAGGCAATTGTATTACCATTTTGTGATTTTTGCTTGAAGCTGATTTTTGACTTTATCCCAAAATTAGCACAAAACAGGTTGGGTATCTGATTTCAAGGTTGTAATCATGACAACACAAGTCACTTTCATTGTTGTGCCTTCTTTCCATATTTTAGGTTGAACTGCCAGTCATCAGGGAGTACTCAGAGAGAGAGAGAGAAAGAGAGAGCTCACATGCAGAGAGGGAGATGAGAAGAAAATGAGAAAAAATGGCAGGGAATCTGGGGATTGCTCCATTGAGCCTATGTCAGTTTATAGGAAGGAAGGTAAAACAAAAATTGAGCTAAGCGACAACCATAAAGATCTAAAGAAACCTCCTCCTCACCCCCAAATTAGGGTAGCATGGTAGTTCAGTGGTTAGCACTGCTGTTGCACAGGGACCCAGGTTCGATTCCACCCTGAGGTGACTATCTGTGTGGAATTTGTACATTCAGGCTATGTGTATGTGGGTTTCCTCCTACAATCCAAAGATGTGCAGGTTAGGTGGTTTGGTTGTGCTAAATTGCCCATAGTGTCCAGAGATGCGCAGATTAGGTGAATTAGCCATCGGAAATGCAGGGTTACAGGGAGAGTGGGACTGTGTGGAATGCTTTTTGGAGTGTTGGTGCAGGCTTGATGGGCTTGCTTTCACGTTGTAGGCATTTTATGATAAAAAGTGCAAATTAAATGCTTAATTAGGCTCTTGTCTGTTGCAGGTTGCCTGTTTGAGACCCATCAGAGAGTCCTGAAGGTTTGGGCAGTCAATAGACAGGCAATTGGTTCTTGAAGTATCACCCATGTCTTGGCCTACTTTCCAACATAAAGCTGAGTAGAGGGCAGCTGAAGATTGTCTACCATGAATCTCAAAGCATTGAACTCTGCGTAACATGATAACCTGTGAGCACATAGGGACTGACGAAGAGGGTTCGATGTTCAGTACTGGCTAAAGTAGATTAGTTCAGCTGCATAATTTAGTAATATTTGGATTGCATCTCTCATAATGTATCAACAACATCAGTTATCAGGTAATATTCTGAAGGTTAGCTGACCATTCATTGTGCTCAAGAAATTTGCACAGTGGAGGGCCATTAGTATCTGACAGGACCCAAGGACATTTTGAGGTGCTGTGCAAAGCATTTGAGAAAATGCAGGTTTTCAAGATTAAGAAACAGGCATCAAATGCCAGTTGTGTAATTTCCTGATTGAAGAAGTCTAACGTCTTGGGAACAAAGTTGTAATTGGCACATCTGGCAATGGAAAAAAAGTTGTTATCTAGGCTTTAAGTATGCTGGTGTCTATTTCTAGGAACCCTGTCTAAAAATGAACTGTTTATGAGCGTAGTTAAGTCAGGGTTGGCGGTGACCTGTAGCTATTAGGTTTATTTAACATTTAACTCATATGATAAATGGATGTTTATCAGCCATCGACTGAGGAACCATGAAGCCTCGCCAGGCTGAAGAGTAAGTAAAACCTTCAGCTCCTAAGTGAGCTTTTTGAAGATGAAGCAAAGATAATCAAATTCTACTGGAGTACATTACCTTAGTCTGGGGGACTTCTGGTGCTCTTCCAAGTACCTTAACAATTAACTGCCCCTCATTCCGAGCTGGCAAAAGTTTCTTTGAAGTTTTATAGACACACATTGGATGGGATTCCTAGCGAAGCCCAAACATTCCATCAGATGTACCCCCTTGATGTGGGGGAGAATGCAGGTGTAAAGCTCAGAACCCTCATGTGACTGGATTCTATTCTATTTTTCAAAACCCATGCAACAGCTTCTTATGAGAAATGTCCAGAATCTCACTGAAAGAGCAGGCATTCTACATGCATTTGGAAAACTGTCTTTGAGCCTCTCTCTTTCTCTCTCTCTCTGAACATTTGCATAACTATAAATATTCAGTTAAATGGATTATATATTCGATCCATTTTTCGGAATGATTTTGCAAAGGTTTCTGATTATTTTCTTTGATTGAAGTCAATTTGAACAGGCTTCCTTGAAAACCCCTTGCTCCAATCACTTAAACAGAGTTCCTTTGAAAGACAGTCGATACCTGAACATTTAAAATTTATTTACATGACAAATCCCTTTGCTGTGATTAATTCATCCAAACAGTTAACAAGGTATCTGATGCCTTTTCAAGCACTTTCAGTGGGAAAGGCAACCTCCACATTCCTGAAGTTAATTGCAATTCAGATAAAAGTTCACTGCATGACTCATTGAGTCCATATACATTTGTCTGTGATTTTCAGTGTGAAAATTAGCAATTGTGCTGTCTAAATGCTTACTATATGATGAATTTGACTCTGCTGTGTGATGCTAAGCATGTGCTATATGAATACGCCAGTGCAATCCCAATGGCGTGACAGCAATTCCCATAGTGCAGTTGTCCACAGTTACAGAATTTGCCTGCACTGTTGAAAAGTTGGAGTTGGGCTGAGGATGAAGGTAGCAGCAATTTACTTGGGGTAACGACTGTGGGCGTCCTTGTCTGCGGGAAATACTGTGTGCACCCCTCCCCACTTTTGTAAGTATTTTGTAAGCAAAATGTTGCAGTCAGGGTTTCTCCAAAGTTCCCACATTTCTTTGGCAACAATAAAAAAGGAAAGATGTGCATTTATGTAGCATGTTTGACAAGCAAAAGTTGTCTCAAAGGACTTTACAGCTAATGACATACAGTTGAAAAGCAGACTCTGTGACAATATAGGAAATAAGTCATCCAATTTGCACACAGTATTTGCACACAAATAGCAAAGTTATGATAACCGGGTAATCTATATCTTGTGTAGAAGAAGTTCTGAAGAAGTGGAATACTGGGCTCAAAATGTTAACTGTTTTTCTCTCTCCGTGGATGCTGCAAGACCCACTGACATATGAAGAAAAGCTGAATCGACTGGGCTTGTACTCACTAGAATTTAGAAAAGTGAGGGGGAAGTCGGATAGAAACATATAAAATCCCGATGGGGCTGGATGGGTCAGATGCATGAAGTATGTTCCTGATGTTGGGGAAGTCCAGATCTAGGGGTCACAGACTAAGAACAAGGGGTAAAACATTCAGGACTCAGATGAAGAAAAAGTTCTTCACCCAGAGAGTTGTGAACCTGTGGAATTCTCTTCCACTGGTATCTGTCAGGGCCTCTTCATTAGACATATGCCTTGCAGCTAAAGGGATCAAGGGGTTTGGAGAGAAAGCGGGAGTGGAGATCCTGAAATTACATAATTATCCATGATCATATTGAATGGTGGTGCTGGCTTGGAGAGCCAAAGGGCCTACTCCTGCACCTATTTTCTATGTTTTTCCAGCATTTAATGTGTTTGTTTCTGTATTTTGTGATGCTGGTCGAGGAACTAATATTGACCAGGATGCCTCTCAGGTTTTTTTTATTGAAATGGAGCAGTGGGATTGCTTACCTCTGTCTGAAAGAAGCAGACAGAGCCTGGGTCTAACATTTCATCCAAAAGACTGCAACGCCAGCAGTGCAATGCTCCCACAGTATTCCACCAGTATGACAGCATTGGGTTTTAAGCACAAATGCTGGAATGAGACTTAAACTGGAATCTTAAACCCCAGAGGCAAGACTCCTACGAAGTGCACACTCAGCTTGTTTTAGTCAGTGGGAAATTGGGAAAAGAAATGTGAAACTGGAATGTGGGCTTGTATCTGTTACTACCATATGACAGCTGGTGTGAAGTTACTTAACTAATGAAATCAGTCTGGCATCGGAAGCATTCATACAATATTGTATTATCAACGTGACACTTGGCATGGTGCAATGCAATAAATTTAGAGTAATAATAACATAACATTAATTGTCTGAATTTCTTTCATGGTGTAGAGGAGAGCGGTCTTACCTGGAATGGTACTTGGAGTGCTAGGGTCATTACATACTTAAAACCATTTAAAAATGTATCATTTTGTAGCAACATTCTCAGTGCCAAATATCTCTGGGAACCAGCCTTGTTTAAGAGCTGAAAAGCAAACAGAAAACAGAAGACTCAACAGGACCGGCAGCATCTGTAGAAGGAGAAACAGTGTGGATATTTCAGGCTGATCAACTTTCATCCGAACTAGAAAAAGTTAAAGTACAGAGTCAGTGAGTCAGTGGGTAGGGAAAATTTGATTTGATATGGTTTGATTTATCATTGTCACATGTACCTGAATATAGTGAAAAGTTTTGTTTTGCATATAGTACAGGCAGATCATACCATACAAAGACACAAAGATAACAGGGTGATTGAACAGAGCGAGGAATATAAATTTACAGTTGTGAGGAAGGAGTACAAAAGCAAGATCACCATTAAATTTGAACTTTGAGAGATCCATTCAGAATTTCAATAACAGCAGGGAAGAAGCTGTTCTTGAACCTGCTAGTACAAATGTTTAAGCTTTTCAATTTTATACCTGATAGAAGAGGTTAGAAGTGATTATGACCAGGGTGGGAGGGGTCTTGATGATGAGATAAAAGGTACTGCAGATGCTGGAGAATCCGAGA
>JAHRHZ010000218.1:11148695-11203352 GCA_024137785.1 Ginglymostoma cirratum | reverse complement strand
CTTTCCTGCTTCTCTGATGCTGCCTGGCCTGCTGTGTTCCTCCAGCTCCACACTGTGTTATCTCAGACTCCAATATCTGCATACTATCATCTGCATACATATCATCCAGCTCCATACTATATCATTGTGTAGAGCATTGGTGAGACTTCACCGGAAGTATTCTGTCAACAATTGAACATTTCCAAGACTGAAATCAATAAATTTCTGGATACTAATGACACCAAAGACTATGACAATGGTGTTTGAAAGTGGCTTATTAAGTAAATGATCAGCCGTGATCAAATTAACTGGTGGACTAAGCGTGATGGCCAATTACTGCTCCTCTATTCCTATCCTTAACAAATCACAATCAGGTACTCTGTCCAATTAAATAAGATCTAGGTTTGTCAAATGAGTGCTGGGGAAACTAATCTTTATTTTTCATCAATATTAGGCATGTTTATGTAGGTACAATGTGGATTAGACATGGTGTGGGTCCCCAGGTAAATAGTACTGTAAAGCTTGCCATCTGCTTTAATGGGGAGGTGAGATGAGTAATTACCTGCTGAACTCAGCATGAATAAGTGCAATTTCTCCCATACGTGTCAGAATGTAAACAGTTCCTTCTCATCAGTCTCTGTCTCAGTGAATGAAGGAAGTTCCAATCTTTAGAAATAGAAAGCTTTTATAACAGACTATCTGAGGATTATTGTATGGTAAAAAGGGTTCATTAAACATGCTGGCATCAGTTTTCCTCTGACTAATGTTCACTGCATGCAGCTCAAGCAGTTGTTATTCAAGCAAGGACCTTATCTGGATCTGCAGTAATAGTGAAGGCCTTTCACTGGAGAATGTAAAAGACAGGATTACCCTTTGCAAGACCTGAAGAACAACTGGCGGATTAGGTATTCCTAAAGGTCTTCAAAAGTAGACTAAAAATGAATCTCAGAAGTGTGAATTTGCTGTTTCCCACAGACCAGACTTCTTGGATCTTCTCTGTGTTTGCTTGCCAGTTTAATGCCAATTAGTGCTAAGTTACACAGTTTAGTGTTGTGGACTTTCTTCCACACAGAATTGATTTGGCTCTGCCTGTGCTCATTTTGCTTGGAACTTTTTGTGGCAGTTAGAGGCAAGATTTTCATTTCATTGGTTGGTCAGGACTTGAATTCAGATCCCACAGAGGGGAAAAAGACTGAATGTTTAACCTCACTGCATATCCTAGCATTGCAATTCAAAATTTGCTTGTTCGCAGTATTGGACAATCACTTTGATGATTTGTTAATTCCCAACGGCTTTACTCGGTAAACGTAATTTGATATTTCCTTAGCAACGATTTCTTTCATCCAGTGGTTCAAATTCATTTTTATTCTTTTCCATATTATCCTCTGACAGATCCAAAATGTGCACTTTCGTTTGTCAGAAAGCATAGTTTAGAAAGCAACTTCAGTCTTATTCTGAAAAGGGATTTAAAATACGGTAATACAGATATTGCAGCTACAGGACAACCACAACAGTAGAACCTATAAAGATTTATTTTAGCAGAATTGTTTGAAGCTGCAGCAACTACAGTGCCAAGGTGGTTTTCCGACTCTACGGTGCCCACCTTACGTCATGTTTAATGTAATACAACTGAGCAAATATAGAAAGATTTTTTTTAATAGTTATGAATTTAGTAAAACATCCCCATTATAATTATTTGAAAACCTCATTAATTCTGTCAAGTAATGTTGACATTGCCAGGTTCACACAAGCAAACATAGCAATTACTTTTAAAAATAACTTTCTTCTTTGTGAAGTTTTAAAAGTTTCTATTCTGAAACTTTAAGTCACGTTTAAGCAACTGTTTTCTACTGACACCAGAGTTACTGACTCAGTTAAACTTCAGATTATGTCGATTGGTAACAGAGTTACTAATGTTAGTCTTCTTTGTCGCCATGCATGTTAATGGCTACTCTTCATAATTATGAGCTGGCTTTTATTGTCTCCTAGGGCAGGAAGGCATATTGGTAGCTGTAAAATTGTACTTTATGTGGGAGTGAAGTTCTCGGTGGGCACACAGCTGTCCTATCCTTTCAGCAAATTTACCAGTGGCTGTGGAGGCATGGCAACTGGGGCCTTTAAGTGGCCAATTAATCACCACATAAAGGTATTCTCCTACTGCTACTCGAATTTTACCCCTAGCTGACAGATAGGACAGTTAACTGTCTAAAACAACAGATTTTACTGGGCAGGGTACTGACCCGATAATGTTCATGGCTTGTTTCTGTTTTAGATTACTTGAGCTTATTGGAGGGTGCTCCCAGGATTTTGCTCCCCGTGATTTTTACCTTACTCCTGCCTTGGACATCCCAGTTCCCCAGCTCCTTGAATCCCCCTTTCTATATGGTGCTTGCCAGAATTGGCTGGGTGAGATCCTGGGCTTGCCTCACACTCTGACTCCATTGCAGAATGCTTATTTCTGGGGCTCACTGCAGTTTCAGCAGTGGCCAATCTTCCTGGTGGCGCTGTTGGGACAGAAAACATCCTGCCATTTGATAAGTGACCAGCCCTTGGAGGCAGCAACTCTCACCTGATGATATCAGAAGTTCTGATTCAGGCCAATGAAAATGGCAAGGATTGGCCAAGCAGGGCAGAGTTCACCCTTAATATTTAGCAAGCACTTGGCTTAAAATTTAACTGTTAGTTTTATGAAATTAAAATTAATTCCACTAAAATAATATTTCTGTCCGGTGGGAATATTTGCATTAGTGTGGCTGGTGAGGACTAGGAATAATTGATTGAACTGTTTTTCTACTGCTTATGTGCCTTGCTGTTGGTTACCATTCTGTCCTATTTCATTGTAGTTTATGATGTGGAGGTGCTGGTGTGGGACTGGAGTGGACAAGGTCAGAAATCACACGACACCAGGTTATAGTCCAACAGGTTTATTTGAAAACACAAGCTCTCAGAGCCTCAGTCCTTCTTCAGGTGTTAGTGAGAGAGGTAGTATCAGACAGTAAAAGATCAAAGGTCCATACCATTGATGAGGATGTACTAAACGTACCTAAAATGCTATTAAATCTTTAATCAATTAGGTATAATATGTATACATAAATCTCCAAATTCCTTTTAAGTCACAATCCTTAGAGAACTAAAGATTTTATCCGTGTAAAGAAGAGGTGACATTTTCGATCAGACAATGCATGTTAGGTGTGAGACCTTAAAATATGAGCTCGTCTCTTAGTTGGAAGATTAGATAAACAGATTATTTAAATGGAGAGAGATTACAGAACGTTGCAAGTCAAAAGGGACCTGACTGTTCTTGTACATGAATCACAAGAGATCAGTAAGCAGGTTACAATAAGTAAATGGGATGTTGTTCTTTATTGCAATATGCATTGCAAGATAACTGCAGCAAAATCTTGCTATGGGGAATTGGTGGGACTGTATTGAGCTTTGTGTGTATTATTTGGTCTCCTTATTTAAGGAGGGAAACACTTGCATTGCAGATAGTTCAGAAAACATTCACTAGGCTGCTTCCTAGCGATGAAGGTGCTTGTTTTTTTCTTTTAAGAAAGGTTCATCAGGTTGTGCCTATACTCACTGGAGTTTAGATGAATGAGAGCTGTTCTTACTGAAACACAGAAGATCCCGAGGGGCTTTAAAAAGGGCAGATGCTGAGAGGATGTTTCCCATTGTGGTGGAACCTAGAACTAGAGATCACAGGTTTAAAAAGTGGAGCATCCCATTTAAGAATTAGACAAGAAGAATTTATCCTTTGTAGGTCCCTTCCTTACAAGCAGTGGGGTTAGAATTTCCGAGGAGAACAGACATCCCACTTCTGACTACATGAACATGTACCATCCAGCTAAGAATTGTTTGTAAATGTACATTTACAATTTACATGTTATTGAAAGTTGTACTTTTACACTGCTGCTGCAAAATGCTGTAGTCTGACCATGCATGTTCAGTAGTTAGATAACTCTGAGGCTGTCTGAGTGTTTGCATGAGCAGCAGTTAATGAGGAACAGGCTGAAAGGAAATAGTGTGCAGCAAGTGTACTTCAGCTATATAACCAGTGAGTAGTCTTGCCTTGGCAGATTTTCTCAGGTTGGCAATGATTCTTCACAACTGCCTCTAGGTGATGCAGATGAATTGGCCCTGCTCTATTTTCAAGCATTTACCAACCTTATCATTAAACCCTTACAACCTTTGAACCAGAGAATATTTTTGTATGTCAGAAAGCTGATGATATAATGATGCCGGGAGTTGAGCATAACCCATTCTCAATTTACCTGGTGTTACCGGGTAAAGCCACCTGCTAAGTGGTTTTAGGCAATGGCCGAATGGTATTATTGTGAGACTATTAATCCAGAAACTCAGCCAATGTTCTGGGGACCCAAATTCAAATCCTGCCAAGGCAGAAGATGGCATTTAGATTCAATAGAAACATTTTGAATTAAGAATTTACTGATGACGATTAAACCATTGTCGACCGCTGCAAAAACCCATCTGGCTCACTAATGTCTTTAAGGGAAGGAAATCTATCATTTTCACCCAATCTGGTCTACATGTATGAGAGTATGGCTGACTCTCAATTGCCCTCTGGAATAGCCCAGTGAGCCACTCAGGTGCTGTCTAAGAATTTCTGCTGAATTTCCACAGTATGTGTACAAAATGATCAGAGGTATAGATAGAGTAGACAGCCAGAGACTTTTTCCTAGGGTGGAGGTAGCTATTATGAGGGGGCATAGTTTTAAAGTGAGTGGAGGTAGATATAGGGGAGATGTCAGAGGTAGGTTCTTTACTCGGAGAGTGGTAGGGGCGTGGAATGCTTTGCCGGAGAGGGTAGTGGAGTCGGCCTCATTAGGGGCATTAAAGCGGCTATTAGATAGGCATATGGATGATAGTATAATGTAGGGGTGGAGGTTAGGTAGACCTTAGGATTAGGGTAAAAGTTCAGCACAATATCATGGGCCGAGGGGCCTGTACTGTGCTGTACTGTTCTATGTTCTATGTTCTACATCTTATGGATAGTAAACACTGCTGCTACTCAGTTGTGGAGGGATTGGATATTTATGGATGTGGTGCCAATCAAGTGGGCTGCTTTGTTCTGGATGGTGTCGAGCTTTTTGAGTGTTTTTGGAGCCGCACTCATCCAGGCATACGGGGAATATTACCAATACCGTTTTACCGTTTGCAACTGCACTTTGACACAAATCGGAATGAATGCAAATTAAAAATGAATTTACAGATACATAAGTCTTCAAATAAAAAACTAAATTTAATTTTAAGCAGCCATAAAGCAAAGAAAAATGTCTTATATAATGGTTCCGTTCAAAACCTGTGTGTACATCAATAGCTGTACATGTTCCCACACAATCTTTATTAATGCCGGGTAAGTCAGGAGTCCTATCTGATAACAGTTCTCAACACCATCATCATCAGCAGCAAGGCGTCCTTGTACAAACCCTCTCTCCCTTGGGTCATGACCCTCTTGATGGTGTGGCTTTCCAGAATCTTTTCTAATCAATGAATCAACCCATATGACATTGCTTCATGGTTTGGCCACTTCTTGGTGGAAAATATTTATTGTTTCCAAGTTGTTCACAGAGCTTTCCAGCTTTTAGACCTATTTTTAGCCATTTCAGAAACTTCTTCCAATAGCACTTTCAAATCCAAAAACTAGAAATAAACCTCTCTTGGATTGTGGTTTGCTTTTTCTCTTGACACAAATTCTTTTTCTTCCTTTTTCTGCTTTGTATCTACATCTGAGACTCATCCCTCCAGTGACTCTGTTCATAGCTCTCCTTCATGCCTGAAGTTTTCATTTGTTTCTGGCCACATAGCATCCATATATTAACTTCCTTCCTATTGACACTGCCTTCAGGTTAATCTTTGCCAGATTACATGGACCTATACTTTTATTGTCCAAAAAAGGTACAATTGATTCCTTTACATTGATGTAAACCTTTCAAAATCTATTGCAACGTTCTTTAAAAACAACTACAGATAATATAAACACTTTAAAGAAATTTCAAGTGTTCCTTCCTTTAATGTTTCTGGGTCAAAGGTCATTGTGCATGCTTATTGAATGTTTCACATGTGATCTAATGATATCCAATTCTTTTAAAAATTGCATTTAAACAGCCAATCAGACAATAGTTAAGCTAGCAACCACAGACAAGTTTATGCATAATAACAATTTAGTACACTGAATCCTTGTTAACTGTGGTGGATAGGGGCACAGACCTTCATCAAATAACAGAAAAACATAGGTACTATTTGAAATCCCTAATTTATTGCAAACACTGTGAGATTTGTCAAGAAATGGCATTAAGGAAAAAAAAATCGGGTCTGGGATGTACTTCAAGAGCATGTGGATTTGCGGGGAGTGAATGTGCGTTTAACAAGGAGGGAGTGTCAGATAACAAGATGTGGAGCTTGAGGAACACAGCAGGCCAGGCAGCATCAGAGGAGCAGGAAAGCTGATGCTTCGGGTCTCGACCCTTTTCCAGAAAATGTGTTTTTTCTGAAGAAGGGTCCAGACCCGAAACACCAGCTTTCCTGCTGCTCTGATGCTGCCTGGCCTGCTGTGTTCCTCCAGCTCCACACCTTGTTATCTCAGACTCCAGCATCGGCAGTTCCCACTATCTCTGAAGGAGGGAGTGTCATCAGTCAGTAGTATTAATATAGCTGGATCACAAAAGTTTAGAGAACACCTCTTTGCATTATGAACAAAACAGACGTTATTTGGAAAACTCAGTAGGTCTGGGAGCATCTCTGGAGAGAAAGCAGAGTTAATGTATCGAGCTCAATGGCCTTTCTTCAGAACTCTCACCACAGATACTGCCAAACCATTTCTGTTTTTGTTTCCGATCTCCAGCATCTGCAGTTCTTTAGGTTTTTTTTATCTTTTGTTTATTAATTCATGGGATATGGGTGTCGTTGGGCAAAGGCAGCATTTTTGCTCATCCCTAATTTCTTTTGAGTAGTAGGGGGTGGAAAGATATTTTTTTGATCTGCTACAGTCCACATGAATATGGACACGGTGCCATCAGGGAGGGAGCAACGGGGAAGAAACGGCGAAATGGTTTCAAATCAATGTTCAAAATTCAAAGGGCAGTAGATAAATTTGCCACTGAAAACCACCAAAATGACTGTGAGAAGTCAATCACAGGGACAACCAATTAGAAAGAACCTGAATCATAGAATTATAGAATCCCTACATTATGTAAAGAGGTCATTCAGCCCATCGGGTCTGCTCTAACCTTCTGAGGAGCATCCCAACCTATCCCTACAACTCCGCATTTCCCATGGCTAGCCCACCTAGCCCACACATCCTGAGACACCATAGGCAATTTGCCATGGCCAATCCTCCTAACCTACACATCTTTGAACTGTGAAGCACCTCTGTGGAAGAGATAAAATTAGTGAGGAGCTGTTCCTCCAATGACAGATTGTTCCTCATCCATATTTGCTGCTAATGTTTTCACTAGTGAGCCGATCAACAGCAAATGTAGGCAAGAAGCATTCTGATATTAGAGGAGAGGTGTTCAATTGGAAAGGTAAGTGGCAGGTGGTGAGTTCATCAGCTGAGGCCAGGAAGACATGGGTGAGGGGCAGGGGTGGGCTTGGAGAATGGAACGTGTCTTTTTGCTAGGCTCAGGTGTGTGGGTTCATCTGCTCAAGGGAAAAGGTGAGGCCACTTGCCACTTCTGGGGACGCTACCTGTAGTTGTCATATGCAGAGGCTGGGAAGGCTGTCAAATTGGAGTCCTATCAGCTGGGCCTGGGGAGTGTTGACCAGGGAATTGTCGGCTCGGAGGGTAGGAGGCAGCTGTGAGGGTTTGAATTGGGCTGGAGGCTAGAATGAGTGAATATGGGAGGCTGCAAGGGCAAGAAGAAGGCTACAAGGGGGGAGAAGGGAGTGTTGTAAGGTGAAGAAGAAGGCTGCAAGTTGCAGAGGAGGAGACTGCAAGGGGGTAAAGAGAAGAAAACTGCAAATAGTGGAGACAATAAACCTGAAGTAGAGGAAATGGTGTATGCATGAGGAAGGAGGGAGACAACAAAGGACAGAGAGCAGCTTTAAACCAGTCAGCAAAGTAATACTTAGCTAACTTTGAGTCAGGTAAGCTTGAAATCCCTGAAGTAATGAATTCCTTAATAATGAACATGAAAAGTTTATTTTAAGGCTGGATAGGGTAAATGGTACCATTGTGATAATGTCACTAGACTAGTAATACAAAGGTCCAGGCTAATACACTGGGAATGTGGGTTCAAATCCCATGATGACAATTGGTGGAATTTAAATTCAATGAATAAAATCTGGAATTGAGAACTCTTCTATGTATTGGTGAATTTGTATCTACCTTACATTTTACAGAAAACGTGTCTGGTTCAATAACGTCCTTTGGGAAAGGAAATCTGCAGTCCTTATCTACATTTGATTCCATACCCATAGAAACTGAATTCTCTATTCAATCCAAGGGCAAATAAGACAGGAAACAAATGCTGACCTCTCCAAAACCACCCAGTATCTTATGAATTTATGTAGATATAAAAGGTTGCGTAAGTTCATGATCAACAATATTGGAAAAAAAATGTAGTGAATGCTAGTGTGATGAACAGTATGTCAATATTAAACTTAAATCTGGATTGGAGACCTGAGATACAGTAAAATAAAGTTGTAACTGCTTTATTAAAATATTACGGGTTTGTATATGTTGGATGGAAACCCAGTAGCTGTAACCTTAGATAACAAGCATGGGGCTGGATGAACACAGCAGGTCAAGCAGCATCATAGGAGCAGGAAAACTTGACGTTTCGGGCCTAAACCCTTCATCAGAAAACCTTACCAGTCTGTGGAAGGTTTGTTTAAAGTGCTGACTTTTTGTATCAAGAATAATGTGTCAGTTATTTTGAAAAGAAAAACTTTTATTTATTCATTCATGGAATGAGGACATCTCTGGCTAGGCCAGCATTTATTGCTTATCCATAATTGTCCAGAGGGCAATTAGGAGTCAACCACATTGCTTTGGATCTGGAGTCACATGTAGGCCAGACCAGGTAAGGATGGTAGATTTCCTTCCCTAAAGGACATTAATGAACCTGATAGGTTTTTCCTGACAATTGGCAATGGTTTCTTGGTCATCATTAGACTCTTAATTCCAGATATTTATTGAATTCAAGTTCTACCATCTACAATGGTTCCCAGAACATTATGTTTATTGCCTTGTGCCAAGATAATGCTTTCCTCATGTGTTATGGCTTTAGCTTTAAAGGATAGTTGATAATTACTGAAGATATTGATGAATTCTTTTAATTCTAGATCTTTGTGATTCTAAATATCCCACAAGCACAGAAGGTGTGTTAATATGTGACTGCATTAGCACATAAATAAGTTAGTGAGAATGGAAGTTGAGGCCCTAAGAATCAAAAAGTAGTCCCTGAAACTCAAAAAGGTGACCCTTTGTGAGAAAATATCAAGTCAAGCACTCAACAATGTATATTTTGACCCCCGGTTCCAAGTCATTTCAAGAAGCATAGAAATATAGAAGATAGGAGTAGGAATAGGCCTTTCAGCCCTTCAAATCAAGTCTGCCAATCAATAGGGTCATGGCTGAGCATCCAACTCCATGCCTTTTCCTGCTTTTTCCCTGCATTCTATAATTCCTTTAGGCAAATAAAACTGTATCTAACTGCTTCTTGCAAAGATTTAATGTTTTGGCCTCAAACACTTTGTGACAAAGAATTCCACAGGTTTTTCACTGTCTGGGTAAAGAAATTTCTCCTCCTCTCAGGCCTCAATGACTTACCCCATACCCTTAGACTGTGACTAAGGCTTCTGGACTCCTCAGTCATCGGGGATATCCTCCCTATGTTTAACATGTCTCGTCTTGCTAGAATTTTATAGGTTTCTATGAGACTCTCCTCTTTGTTCTAAACTCTAGTGGATTTACTGAATTAAAACTGAAAGAATTGTGGATGCTGTAAATCAGGAACAAAAACAGAAGTTGCTGGAAAAGCTCAACAGATCTGGCAGCACCTGTGAAGAAAAAAAATCAGAGTTAACATTTTGGGGGTCAGGTGACCCTTCCTCAGAATTCAGAAAGTGGATTTGGTCCTGATTGATCCAGTTTCTCTTCATATATCAGTCCTGCCATCCCAGGATTCAGTTTGGTAAACTTTCGTTGTATTCCCTCCAGAGCCAGAACATCCTTCATCAGATAAAGAGACCAAAACTGCATACAATACTCCAGCTGTGATCCCATGGTGGTCATCTACAATCCCAGCAAGAAATCCTCACATCCCTATTCCCATACTTGAATCCTCTTGCTACGAAGGCAAACACATCTTTGCCTTCTTCACCGCCTGCTGCTCCTGCATGCTTGCTTTAAGTGAATAGTGTACAAAGACACCCAGGTCTCATTGGCTATATATTGAGGAAGTGGAAGTACAATCATGACAATTCACAACTGTTGTGGCAAGTTTGTAGAATTTATATCTAATACATTGGTTGTGAGATAATTCTGTATTATCTCTGTAAGATTCTGATTCTATTCTCTAACATGAATATCCTTAGTTATTACTTCACCAGGTTGATATCTCAGTTTATGTATTTCTGATTCAACTCCTGGAATAATCTACATTGTGCATTAATCGTGGTTATTCCCTCATCCGATAGTAACGGTGGACTATTTTCCCAGTAATTTTTCCTATCAGCGTTATGGAATCAGAAGTCAATGGGTCAGCATGCCAACTGGCATGCGCGGAATATTTGAGTGGCTAAGGAACATTAATGGTAGCATGAAAGATATGCCAGACAGTGGAGACGTGATATAGCTGAATACAGGTCTGCTGTTATTGATCCACTGTACCTTGTGGATGCCCAGTTTTGAGCTGCTAGGTCTATTCTAAATTGACTTCAATTTACATAGTAATGATAGTTCCACAAAACATGAAGGAAGGTGTCCTTAAGGTGAAGACAAGACTACTTCTCCACAAAGGATACGTGTGGTGGTCACTTCCACTCAAAGTCACAGACAAATACATCATTACAGATGGATTGCTGCAGATGAGGTTAAGTTGGTTACTCTCTCTTGATCCTTATCTCACTACTTGATGCAGGTCCAGACTAGCCAATATGTCCAGCTGGACTCAACAATATAAGTAAGGGTAGTGTCACCAATCCACTTTTGGTGATGGACATTGAGGATCCTAGCCAGAGTACATTCTGTGCCCCTGATTGACCTCATTACTTCTTTTAAGTTGAATCAACATGAGATATGCTGATTCATCAGCTAAGGGAGAATAGTAGATGCTCTTGTTTGACCTCATGGAAAGAACAGGTAGTTTGAGGTCTCTCTCCTGACTGTGTATACTGGACTGCCACTTCTGGGGACCATTTATGCTGGTGGGACAGGATGTAGTTCATATATGATCGTGAGTATTGTGTATGGTATAATGTGTGGGACAGCTCTTTCCATTTTGGCACTAGATCCTGGATGTTAGTGAGATCATTTTTGCAGGGTTGTGAGTCCTGTAACTGAATCGATGCTGGGTGTTCTGTCCAGTTTTATTCTTATGAGAGATTCTTTAGAACAACTGAGTAGCTTGCTAAGCTATGTTATACAGTAACTAAGAGCCAACCACAATACTATGGGATTATGGATACAGTATAAACTTACTGAATAAATAATACAAAGACTTATTAATGAATTAACTAAATTTTACATTCTGCAGCTGTTGTGATGGAATCTGAACATATGTCCGTAGATTATTAGCCCAGGTCCCTAAATTCCTCACCCAGTAACACAACTGCTTGGTACCCAGACTATTTTCTGTATTAGAAAACTAGGGAACTGAAACTATATCCCAAAAATCTGCAAACAAATTAAAATGGTAAAGAAAAAAGTGGGAAAACACCATTAGCGTCTCTTGTGAAACATGACATTATACTGTAATCATCTGGGGAGAACCAAAAAATGCAGGGAAATTTATTTGAAATTCATTAAGAAAATATTGGGAAGCTTCTTTTGAAATTGCTACACCTCACTAGGGTAGCACATTAGAAATCAAACTCCACTATTCCTAGAGTTGTCTCAAGATTTTAAAAAGTACACAGAATTCCCCAATTTACTTGGCTTTCAGATCCAGGTAGGCAGAAAACATGGACTAGGTTTTGCTTATTTTAATAAAAATGAGTATTTACTACAAATAAATAGATTTTAACTACAGATAAACAAAGTGAGCCAATGACATACAGCTCCACCAGTTGAAACACTACTCTGCTTGTAAACTCTTTCTCTATACCCACGTATGCACTGACACAGGAAATAAAAAAAGGTGTTATGGGCAGAAAGAAAGACTGGGCAGACATTTCAGTGGTCCCTTTCTATAGGATTTGCTGAGGTGATTCTGATGCTGATCAGAATGCTGCTTCTTGATCTTCCCTCTCTTGATATTTTCATTTGTCTGCGGGACAGGGTGACTAGTTCAATCTTACCAAGGTCTTTTCCTTATCAATTGAAAGTCATAGCTTACAAACAAATAGAATGAGGAAATAAACTGGCTATCTTCAAGCTGTGATGTTTTTGACTGCAGAGAAAAACAGTTTCTTCTGCTCTAGAGGTCCAGCTGGTTCTGCCAGAACAATTACCCATCTAAGATTTTCTGTTACCTCAGAGCCATTCACAAAGATGTTGGCAGGCAGAAGGCCTTTATCATTGCTAGCTGGTCGCTAATCCACAGACCAAGTATCTACTTCTTGCCAACCAAATCTTCATTCATATGCACCCTTTGACTCCAACTTATCTGCAAACCATGCTGCCATTATTGTTTGAACAGAGCTGTGTAAACAATACTTACAATGAGCATCAGGTTACTTGCTGTTAAAAAATGCAGCAATTTTCCCATTGTCTTTGGTTTGTAAATCAGTTCTTCTCCCATTTCAGTCCACAATCAAAAAAAAAAGAAAATTAAAAAGAGATTGTGTTTACGTGCGGCCACGCTTTAAAAAATGAAATGTCATTTTGAAAATGCATTCTGACACAAAATATGTGATGTGCAAAAAATAAAACAAAAGATTTATATCCATACATTCTCTCTTCCTCTTATATAACCTCATACAACCTCGACAGTTCTTAAACCTTTGACTTATTCCAATATTTTACTTTCCGCTCAATTCATCTGCAATTACATGATCTTTTCCAGCAAAGTGAATATTCATTACATTAAATAGCTACTACAAAAGACTTCATCTGAATTTTCTCGCATTCTGAGTTCTAATTTTTTAACAATAGCTCGTGTTTTATGATCAATGTAACTTAGTATGTCCTTGTTACTCTGTCAGGTATAGCGTAGAAGACCTAACAACAATGTCAATGCCTCCTTTTCTACAGCAGTGTTTTTCTTCTGATACTGATCTCAATTTCTTAGAGATGTACCTCACTATTCCTGATTCATTACCCTGCAATAAGATGACAGCTATTGCCAGATCACCAGCATCAATTACCATTTTATAAAGTCTAGAAAAATTAAAGGTAATCCACGTTAGTTCACGCCTTTCACTTCTCAAGGGCTGTTTGAAGTTTTCCTGACCATACTACTTTTGATTATTTCTTTAACAAATTTGTTAAAGATATAGCTATTGAGCTGAAATGACACATAACTTCTGAAAAAAAACCCATACGTTCCTGAAAACATCATGACTTGTTATTTAGTTTTAGGAATAGGGATTTCTGTTAGAACATTCATTTGCATTGTCCTTAGTAGCACTTATTCTTGTTCCACAATATGTCCTAGGTAAGTTATTCTTGCTCTTCCAAATTTTGATTGTATTTATTACTAAATCAAGTCAAATCTTCTACTTGTCTCACATACTCTTCTCATGTTTTACTATGTACCACAACATCATCAAAAAAGCTACATAGCTATGAACCTCAGCTACAACTTGATTCGTGAGGCATGTGGAATGAAACATGGGCATCAGTCACATTGGTATAATTTATAAGATGTAGCAAAAATGAATACTTGTTCAATCCTTGATGTTAATGGCACTGACCAGCGTCCTTTCAATCAATCAGCCTTAGAAAGGAATGAAGCACTGCCAAACCTATCAATGCAGATTTCCAACAGTGGAATTGTACACCAATATGTCTTTGTGACAGTATTTGCCTTTCTATAATCCATACAGAATCTAGTTAATCCATCCAGTTTAAGAAGTAACATGATCAGCAAACTCAAGCTGCTTTGACTAGGTTCATTCAAGCGGTTTTCCAGCACATTAGTACTTCTGTTTCCACTTAAGCTGTTTTTTTTTCTGGTCTCAGTTAATAATCTTCTTGTTTTATCATTCCTGATTGTCCTATGTCCATATCATGTCTATCTAATATAGTACTGGTACATCTGCTGGACTAGCCATGTCCCTAGAATGCCTGAGTTCAGATTGCCAAAGCCAATATTCTTCCCACGGCTCAAGGAAGACACTTAAATGAGAGGAAGACAAAGGAAATACTTCAAAGAGTCTCTGAAGGCTTCTTGCAAGAAATGTAACAGATGTCAATGCATGGGAGGCCCTCATTCAGAAGAAACATTCTTGGAGTAAACTCCTATATGATGGGGCACATTTCTTTGAGGACATCCAGCAGCAAGAGGATGTTCAGAAAAGGAATTGGAGGAAGGAATGCCAATGTTCTCTAGGCCAGGGACCACTTCCACTTCCCAGAAACGCATGCCAAATATGTGGTTAGATATGTGATTTTAGGATCAGGCTCATCAGACCCACAGAACCCATGACCAGTATTTCAATTATCCTTGTTAGGGAATGCTACCACTAGTTTATTCACCAACTTCATCAATCTAGTCTTTAAGGTTTTGGAGTAGATTTGTAGCTCGGGTTGTGGGTATTCAGGTCGGTTGGCTCACTGAACTGGTTTGTTGTTCCGCAGACATTTTGTTACCATGCTGGGTAACATCATCAGTGCAGCCTCCGATGAAGCGTCGGTGTGTTTTCCCACCTGGTTTTTAAACTCTGGAGTCCGCTGAGCCGGATTGCCTCACTTCCAGGTTTCCTCCGTAGTGGAGTGTATATAGGGTCGAGTTCTATGCGCTTATAAATGGCTTTCTTCGTGGAGTGCCAGGCTTCTAGGAATTCCCGTGCCTGTCTCTTCTTAGCTTGCCCTAGGATTTTGGAGTTGTTCCAGTCGAGTTGGTGGTTCTCCTTGTCCATGTGGATTGAGATGAGTGAATATTGGTCGTGTCTTTTAGTAGCTCGTTGGTGTTCATGTACTCTTGTTGTTATAAGACATCAATAAGAGTACACGAACACCGACTGGCTACAAAAATACACGACCAATACTCGCTCATCTCAATCCACATGGACAAGGAGAACCACGACTTCGACTGGGACAACACCAAGATCCTGGGATAAGGTAAGCAGAAACAGGCACGGGAATTCCTAGAAGCCTGGCACTCCACGAAGAAAGCCATTAATAAACACATAGAACTCAACCCCATATGCACTCCACTATGAAGGAAAACTGGAAGTGAGGCAATCCAATGGACTCCAGAGTTTAAAAACCAGGCGGGAAAATACACCGACTCTCCATTGGAGGCTACACTGATGATGTTACCCAGCATGGTAATGAAACATCTGCAGAACAACAAACCAGCTTGGCGAGCCAACCAACCTCAATCTAGTCTTTGAAAGTTCCCTTAAGATGGCACAGTACTACCCTATTACCTGGATGAAATCCTTTGTCGTTTCCAGGGCCGTGTCTTAAATGCAGTATGGTACTGTTGCTTTCCTTCAGCTGCATTATTTACTAAACATTCTCGGTGCTTCTGTTTTGAATCAACCTTATACAAGCCTCCAAACTTTGTTATACCTCATTGAGTTTGCGCTGGAAATCAAGCTATTCCTGGAATTATCACAAAGGTTAAATTTTTTCAAGACTTTTCAGAATTCCCTAATTTCATTGTCTTCCATACCTAGGCTGATAGGAAACATGGATTAGGTTAACAAAAATGACTATTCATTACAAATAAGTAGATTCTAACTGCTGTTAAACAATGCTCCTGTCGTCTCTCCTTAGTCCTGTGTATTTCTTCTTTCGAAATTAACAACTTAGTCTCTTCAGAATGCCTCAGTGTAATGTGCCTCCATTATATCATCCTGCATTGCATTCCAGACCTCAACCATGTTTCTTCCTCATATTGCCTTTGTTTCTTTTGCCAAGTACTTTATATCAATGTGTGGATGTTCTTGATCCTTTTATTAATGGATTCTAGTCTGTCCAGGCTCGGCATGGTATTGAACACTTCTATAAGATCTCTTCACAACCTTATTTTCTCCAAGAAAAATAGTTCAAATGTCTCAAATATATTTCATAACTGAAACTCATCACTTCCAAACCATAACTTTGTGCTGCAGTCTTGCCTATGTGTCTTAGATTATGACATTGACACGTTTTGAATGTACTTCATAAGACGCGATTTGCAATGGGCCATTGCAAGGTTGTGAAAGTCATTGTATAATCCAAGTCTTTTTTAATTCTGTTCTTTTCTACTTACACTGAGATTAATTAATTCTCCCTATTCGGGGGTCAAAGTAAAATTGTTTGTAATCTGTAGGTCCAATGCGGAACAAGGGATCATTAAAAGAAGCAATGTTACTTTGTTCAGTTGTTCGTCACTTAAGATTTGGAAGTCAGTTTTCATCCCTAAACGCACCACAAAAATATTATGGCTGAATGAGGTGAACTTTGGCAAGTTACCAAGGATCTGTAAAAAAAACCTATTTCTTTTCAGCAGGAGTAAATACTTTATGAGCCTCTAAAAACAGAAAAGTCATAAATCTCAACATTTTCTAGAAAGAAAATTCCAAAAAGGTTGCTATTGCTTCCCATATACTCAAAGTCTGGTTCTGTAAAATTAAATTATGTGGTCTCCTACAGCGGCTCAGCATGACAAATTTGCCCACATAAACAAGAAAGTGAAGTCATTTGCTTGACTCCCCTTCTCCCCAAGATCTCATTGGAAACCTAGAATTGCAATGTTATTGATTTAACTCCGAGTCCAGACCTTTGCTTTTCTCTGAGGATGAACTTGACTGAGAGAAATTACTCAATTGGCCATCTTAGATTTTGCTGGACTTTCTCTATTTTGTCCCTCTCGTCTGAACCCAAAGTTAGTGCAATACGTCATAAAACATGGCTGAGAATTGTTTATTTTTGACAGCAAAAAGCTGCATTCTAGTTGAAGGTAAGAACATAGATGGCCAAATGAGATTGAAGACAAGCCACACATCAGTGCTGTATTTGAAAAGTTATGTAATAGTGTAATATATCTTCACATTATTATCTAGGCTGATTGGTCAGCCTCTTTGATTGAGGTCACTTGGAACAAGCTGGCTTGAAAATAACATTTAAAGAGTGCATCTAACTGAAAACATAAAGAAAAAAGTAACTGGATTGGAATGGGTCAGAACATTTAACTGGAGCCATTTGTAGGCTTAATAATGCAATGTATTGAAATGTTATGAATGGGAATGAATGGTATTTGTTAAGCCGAGGGTGTAATGCTTGCTTAAATGTGCCTTAATTTTTAACTCTGCTTGTTACGTTTCATTGCTCCAACTTATAGTTAAGGCAATACAAACAGAACTTCATCTATTCTTTGAGATAGACATAAAATATCTCATGACAAAGATTTTGAAGAACTAATGAATTAACATAGTATGATAGCAACCATTTATCTCTTAATCAATGTCAAAAAGTTCAGATTATCTGGTTGTCACAATAATGCTTTTTGTAGGAGTTTGCTGTTGTAAATTGGCTGGCATATTTCCTAAATCCTAACAGTGGCTACTCTTCAAAAGTATTTATTTGGCTGTAAAATGTATTGGGATGTGCTAAAGATGTGAAAAGGAAGTTGTTACTCTTCCCTCTATCTTCAAGGCACTGCTTGCCTATTGGTATTTTATCTCAGTGATCATTCTTTTCCTTTCAACTTGGAAAGACTTGTCACCAAGTGATTTAACTGTGCTGTTACAGTCTGGGTGATGCTGTCTTCATCTGTTATCTACCCATGCCCACTTTCTTATGGAGCTTAGGGAAGCTCTTGTGGCACAACAGTGGTGTTTGTACCTCTGATCCAGAAGACCTTATTCAAATTTCACCTGCTCCAAAGGTATGTCTGAACAGATTAACTAAAAACATCATATAACCTACCAATAGCAGCAATTATGGCTGATTATTCTCTTCTCTAGCTCAAGAATATGGAGGCAAAATATGACAAGAGTCAGAGACAAACAAGAGCTGCCTCAAAATCTCTGACCTTATGATATGTCTGATAAACTCTTCAAAATGTATACCACGCTTTAGGAAAAGATGTTTTACTCAAATTACATTTCCGTGAAAGTTTGATTGTGTACTGTGATGCTTTGGGATGAATTTTCCCAACGTGTGAATGATGTGGACAATGGCTAGGCAGTTTGGGTAAAATATGGCAATATCACAAAACTGAGATTCTTGATATCAAGGAAAAAGAAAGTCCAATTTTGCAGCCAGGCTTTGATTGATGAAATGGGAATCTCACTAGTGAGTAGCAGGTAGCCTATTTACATTTATCTGTCATTAGCACCAAATTGTGCCTCATTCATATGTACTTTCCTAACTCCCATTAGGAAAAGTTTTTCCTGGTGACTTTAGATCACTGTTTGCTCCTTTGGGCTTTCATCTTGATGAGTAGTCATCAATATCTCAGGGCATGCTGGCACCCCACCCACTAGGCATTCTATCCACATGGCACACCACCCAACTGTATCCTAACCTGGTACCCTACCACCCCCAGCTGGCACCCTACCTAGGTGATATCTTGTTTACCTTGTACCATATCCCTTGCATCCATCTGGTACCACACACTCTCAGGAGGCCATACCCAACTTATGTACTTACAGTTTGACAGCAGCTGGCAAAGTGACTGTTAGGGGCCTTAAATTTCAGAATATGGCATCCGACTGTTGTGACAAAGGGGTGTGATTTGTCTTCCTTGAACAGTTCTGCTGCTCCTCTCAGAAAAAGCTCCTTCTTCCCTGAAAAAAAAAGAAAAAGCCCATAGCAACAACCTGTATGAGATTGCCACTGCTTGAAAAATGTGGTCCAAAACTAAAACTCAAGAGAGTGCAACTGAGATTTACTGAAGACTTCATTACTATTGAAAGTGTGCCTTTTCTCTTTAAAGTAGAGAAGCATCTTCTAAACATATTCAAAATCCTGAAAGGTTTTGATAAAGTGAAGACTGAGACATTATTTTTAGTAGAGTTCAGCAGGTTGGGTAATCAGAGGACACAGATAATTACCAAACAACCAGAGCAAACAGGACTACAAAGAATTGCCTCAGGTTCTGCAATATTCCTCCTGAAATGCTAGCGGATTAGCAAATACTGACTGATGGTCTGAGACCAAGGATTCAAATCTCATTGCAGCAGCTAGCCATCCTTACCAGGGTCTGACCCCAGATGCACAGCGACGTGGTTGACTGTCGAAACGGCCTAGCAACTCATTTGTACTAATGGAATGAACTATAGTGGTTCAAGAAAGTGGTTTATCACTACCTGCTCAAGAACAATTAGGGATGGACATCAAAATGCTGGCCTATTTAAAAATACCCACATTTCATAAAAAAACACTCCAACAGATAGCCTATGATGAGCTGAATGGCTTCTGTGTGCTAAATCATTCTATAATCCTATGTAGGAAATGGAACAAATAGATAAATTACATTCATATAATGCCTTTTGCCCTCAGGACACTCAGAACATTTTAGTAAATGAATTACTTTATGAAGGGAAGTAATCAATTTGTAGGCAAAATGAGGAGCCCAACTGTACACAACAAGCTTTCATATTCAACAAAGGAGAGATGAACAGATAATAAGTTTTAAATGGCATCATGTGAGCGCTGCCTGTTGTCCAAGGCTTCTCTCTACTCTTTTCCAAACTGAACCGTAAGATCGCTCAAATCCACTTCAGGAGAAATAAAAACAGAAATTGCCAGAGAAACTCAGCAGGTTTGGCAACAGGACGGAAAGCAAAGTTAACATTTTGAATCCAGTGACCCTTCTGCATAACTACTGCCAGACCTGCTGAGTTTTTCTGGCAATTTCTGTGTTTGCTTCAGCTCTTTAGCTTTTGCATTTCTTTGTCTCGTTTCACTGAAGTAGGCAGTTGCGTTAAATTACTTTACCAACCCATCCAAAAGACAGATCCTTCAATGATGTAAACATTCTTTTAATGATGCAGCAAAGTGCTCTTCTAAATTACTTGCTGCAGTTTGCAGCAGCATTAAACCCATAACTTTCTAATGCATAATGAAGAGTGCTATCAAAAGAACAAGACTGACAATTAATAGGAAACTGGTTCAAAATTGAAATACGGGGGGAAAAATTGATTCATGTAGACCTGCTTCATTTTTATTGTTGTGGAACATCCCACAGACTGTACAGGGAGCAGTCTGGGGTACTGCCTGACCCAGTTAATCAAGCTGTGGTTGAAGAAGCGCTGTGTGAGCTTAGGTCCATGGTATATCACAGAAAGCTGAGTAGCCAGATTGCTAGAAACATTTACTTTTTATTTCTGCATGGGTATTACCAATCATCTATCATGATTTCAGAAAATCTACAGGAAACCTGGAAAAAAGATTACCCAGTCGGGGGATTGCATAATGGAGTCATCAACCATGATTGCTGAGAATAGCCCTTGTCCCCTATTAACCTTCCTTGTAAGTCCTTGAAATGAATCAGGAACTTGGAAGCTTCCAAGGTTCTTGGTGCAGAATTATTAGGAGTAGTGGCAATTATCACAGATGACTTGTACAAAGATGCAGCCTGCACACAGGGAAAGTTGCAGTGATTGAGAGCAGCTAGACCTCATTGACAACGATGTTCTTGATTGGAGTTGTTAACCTGGGCCAATCAAGAAAGCCTTGGCCGACCAAAGTAACCAGGAGAGTAGAATCTCCTCAATTGAGGACTGACTTCGAGCTGGCTGGCCAGAGCCACTGCACTGTGCACCAGTTAATAAAGGGTGACTTGGTGACAGGATACTGGCCTCTGTGTAGTTATTTCAGTGGTGACGGGAAAAAAACAGTACATGCCTGAAAAATATTCACTTGCAACAGTCATCTTGGAGTTGGGCTAAGTATTTCTGGCTTCATGCCTTTATTTGGGAAGTTTGATTTATTTGTTCCTGCCATTGAAGACCGAGTCCAGTATGTGGAAAGAATGTGATATCTTTTCCAGACAAATGACATTGTGTGTGGACCGGCAGAATTTTCGGTTATAAGGGGCTGAACTTTCCCAGAGATACCAGATGCTAAAACCTTCCAAGAGTGACTTCAGGAATGTTACGACCCCAAACCTTATCTAATCCTGAGACGCTATTGGTTTTATTCGGCTGTTAAAGAACTGGCGGAGTCCGTATTGGGACTTTTGATGAAGGCACAATGTCTGGCAGAGGCGTTTGATTTAGGGTTATCCCTGAATGAGATGCTGAGAGACCATTTGGTATACGGGATTTATGATCTAACCATGCAGAAGCACCTACTAGCTGAAGCCCAAGTGGACTTCAAACGGGCACTACAGCCGGCCCTGTCAAGTAGAGCATGGGAGCTACAGGGTATCCCAATGGAAGTAGACACTCTCACCTCACTGACTGAGATTGGGGAGCACCACTTGAGTGAAGGCAGTTGTAGAGCCTCCATGCAGGGCATGTCCTGAGCAGAGGGATCCTACACCAGCACCCAGCAAAACCCCACAACAAAGCTCAGCCTCGGCCAAGTGGCTAAACAGTTCTTCAGGATTTGAGCCAGTGAGCCATTGTAGATCCTGTTGGTTTGTGGACTCGAGACAGTAAAGGAGTCCTACAAGGCCTGACTTGAGTAGGAAAACTCATAGGGCGATACCCGGGAGAGTGCACACCCTGGAAAGTCCCCTGACATGTCGGCTGTAACAATTAAATTACTTAGTGATGCCCAAATCAGAGCCAATCAAAATTAAGGTTTGGTTAAATGGTCACCCAGTTTCCACGGAGGTCAATACTGGTGCAGCCGTATCTGTGGTTACAGAATTGGTCTTTAGCAAGATTCACTCAGGACTCCAATCATTATGTTTGCACAAGACCTCAGCCAGACCAACAACATACAGTGGGGAACCGTTGCAAATTCAAGGTACATCTTCAATTCCGGTCTCCTATAAGAAACAGTTGTTGCACGTACCACTGATGGTAGTAAAAGGCGCATGCCCAAGACTGTTGGGGCAGAATTGGGTGAGAAAGATTCACCTGGATTGGCTCAACATTTATCATTTGGAAAATGGCAGCGTCAGTGACGTCCTAGTGAAATACTCAGGAGTATGTCAGGAAGAGCTTGGGACTATCATAGGGGCCAAAGCTACTTTACATGTTGACCAGGAAGCAATTCTGAGATTTTGCAAGGCCTGCCCAGTGCCATATGCCTTGTGGGCAGAATCAGAGGTGGAAATCAGGAGGCTGGAGAGTAAAGAAATAATCAAACCAGTGCAGTTTGCAAAATGGGCAGCATTGGTCATACTGATTGTGAAGCCTGATAGCTCAGCTTGCCTTTTGTGGGGATTTCAGGCAAATGATATACTGCTTCTCGCAGCTGGATAAATACCCAATCCCTCGCATAGACGACTTGTATGCAAAATTGGCGGGGGGGGGGGGGGGGGGGGGGGGGGGGGGGGGGGTATGGGGGCTATCCTTTATGAAGCTGGACATGAGCTATGCCTACCTGCAATTGCGACTGGATGAGGAGTTCCAGTAGTGCACCACAATTAATACCCATAAGGGTTTATACTAATATATAAGAATGTCGTTTGGGGTCTCATCAGCCTGCACCCTTTTCCAGTGGACAATGGAGAACATTTACCTGGCCTACCCCAGATTATCTTCTATCTGGACGACGAACCAATAACAGCTCTTGGAGAACTTGAACATAGTGCTTAAGTATTTCTCCCAGACAGGCGTACGCCTTAGAAGGGAAAAATGTGTGTTCTAGGCATCCCAGGTCACCTACTTGGGTTACACCCATTGGAAGATAAAGTGAGGGTGATCAAAGGAGCCTGGGCTCCCATGTTTGTACTGCAGCTTAGGTCTTTCCTTGGGTTAGTGAATTATTATGGAAAATTCATATGTGACCTGGACTCCACCTTGGCACCCTTACACATCCTGTTAGAATACGGTCAGCCTTGGAAATAGTTACAAAGCCAAGAAGTAGCCTTTAGGGAAGTGAAAAAGTAGCTATCGATATCTAAAGGTGTTGGCCCATTACAATCCGGGGCAAGAGCCAGTGCTGACATATGATGCCTCCCAGAAAAATATCAGGGTAGTGCTGTCTCACCAGTGTCTCAAAGGAGAGGAAAACCTGAATAGTGTATGTTTCCTGGGCATTGGCTAATGCTGAATGCAAGTATAGCCAGATAGAGGAGGAAGGTTTGGTCATCTTTGGTGTAAGGAAGTTCCACCAGTACCTTTATGGATGGGAATTTGTCATAGTAACAGATCACAAGGCCCAGCTAGGGCTACTGAAGGAAGACAAGCGGGTGTCGTCCATAGATTCTGGTAGAATTCAGCATTGGACACTTATGCTTGCAAGTACGAGTTAGAAAACCATCCAGGAAGCCAGTGGCTAATGCGGATGTCCTGAGCCATCTCCCACTGGCAGACACTCCACCGGTAGTGCCTCTCCTGGTAGAGTCTGTTTTTCTTCCTAGCGAAACTGAAAGAGCTGGTGGTAATGTGGGAAACAGATGGGCCATTGCAACCCGGATTGAAACCTTTCTGGATCCAGAGAGACCAGATCACTACGGGGAGAAAGGGTGGTTGCCCTGAGTAATGGTTGCTAAAAGGTAATGGCCAAACTCCACCAGGGTCATCCAGGAGTTTCCCAAATGAAGATGCTGGCAAGAAGCTAGATCTGGTGGCCAGAGTTGGATGTTGACATTGCTGCATTGGTGGGGCAGTGCCCAGAGTGCCAACAAGGACAAAAATTGCCACCAGCAACACCCCCATATTCATGGGAATGGCCGGAAAAATCCTGGACTCATTTGCATGTCGACTATGGGCTCAATATTCCTGGTCATTATAGATGCCCATTCAAAGTGTTTGGACGTGCATAAAGCTCATTTGGCAGACTCAGGGATGACAATGGAGAAGCTGCAAGCATCATTCATGATACATGGCTCCTGGAAGTATAGGTCACGGACAATGGGATGTCATTTACCAGCAGGGAATTTGAATATTTCCTAAAATCTAATGACATTTGGCAGATAAGGACAGGCCCATACCATCCATCATCCAATGGTGTAGAGGAAAGAGCGGTCCAAACATTGAAGGCAGGCTTGGTTTCACTCATGCAAGGGGAATTTTTAAGGTCTCCCGTGATTAGTCCTGTTCTACAGAGATAACTATGATCGGTCTGTAAAGGTCACGATCAAGATTACTTGTGACCAGGAATTGTACAGTTGGGTACTGCATGCAGGCCACAATGCTTACAGATATCTTTGACATATACTGTTTGAACACCTGATTAATGCAATTGACCTTTGAAGAGCATTACATTGCTCACAAGTAATGCCTGTGTGCTCAGACAGAAAAAATACTTAGTCACCCAATCCTGGTGTGGTTACAGCTGTTTCTGTTTCTATTGCACATTTCCAACTTGCATGTGGATGGAAGGCAACACACATCACACATCCACAGGTTCAGTCTGGAAATCAAGACCAGTCTCAAACATCCATGTTCTGTTCTAAGATAGCAAGTATTGCAGATGCTGGAGTCAGAGACAACACAGTGTGGAGCTGGAGGAATACAGCAGGACAGGCAGCATCAGAGGGGCAAGAAAGTTGATGTTTCGGGTCGGGACCCTTCTTCAGAAATGGGGGCGGGTAATGGAGCTCTGAAATAAATAGAGATAGGAGGGGTGGGGCTGGGGAAGGTAGGAGGGAAGGTGATAGGTGAGTGCAGGTAGGGAATGGCAGAGATTGGTCAGTGAGATAGGTGGGGCGGATAGGTGGGAGAAAAGATGGACAGGTTGTGTCAAATGAAGGAGGCGGAGATGAGAGGGAAGGTTGGACATGGGATGAGGCGGGGGATGGAGAGATTTTAAAACTGGTGAATTCCATGTTTAGGCCATGGGGCCGTGGGGTCCCAAGGCAGAATATGAGGTGTTGCTCCTCAAGTTTGCGGGTGGTGTCATTGTGACACTGGAGGAGGCCCAGAATGGACATGTCACCCAGAGAGTGGGATGGGGAGTTAAAATGGTTGGCAACCAGAAGGTGTTGTCATTTGTCACATACAGAGCACAAATGCCCCACAAAACGGTCTCCAAGTCTACGCTTAGTTTCACCAATGTAGAGGAGACCATATCAGGAGCAGCAGATGCCATAGACCAAGTTGATGGATGTGCAGTGACCCTCTGTCTGATATGGAAGGTTTGTTTGGTTCCTTGGATGGAGGTGAGGAGGGATGGTGTAGGGGTAGGTATAGCACTTCCTGTGGTTGCAGGGAAAGGTGTGTCGGGGGTGGTGGGGTTAGTGGGGAGTGTGGAGCAGGTGAGGGAGTTGCGGAGAGAGCGGTCCCTATGGAAGGCAGATAGGGGTGGGGAGAGAAAGATCTCTTTGGTTGTGGACTCCCTGTCGCTGTCATCAGTGAGCTTCTAAACATTCTCACCCAACTCTGTCAGTCACATCTTTACCTTTCAACATTAACCTCTGAGCCCCACCCAAGAGTTTAGTCATGTCAACCGTCATCCTCCAGTGTATCCGCATTGAAGCCAGACTCCTTGTGACTGTCGATGATTCCCCTCCCCAGTCCACCCATGTCCTACTATGCATTGTCATTTTCCACTTTTATATGTTCATTCGAGCCCCTTCTCAATTACTGAAACATCTGTATCCCAGAATACTGCTTCCAATCCCCACAATTGAATTCCCCGATAATGCATTTTGACTTTCATTGAGTAGACCTTCAGCAGTGAATGTGGCTCAACCCACTGAGACACTTGGAGACACAGTCCTGGTGATGACTGACATGGCTCCTGGCTGACCTCGGCCTACCTCCCTGACTGACTTATTGTGAATCCCTGGACTGGTTTAACTGGAGCTCCAGGACCGATTATGGCCCACTCCTCTAGGTGACATTGATATGGAACGTCTGACCCTGGCAGCCACAAGAAGTCAACTCACCATGCCCAATCTGCTGCACTGAGATTGATTGCTGACAGCGGCTGCAACCCCTGATTAACTACAGTGCCTCCTTATTTGATCGAGGCCTACACCAATTATACTTTGAGAACTGGTCACTTGGCTCAAAATGCTATGAGCTTGCCAGCTAAGAAGCTGGTACATGGTGTGTGACATTGACTTTGCATGGTACTGTATAGCAACATACCTATTTCCTTGACTAAAGACTGCTGACAACCATGACAAGCTGCGTGGCTTAGTGACTGCATTAAACATTAAAACAGCATCAGAGTACCGTGAGACTTTAAGTTCTGAATGAGGCCGCAAACTGCAAAAATGTAAGGAAAGGCACAAGTGATGTTAACACCCAAGTAGACACCAGCTAAGTGACTGCTAAGAGATGAAATAAGGAGTCTTCATGTGCACCCTGGGCCAATTCATGGTGCTTGTCAACTGCACACAAATTATCCTGGCACAAGTATAATGTGCTGGTGAGCTCCAAATTACAGTACTGAGGCGGAAAACTGTATTCTAATTTGGTCAGAAATGTGCCATGAGGCTATGAGGGCATTTGTATGTGTCTGATTCTAACCTCCACGGATGCAGTTAGTCACAAATGATACAGTGGTTAAGGTAGGGTAAGGGATGGGTGGGTCAGATGTTCTTGAGTTGGATAAGGACAGTGGTGTGGTATTGGGGCAGGTCTGGAAGGGAGGGGATTGCATCAAATCCCAAGGTTGGTGTGGGAAGGGAGCATTTAGTCTCAAGGTGGTGTTGGGGGTCAAATCCAGTCCTGCAGTGGGATTGGGGGAATGAGATCATTTGGGTGTGGTGCGTCAGTAAAAGAGGTTAGTCCCAGAGAATCAGGGGCATGGGGGAAGGGATGTTAGTTGGATTGGTTGGGGGCAGAGTATCCATGTTGGGCCAGGGTCTGGGAGGGATGCCTTGGGGAAAATGTAGTTGAGGTGGTGTAAAGTTAGTACGGAGTCAGTTTAATGGTTTCTCAGGAGTTAGACTATGTATTTAATAGTCTAAATTTTCCTGAGTAACTTTTTTACTTAATTTTATCTGCACCGTACAAAGTCTATGATTGTATTCAAAGCTTTTGGAGGGTTCCAGGTCCAGTGGAATTGCCCAGCAGAAAATTCAATTTTTCCAACAATTCCTTTTGCAGTGTACTAAGATGGGGATTCCGCGGGGTCTCATGTGCAATGCCTATCGAGGTTGGAATAACCACTGTCTGGCCAGTGGGTAATCCAGACCATCCTTCTTCAAGTGTCCACAATAGACCAAAACTCCTGCTGGAGCCGAGGAAGTTTTTTTTTCCAAATCTTTAGCACAATATCTTTAGTTTTGTTTCCTATAAACCCTAGGCTTTCACAAACCTTCATAAGAACATTCTTAGCTAATTCCACCATCATCAAAGATTTGCACCAAAGTGGTGCATACTTCACCAGATCTCTATGTTCCTGTATCGCCTTTAGAATTGTATGATTGTGCAGGGTCTGGAAAATTATATCTGTGACGAAAGATGGGATAGGCTGGGGTTGTTTTGTTTTCAACCTAGGAGACTGATGGGAGATTTAATCGAAGCATACAAAATTATGAGGAGTCTAGATAAACTGGAGAGGAAGAAACTAATTCCATTAAAAGACAAGTCATTAACTCTAGGGGACATAGATTAGAGTGAAATTGAGCTGGAACCATTTCACCAAGAGCTTTTTGGGATCAAAACTCTCTGCCTGAATTAAATGTAGGAGCCAGATTTCCTTTTAAAAGTACTTGGACACGCACCCAAAGTGATGCATCTTCAGAGCTCTGTAATAGGAGCTGACTTGACTGCATTCCCCTCTTCCTGAAGGCTCAGGCATGATGGGCTGAATGGCTTCCTTCTGTGCCATAAATTTCTGAGATTCTCTGATTTAGTTTATTCTGTCAAGTGTTATGGGGAGAAGGCAGGAAAATGGAGTTATGATCCCCATGATCTTCCTGAATGGTGGAGCAGACTCAATGGATTTTAATGGTCTACATCTACTTCTACATGTTCTGTCTCTCCTTATCCTTCCCAGAAAAATGAATCACGTTACACTTAGGTTCCTGTGGCTGAGGTTTCAAGTTAGAAACTTGAGAGAAACATGGTCAAAGTGTAAAACTGCAATGATCTGTATGGCAAAGTAATCCAGAGAGCCATTGGGTGTTATTTACAGCACACACAAATTTCTTTCTAAGTTCATGTCAACTGTTTATTCTGAGCTTCATGCTATTCAGATACTGTGACACCCTTTAGTTTGGATTAGGTTTTATTGCACTAAATTTTCTCAATCACTGGCTTTAATGTTTATCATAAGAGCCAGTCTCATGGTGGAGAATCACAGGAGAAATCCCAATGCATCATTTTACCAATTATTGATGTTTTGCCCTGTTGAAATATCAACACTTAGTTTGCCTGCTTCTGACTTTTGGAAAATCCTGCCTTTGCTTAACAATTCCTTCCACGTTAATAGCTGCTGCCACTTAAAGAATCTCCGTGGTTTTTTCTGGCAAATACCCCTGCAGAAAATTTCTTACTTATGATGAATAATCTTAATAATGCAAATCCTTCTGCCATAGTGATCTCAAAATGATCCTGCCTGCTCAGTGAATCCAGAAGCTGAATAACAAATTAATAATGTAATTTCCCTTGAATATTTCTAGAAATTAAACAATGAATCTGAATGTATTATCCTTCCTAATTTCACTGCATTGGTGAAATAATGATAAGCCCTTTGGTTCAACTAGACATCTGGCTTTCTTTGTAAGTTGCATGTGGCTATCTTTAGTATTGCCTCACCAATGGTCTTATTTTTCTACGCTCATAGGCTTTGTCCATTTAATGACTGTTCAGACTTGCTTATTCATCTATTGTAGAGATTCCAATATTGAAAGTCTATTGCTACTTAGATGCATTCCAGCATAGAATTCCATTTGTCACCAGCAGAAATCTACCTCTCTCTGCCCTACTTATGCGATTGGAAAATCCTTTCAAAGATCATAATGATCTCTGTCTGTTACTTTTAAAATGATATGTATTTCTTATTATTCTCCACTGCTTTTAATGAAGAGTTCTTTTTGCACCAACAAACACACAGATTGGTGGAGAAACTCAATAGCTCTGGTGTCACCTGTGGAGAAAGAAAAACAGTTAACATTTCAAGTCCAATGTGATGCTTTTTAAGAACTTTTTGAATTCAAGGACTCATAGTTAACAGAATAACATAACAAATATTGTACTTTGGATAAATCTTAGAGAAGACACAACTAGAGGTCCTTAAATAAAGAGAAGATTACGTTTCCTTCAAGGTCTTTGAAGCTGGGTAGGTTATGGAAGATAATAGGGCACAAATACAGTTTATAGGGCTTTCATTCTCTGAAATAGGTCAGCAAGGCATGCAATGTGTATGAATTTGCTGCAAGCATTCATTAAGAAACTAGATGAATTCTTGAAGAAGCACATTTCTGGAAAGCTGGTAAGTAAGTGCTAAGTTATGCCACTCAATCATTGTGAGTTCCTGGAGTTTGCTCAACTTCTTCAAAGGCCGGCATGAAGTTTCAGAATTTTTGCTCCAATTATGATTTTCTGGTGTTTAAACCATCCCAGAAGAATGTGACTGCAAGAAAGGTGGGAGCAGGGAACTTCACCTGGAAAAAAGTAAGCCCTTTGCTCCAATTGAACTTTTCATTGTCATTTTTGCAAGTCGTATACTGTTAACTTTGGTTTTGCCTCACTTTTCTACACCTTCCATTTCTCCCATAAGTTTGCTCCTTTTTATTCCTATTTGAACTTGCTTATTAATACATCTTAGAGACTCTACCCTTGAACATCCGTTGCTACTTAGATGTATTCCCAGCAGAAGTCCATTGGGAGACATGGGAATTAGAACAGGACCTGAATATGCTAAGCTTATTGGCAGATTTCATCAGTGTCTGGGACAGAGATTGGACAGTAACTATTTAACCCTATTTCAATTTGTTGGACAAGAGGCCCCAAAAATACCCATTAGGACTAAAATCAATCCCGGACTGCATTCAACTCGTTCCGATCCTGTTGCCTTATTTTAATTCACGGAGTAACACTTTATATAGCAGGTTGACAGAAATAATTGATTTTTTTTCCCAGCACCAGTACTATCTTTACTTATTGTTCAATCTCATTAATTAATACATTGTCTTTAAAATTATCCTGCCCAAAGGGTTCTGTAAGAGGCCTCTATTGTTAACTCTGTTCCCTGCTTGCTTATTAATCCGAGACAGATTATTTTGATTTGTGTCTACCTCTGGGACACCAATTCACCTTCCTTAATTTTCAAATTCTACTGAACATATGTAGCTACCTTCCTCCTCCTGTCCTTTTGTTTTACCCCTCTGAAACTTCCTGTATCTCTACATATTGAATTAATTCCTCTCTTACTGACTATGCGTTGCTTCTATAATAGTACTTTCTTTTAGCTCAAAATCTCTGAATGCATCCAATGTTCAAATATAGGTATTTAATTACTGTTCTTGCTATTTTTCAAGGCTGTTTTGGGATTATTTTGTTGCCTGTCTGGGCCCCAGTCTCTCGAGTTTCCTTGCCAATATTTCCCACCTCTTTGCTTCCCTCTCCTTTTTTATGAAGCTCCCCTCTGACTACGTTTTTGGTTGTCAGTCCTAAGATTTCCTTAAATAGCTTGGTGTCAAATGTCATTTGATAACACTCCTGTGAAATAACTTGGGATGGTTTACTATGTTAAAGGTGTTATATAAGTACAGGTTGTTGTTCTCAGAGGATTTGCTTCTTGTTTTATGTTCTTCTCACTAGCCCAGCCTCCAAAGAATGTTGAGCAATGTTTAAAAGCCAGGTCTTCTATCTGACAAAGAAAGATTAAGTCAGCTTCAGTTTTGGTTCCTTCAGGTTTGATGCACAGTTCATCGACATTAACTCCAGCAACAGTTACAATTATTTAGCAAACCAAATTTGTTTAACTTGTACCAATTGATGTCCACTCTTTTATCCCATAATCCTACTGCCAACTCTGCATCTATCAAACACTGACAACGCAGATAATCTTTTTACAGCCTCTTGTGCTTTAATTCCTGGCCAGTGTATTTAAACCTCTTTTCAACGCCCCCAGTAACTTCTCCCTGATATTACTGATTCCTTCATGAATCACCTGTTCTCCACATGAATGCATTGAAACTCTCCTTTAAATTTACACCCTTAATATTGTTAACTCTTTTTAACCAGAAAAAGAACTCTCTACCAATCACACAATTGGATTTTCTATCAGCATTGCCCATGTTTTGTTTAAGAAAGGTCATTTTTCACCTTTGAGTTTAGTATTTTCTTTCTTCCACTAAACTCTTTTGATTTCCTTTGCTGAACAACACTATTATCAATTGCTCAAAACATATTTAGAACTATTATTTACTGCCTTACTGCAGTCTTCTTCCTACCATTCATACACTCATTTCAAATGTGACCCAATTGTCACTCGCACTGTCGAACTCTTCTGTCACGTTCATTTTCCTAATTTGCTCTTGATGGATTTCCTCTAACTAAATATTGTCTGGAAGTCAATCAAAAATTAAGATACCCCTAACTGGACATAACCGTTAACAAGGTTATTCCTTTTTTTTCAGTTATGTAGGTTACTAGTTTGCACAGATTGCTGGGAGATGTGACGGCATGACCATGTCCAAAGCAAATTTGAAAACCTGTTTCAGACCCAGCTAGCACTAGCCAGCAGTGCAAACCAAGGACCAAAGCTGGAATGTCTGGAAAGGTTCAATTGAAAATTGTACAGTGGCCGTATCAGTTCGATCATCAGGGGAGTTTTATGTTTTCTTTTCATTACTCAAAATTTGCTTGCTAACACAGAAATAAGACACTGTATTAAATTTGTAAATTACAAACTCTAATAAAATACTCAAATAGCTTGTTAAAAAAGTAAGAAAGTCACCACCTGAAATACTTCAGGCTCTCCAATAATATTCTATATCATAATCTTAAAATCTCAGTTGTGACTATACAAGTTGGACTAGTTGGCAGTGAATACCCATATCATCGTTTCTTTTAATTTGTTTATACCAATCTGATGAGGTTTAGAAAAATTGAATTGACATCACACTGTCTCTTTTACGAAGTCAGTGATTTGTCCTCATTGTAAATCTGGCATATTTCAATTGGATTTCCATAGAACAAAATAAGAAATCCACTGCAGAAGACTGAACCTGATTTCAATTATTCTCCAACCACGTAACTCTATATAGTCCCTTAATAAAATATACTGGAAAGAATGGCTGTTAAAATGAAGGTTTAATGAAGAAAAACATAAATAAAATGAAATGAAAAGTATCTGAAATTCTATATCTGGCTGGAAACTGGCAGAATTATAGTGCTGGTAATTCCGGTAGACTGAAATTAACTCGTCGAGCGCTAACAGACACTTTATTCACCAACAAAGAATAGGCGTTCTGTGGACTGAAAGGTTTGGAAACCATTTGTCAAACCTCAATCTACATTTAAATTCAAACGTTGGTGGCAAAACTAACAATTCTTTGAAGTCTTGAACCTTGGGCAATTTTTGCAGGTTTTGTTTTAACTTCCAAGAAAAGAAAAAACCTTGTACATTTAATGAAGCAAGCATATTTGCCTTCCTATCCACATATGTATAAAAACTTACTTTAAAATTTGAATAGTTCTATTGATGACTGAAGTCACAAGATATTAACTAATATGCTTATTGCATATATTTAATATGTGCATCTAAGTGTATTTCTGAAGTTGAACATTATAGAAACATGCTCAACTTGTAAATGGATGCAGAGCAGTGTAAGGTAAGCGTGCTACGATATAATTTGCAGAGCTCAACTTTATATCCAGTCCAGAATGATGGGATGAAACCCTCCTGTCTCTTACAGATGTTTAGTCTGAAATTAAATGAGTTTGGGCAGTCTCAATCTGGCTCCCAAAGGATGCCAATCTACAGCAAGGAACTACTCATAATTTAGAACTAATTTATACTAATTCAACAATCTTCTTTGCAGGGAGCAACAGGATAGGATGATATGGGAAATTCAAAAGCTCTTCTATTGCAGCCAGGTGATGTTTTGGAACATTGTATAGGAAAAGGAAAGTTCTGCAAAACATCTAACCCTATATGATAATTGCCATGCAAACATTTGGACTTGTCTCTGTGTGGATCATGAAACAGTTATATTTATACAAACTGACACCCAAATACCTTTACTTCTTTTTTTAAACTTCATTGTCACCCTGGCTAAAACAAAAGAATTAACTACAAGTTCTGGATACTTGGAGCATGCCATTTTGCAAAAGTATATAAAAAAATTGTATTTTTATATTTTGAAAAGAGGCAAAACATTTTTTGACTCCTGCTTTTGCTTATTATGTTGGTAAGTTTCCTACGACATCTGCTGTTTTCACGACACAATTCTAGACAACAATAACGAGTCATTAGCTTCCAAACATGCTATAATTTCTAGGTCAGAGTTACAATTTACATGTTACAGCCACAAATTATAAGAGTGCTGACATGGGCACTTCCTGACCCTGAAGGAATAAAGCAGGCAGACTGTTTTTTTTTAAAAAAATTAATTTATAAAGCAAATCCCTCTAGCTTTTTCTTGGAATTCTGAAGCACGTCTGAACTGACAGCACAGATTTCGGTGCAAGGTCATTTAAACAAAAAAGTTAAGGAGCAGAAAGAGCCAATCTTAATACAGATAAACCTTTGACCCATACCCAGAAACCATTCACTTGGATTGCAGAGTAATTATCATAAACTTACTTTATGTAGAAAATCTAGATGAGAATGCTACTGTTAGTACTTCCTTCGAAAATTAAACGCATACAAAGTTTTTGCCAATGGCCAATTAGTAAATTCACTCTCCAGTATAGAATTAGTGACTGGAAAGTCTAAGAGTTGGGGTTTCGCTTGTTCTAAGTCTATAGGTGTGCTATAATTGGTCTTAGCACCACAAGGCATGGAAGGAGACAAATCAGCTATGGTTCCTGCTAAGAATGCTGGCAAAAGCATATGTGGACATTAAATGAACACAAGATTAATAAAGGCCAGATGTTAATCCATGATAAACTTGGTACACAGTCACTTGGTAGGACAGAACTCAAATATTACCGAAAAGAGAGACATTGCCAAACCTTGCTGTTTTGAACTCATCAGGGCAAATAAATGAATGACAAATTTCAAGCACTCACAAGAATTTGTTTTATCGGAGAAAGGGTGCTGATTGTTTGGCGAATTGATTCTGAGTGTGTTAATACTAACAATCGACTTAAGGTAATCAGTCAAGCCAATAACTTGGCTCATGTACACTTCCTTGAAGCCTAATACATTCCTATATTAGAACCTGTCTCCTGCAAACAAAAGAAATATGTTCAAGCTGTGCACCTTTTTAGAACTATCTAAGAGCTTAGCGAGCCTAGAAATCGATTGTTGTTTTCTCCTTGGCAAAGACTTGACAAACAATCAACACCCATTTCTCCTGTGGTGTAAATCATTGTAATCATTTGAAGTTTGGCAAAATTCATGTGTTTGTCCTGATTGGTGAATGATGGAAATCTTCAGTAACATGTCTCTACTTCCAACAATATTGTAAATTTGCTTAATCAATGTACTGCATTTGTTTAAAAATGAAGGATCATTACTTTGATCAGGAAGAACCAATAACATCATCATCATTGATACCCTAACTCCATCATTGATATGTCCTCCAACACAAACATGATCACCATCACCATTATCATCAGCAGCACCATTATCTCCATTGGCGCCAATATTGCCATCATTATCTTCAAACTCATCACCATCCCTGGCTATTGAGGATCTATCACATAACCCCATCACAGTGATTGAAGCTTTCATATTCCTAAGTTCTACTCACATGGTTTCGCTGGATGAGCCCTCCAAGATGTCCTTTTTCAGTACAGCTGGGACATCTCCTTAATCAATAATGCAATTCCCCCACCCCTTTTATATCCCTCTCTATCTCGCCAGAAACATGTAGACTCTGGACTGCTTGTCCAGCATTTCTCTCAACCAACTTTCTGTAATGGCTATCACATTGTGGTACCATGTATTAATCCAGGCTCTAAACTCATCTGCTTTACCTGTTATGTAGTAAGAACTGTAGATGCTGGAGTCAGAGACAATATAGTGTGGAGCTAGAGGAACACAGCAGACCAGGCAACAGAGGAACAGGAAAGTTGACTTTTTGGCTTGGGACCCTTCTTCTGATGCTGCAGTGTTCCTACTGCTCCACACTGTATTGTGCCTTACCTGTTATGCTCTTTGAATCAAAATAAATACACTTTAAACTGCCAGTCCTGCTGTGTTCATTAACCTGGCCCTGCCTGTTCTTCCTACTAGACTTGATTTAACATCTCCCTTTTCTTCAAATGCTCCACGTGCTTATCTACCACACTGGTTTAAACCCTCCTGTGTGGCACTAGCAATCTCTACTGCCAGGATATTTGAGCCCCTCCAGTTTAGGAGCAATCCATCCTTCTTTTGCAGGTCCCTGCTGCCCTAGAAGAATCCCTATGTTTCAGATGTATAAATCGCTCCCTTTACACCTGGTCTTTAGCCACTCATACAAGTGTATTATCTTCCTATTTCTGGTCTCACTAGCACATGATGTGGTAAATAATCCTGAGATTACAACCCGAGAGGTCCTGCTTTTCAACTTCCTACTTAACTCCCTAAATTCCCTTTGCAGGACCTCATCTTTCTTTCTGTCTATGTCATTAGTACCAATATGAGCCATTACCTTGAGTTGCTCACCTGCCCCTTCAGAATATTATGCGCTCCCTCATTGACATCCTCAACACTGGTATCAGGGAGACAACAAACCATTCTGGAGTCTCACTCGCAACCACAGAAACACCTATCTTTTCCCCTGACTATAGAGTATCCTGTCACTACTGCTCGTCTTCACTGCACCCCTCCCTGTTGTACAATAGAGTCAATCGTGGTATCACTGATTTGGTTGCTGCTGTTACTTTCCCCCGAAAGAAGGAGATGTTAACAGCAATGGACAAACCTTTGGCTATTAAGGCAGTCTTTAAAGCAACTCTTAAAGAACAGAGTGAGGAGGACAGCAAGTAGGATTTAGAGAAGAAATTCCAGGTCACGGTGTCTGTGTGGCTGAAGGCATAGCCTCTATGAATAACGTGAAGGGAGAAGGAAATACAATAGGACATGCTCTGAGGAATGAAACTATTGGTAAAGCACTTAATGACTGTATCAACTTTTAGAATTAAGAAAGATAAAGACAATAAATTTAAACATAAGGAAAAGAACTTTAAGTTTAAGGTATTGGCGAAACAGATTTCAATGTAAGTTAGTGATGTTATGGTAAGTACATTTCTTGACTATATCGCAGTATCTTCAAATACAGGAGAGAATAAATTGCAGTGACGCAAAAAAGAAATCAGCAAGGAATTGCTAATAACCATTCAAAGCAGATGTGAATGTTGTTGATGTTAGTGAAATGAATATTTAACACATTCCTTTAAAAATAAATAGTTTAAACTCACTGTTAAAATAATGTAAAGAGTCATGTCAAGCAAATACAATGAACATCCATCTTTTTATATTACTGAGCATTATCGAACCTTATTCTCTTTCTGCATTTTTGGAATTGTATGTTGAAAATACTTTTATTTAAGCAGTGAATATTCCTGTCCTATTGAATAATTTAGTGCAAATACATTCGCTGCACTCAGCTGCTTTTAAGTGTTCTGGTTTTTAACTCATGTATTGTGTCAGACTGTTTAAAGCCACTCACCAACAGAGTGCAGTGCCGTTGTGAGCTAAACGGTCCAGGGCCAAACTTGTGACCCATGAAAAACAGGCCTTGAAAGTCCTCTGAAAATAATGTTTGACCGTCGGTATTGAGCTTCTTCTGCATCAGGCAAACCTACTGCACGTTTATCATTGATTACCGTGCAAGACCACTGGTGGTAATGTGACACGTATGGTGATTATGACCACTTTCTGTGTTCAGTGCAATATTAAACACAGCTTTAACAGATTAATGCAAGTTCACTTAAACACTAATTAAGATAATTGTGAGGTTGGTAGGTTTATTTGAATAAGCTAGGCTACATTGATACCTTTGGGATGGGGAGTCTACAGTTGTGTTGTTTATGTCAAATTGTAAGCAGGATTTATTACTCTATTTACCCACTACTTGCTCACATACATCTTGTTGACTGTTTCCTCAGTATGAATTGGAATCAAAAGTTCACATTACTTTTCATTATCGAAACAGGTTAAGTACTTTGAAAATCAGATGACCTTTGATAGATGACAATGTGGAGTCATGATATGATAAAATAGGTTTGATATGGAACCTATGGTCCATTCATATTTGTAATATAAAAACAACTGTGTTCACATTTCCTACCCCTCTTTACGCTTCCTGTGTTACACTCAGGCATGGCATTAGCTGAACTAAAAAGAAACAAGCGGAAATTCTGTGCAGTGAGGAACATCTTCCAATTATAATACTCAAATTAAGCCTAGCACATTTTGTCCATCTTGAATTTTTCTACAATTGACCTACTGTCTGGTAATGCTGCTGCCAGTGCCCCAGAAACACGGAACTTCAAAAACAGGTAGGACACCACCAGCCACTGCCAACATAGTGTGCCAGGAGCATATGTGCATATGTGCCATGATTGTAACAGAAGCATGCAGACTGCAGAGATTGTAATTGGTCTCTAAGGCCAATTTAACGTGGAAACATAGAAAAAAGGAGCAAAAATAGACCAGCTTTTCAAGACTGCTTTGCTATTCGGTATTGTCATGGCTGATCATCCTACTCAGCATCCTGTTCCCATTTTCTCCTATACCCTTTGATTCCATCCATCCCAAGAACTATATCTAACTCCTTCTTGAAAACATTCAATGTTTTGGCCTCAACCACTTTCTGTGGCAGAGAATTCCACAGGTTCACCACCATCGAGGTGAAAAGTTTGTCCTCATCTCATCCTTAAATGGTCTACCCCACACCCTTAGTTTGTGACCCCTTGTTCTAAGCAGTGGAAATATTCTTTCTGAATTTATGCTGTCCTGTCCTGTTAGAATTATATAGGTTTCTATGAGATTTCCCCCCATTCTTTTAAATCCAGTGGATATAGGCCTAACCAATCCAGTCTTACTTCATACATCAGTCCTGCCAATCCAGGAATCAGTCTGATAAAAATATGTTGCACTCCCTCTGTAGCCAGAACATTTTCCTCAGTTAAGGAGGCAGAACTACACACAATACTCAAGGTGTGGTCTCACCCCAATGTCCTGAGCATTTGTGTCAAGACATCTCTGCTCCTACACTTGAATCCTCTTGTTATGAAGGTCAACACACCAATGCTTTCATTGCTTGTTGCATTGACATAGATACTCTTAGAGACCATTGTACAATGATGTTCGTGTCTCATTCACCTCCCTTTCGCCGAACCTATTGCCATTCAGATAAACCGACTTCCTGTTTTTGTATGGAAGTGGATAACGTCATATTTATCCACATTGTACTTCACCGTCTGCCTTGCATTTGGCCAGTTGCTTAATTCATCCAAATCACACCGAAACATTCTCCTCACAGTTTACCTTCCAACCCAACTTTGTGTCTGCTGCAAACTTTGTGATGTTACATTTTGTTCCTTTATCTGAACCATCAATAAATATTGTAGATGGCGTCCCAGCATTGATCCCTACAATACTCCACTAGTCACTGGCTACCACTTGGAAAGAAACACTTTTATTCCTATTTCTTGTTTCCTGTCTGTCAACCAGTTCTCTACCCATTTCAGCACACTACCCCCAATCCCATGTGTTTTAATTGTATACGCTAATCTGAAATGTGGGACCCTATCAAAGCCTCATGAAAGTCTAAGTCAACCAAGTCCAGGTCCTCCTTGTTAATTCTACGCTTTACATCCTCAGAAAATTTGAGTAGGGATCTGTCAAGCATGATTTCCTGTTTATAAATCTGCACTGACTGCCTAATCCCGCCAATGTTTTCCAAGTGCTCTGCTATTCATTTTTTTTTTAAAGAATGCACTCTAGCATTTTCCCTACTACCAATGTCAGGCATTTGACACGTGTTTTACTGTTTTGCACTGTGCAGATTCAGTTAGCTATGTCTCATATTCAACCGCAGGTGAACATGCCAACAGCTGCATAAGGAGTACCTCAACTACAACCCCCATATCACCCTGGACTAGTACTGTTTAGAAAATGTCACGTCTCACAGGGGCAGCTCACTGGAAATTGAGCCCTGTTATTCCTGGAGTCACCAGAAAAGTTAAAGGTTTGATAAAGTATACAACGTTTCCCAGCTGACTCGACTTCCAAACTCAGGTTGATAGAAAGCATGAGCCGGGTTTCTATACTGAACAAAGATAACCATTTATTACAAAGAGTTAGATTCTAGTTTCAGGTAAACAGTTATAAACTGTCAGCATACAACACCACTACCTAAAACTCTAATCCCATTATAAACACCTGATTAGACATAGACAGATAAACAAACAGATGAAAGTGGCCTATGGACTGCGGGGAAGAAAAACTAGAAAGGCAGCTCAGTCATCTTTGTTGCATGTTCTGTGGCTGAGAGGATCCTTATGTTTCTTCTGCTGGCGATGTTTTTCAGCTGTTTTTTTTTAGAAGCTTCCTCTGATTGATAAGAGACATCAGATGGTGCGTTCATTTTCAAGAGGTCTCTGAAAGTAACATTTTGCAATGAGTTTGTGGGAAAGATAAACTGGTTTTCTTCAGGTTTACAGTGAGTTTTGACTGCAGAGAATAGACAGACTGCTCCTGAGCTGGGGAAGGACTGATCACTTTTCTCTCTCTCTCTGGGACTTGATCCCATTTCCAAGCTACTTAATTACCTGAGAAGCAATCACACAGGGGATGGCAGGCAAAAAGTCTCTGACATCAATAACTGGTCACTGGTGCATGGACCAAACAACTCCTTGCTGCCAGCACATCTTGCATCTGTGTATTACCTCAGGTTCATATGGTCTGAAACTCAAGCTTCAAGTGTTGCTTCTTCAAACGGTTGTATACTCATAACTTGGCATGGGTGTCATGTTTCTTTCTTTCAAATCATTTAGGCACTCTTTCAAGCATGGTGTTAAAAAACACTCTCTCATTTCAAACCACAATTCTTAAAGAATAAATACAAAAAAAGTCACATTCTTTAAAGCCAATCGTCTGCTTCGAGGTGAAGTGATTTTGACAATTTTTTTCACTTGCAAAGTGTTTGGAAATACCATGCTGTGTTCTTTGCGGGAATTTGCATAGCTACTTGCTGCATCCTAACAGGGAGCCTGGAGGAGTTTCCTACCATGCAGACAGGCAGGTGCAGAGCAAGTGACCACTTGGCAGTCCAGGAGAGACAGACAGACAGTGCCAGAATTCCCTGAGGTCCACTCACTAAGACTGTAAGACCATAAGACATAGGAACAGATTCAGGCCGTTTAATTCAACATATCTGCTTCAGCATTTGATCATGGTTGATTTGTTTCTCAACCCTGTTCTCTTGCCTTCTCCCCATAACCTTTGATCCTCTTACTAATCAAGAACTCTGTCTTAAATATATAGTTTCATAGATTTATACAGCACAGAAAAGGTTCTTCAGCCCACTGAGTCTGCACCGAATGTAACTACCACTAAAGGTGCGCTACTCCTAAATTCCTGCACTTGTCCCATATCCTTGAACGTTATGATTTTTGAAGTAGTCATCTAAATATTTTTTAAAGATTGTAAGATTTCCAGCCCTCACTGCCTTCCCAAGCAGTGCTTTCCAGATTCCCACCACCATCCAAGTGAAAAAGCATTTTTTCTCACATCCCCTCCGAATCTCCTGCCCCTAACATTAAAACCATGCCCTCTCATGATTGACCCCACAACCAAAGGAAACAGCTGCTCTCAATTCATCCTGTCCATACCCCTCAATCTTATACACCTCAATCACATTCCCCTTCGTTCTTCTTTGTTCTAGAGAAAACAATCCAAGCCTACCTAGTTTTTATTGCTCAATTTCTCTGTCCCAGGCAACATCATGGCGAATCTCCTCTGTACCCCCTCCAGTGCTATCATATCTTTCCTGTAGTGAGGTAAACAGAACAACACTCCAGTTGTGGCCTGACCAGCGCTGTGTACAACTCCAACATTAACTCCTTGCTCTTATACCCAATGCCATTACTGATGAAAACAAGTGTCCCGTATGTCTCATTAACTACCCTATTCACATGCTCTGCTGTGTTCAGGGATCTGTGAATAATTACCCCAAGATCCCTCTGTTCCTCTCACCTACCCTATGTCTTGCCATTCATTCAATACTCTCTCATCTCATTTCTTCTTTCAAAGTGCATCACCTCGCATTTATCAGGGTTAAATACCATCTGCTACTGGTTTGCCCATCTGACCAACTCACCAATATCTTTCTGTAACCTACAATCATCTTCTTCGTCAGTAACCACTTTTTTCTTCTTGGTGTCATCTGAAAATTTGCTTAACCATTATGCCCACATTTTCATCTCTATCTTTTATGTATATAACAAACAATAAGAGTCCCAGTACTGATCCTTGCAGCACACAGCTGTACAACGGCCTCGAGTCACTCAAACAGCCTTCTACCTTTACTCTGTGTCCTATTTCTAAGTCAGTTTTGGATCCATCTCACCAAGTTTCCTTCAATTTCATGTGCTTTAACCTTCTCACTCAGTATCCCATGTGGGACCTTGTCAAAACCTTTGCTAAAACCTTTGCAGTGGCATGGTGGGCTCAGTGGTTAACACTGCTGCCTCACAGCATCAGGGACCCAGGTTCAATCCCACCCTCTGATGACTGTCTGTGTAGAGTTTGAGCATTCTCCCTGTGTCTGCAGGAGTTTCCTCCCACAGTCCAAAGAGGTGCAAGCTAGGTGAATTGGCCATGCTAAATTGCCCAGAGTATTCAGGGATGTGTAGGTGGGTTATAAGGGGATGGGTTTGGTGCAGTGCTCTGAGGGTCGGTGTGGACTTGTTGGGCTGAAGGGCCTGTTTCTGCACTGTAGGGGTTCTATGATTTAAAATTTCATATCAACTGAATTTTCCTCATCCACACACTTGATCATACTTTCCAAAAATTCTGATACATTTGTTAGGCGTGACCTCCCTCTGACAAAGCCATGCTGACTTCCCTAATTAACCCATGTCTTTCCAAGTAGTTACTAATTCGCTGCTTCAGAATTTTCTCCAATTGTTTCCCTACCACTTAGGTGAAACTCACCAGTTTGTATTTCCTGGTTCATCCCTACCACTCTTCTTAAAAAGTGGAACCGCATTAGCCATCCTCCAGCCCTTTGGCACTACCCCTGTGGCCAGACAGGAATGAAAAATTTGTGTCAGAGCCCCTGTAATATTCTGCCTCACCTCCCCCATCAGCTTGGGATACAATTCATCAAGGCAAGGTAATTTGTCCGTTTTTAAGCCTGACAGAGCCTCCAATACCTCCCCATTTCCTATGTCAAACTGTGCAAGTTCCTCACAATCTCTTTTTCCGAGTTCCATTCTCCTTTTCCAGAGTGAAGGCCAAAGAGAAGTACTCATTCAATACCCTTCCAATATCCTGCAGCTTCACGCACAGGTTACCCCCTTGATCCCAAATGGACCCTACTGTTTCTCTAGTTAACCTCCTCCCTTTAATGTATTTGTAAAATATCTTAGGATTCTCCCCAGTCCTGATTGCACATCCTTTCTCATGCCTCCTTTTTACTCTAATTGTTTCTTTAAGTTTGCTCCTGCACTTCCAGTATTCTTCTAGCGCCACAGCTGAATCAATGTCTTTGGGCTTACTAAAAGCCCGACTCTCCTTTCTTATCCAGTCCTGAATTGGCCTCAATATCCAGGGTTTTCTGAACTCATTGCTCCGACATTTCACTCTAAAGGGTACGTGTTGGATCTGTACCCTCTCCAGCTCCTCTTTGACACCCCCCATTGCTCCACTGTAGAATTACCCACAAGGAGCTGTTTCTGGTCTATTGTGGCCAGATCCTGATTTACTTTAATAAAATCTGCCTTTCCCTCAATCCAAAGCCATCTTTTTGCAGGTCACCTTTTACCTTGTCCAGAACAAATTTCAACCATACAGTGTTGTGGTTGCTATCATCTAAATGTTGTCCCACTGCTATATTGAACACTTGTCTGGCTTCTTTTCCCAGAATCAGATCCAGCACTGTCATCTCTTGTTGGGCATTCTATGGATTGATACAAAAAAATTAAAGAAATGTGCCCCCTCCAAACCCTAAATACCATGGCTATCCTAATTTATATTGGGAAAATTGAACTCCCTTAGCATAATTATTTGGTTATTACTCTTATACACCTCCATTTGTCGACATATTTGCTCCTCTGTTTCCCATTGACTCTTTGCTGGCCTCTAGTACACTCCCAGTAAAGTAGTCGCCCCACCTTAACATTCCTAAGTTCTATCCACAAAGCTTCGTTTGAGGACCCTTCTAAGATGTCAGAAATAAAAATAGAAATCTACATCTGTGGAGAGAAATCAGTTAATATTTCAGGTCGAGTGACTCTTCTTGTGAACTGTTCAGATGAAGGGTCACTCAACCTGAAACGTTAACTCTGATTTCTCTCCACAGATGCTGCCAGACCTGCTGAGCTTTTCCAGCAGTTCCTATACTTGTTTCTGATTTACAGCGCCCAAAGTTCTTTCAGTTTTTCTTTTAAGAGATATCATCTCTCTCTATTGCAGTAAATGACTGCTTGATCAATAGGGCTACACCACCACCCTTTTTACTACTTCTTCTGTCTCGCCTAAAGATCCTATGCCATGGAATATTGAGTTACCAGTCCAACCCTTCCCTCAAACATATTTTTGTGTTGGCAATAATATCACACTATCACGTGTCAATACGCTCAATGGCTTGGCCTCCACAGCCATCTGTGACAATGAGTTCCACAGATTCATCACCCTTCAGCTGAAAAAATTCTGCCTTGTCTCAGTTCTAAAGGGTCATCTTTTAACTCTGAGGCTGTGCCTTCAGATCCAAGTCTCTCCTACTAGTGGAAACATCTTCTCCACATCCACTCTATCCAGGCCTCTCAGTATTCTGCATTAAGTTTCAATCAGATCACCCCCCCTCATCCTTCTAAACTCCAGAGTACAGATCCAGAGGCCTCAGCCACTCCTCACATGACAAGCCCTTCAACCCCAGGTCATCTTTGCAAACATCCTCTGGGCCCCCTCCAATGCCAGCACATTGTTTCTCAGATACAGGGCCCAAAACGATCCACAATGTTCCAAATGCAGTCTGCCCAGATTGTTATGAGGCTTAGCAGTACATCTCTGCTCTTGTATTCTAACTGTCTTCAAATGAATACTAACTGCATTTGTTTCCAAATCTGCCAACTGAACCTGCATGTTAACCTTGAGAATTCTGAACTTGTGCTTCAGATTCCTGAAGCCAGTCCCTGTTTAGAAAATTGTCTATGCCTCTCTTCTTGCTACCAAAGTGCATAACCTCACACTTTCCTACAATGTACTCCATCCGCCACTTCTTTGCCCACTCTGCTAGCCTGCCCAAGTCCGTTTGCAGCCTCCCCACCTCCTCAACCCTACCTGTCCCTCCACCTTGTGTCATCTGCAAACTTAGCAACAATACCCTCAGTTCCTTTGTCCAGATCATGAATACATAACATGAATAATTGTGGTCCCAACTATGACCTTGCAAAACTCTACTAGTCACCAGCTGCCATCCTGAAAAAGACCCCTTCATCTCTACTCTATGCTTTCTGCCAGTCAGCCAATCCTCTATTCATGCCAGCACCTTGCTCCTGACACTATGGACTCTTGTTTTATTTAGCAACCTCCGGTGCAACAACTTGTCAAAGATCTTCTAGAAATCCAAGTTAATCATTTCCACTGGCTCTCCTTTGTCTAACCTGTTTGTTACTTTCCCGAAGATCTAATGGATTTGTCAGAGATGACTTCACCTTGATGAAGAAATGTTGACTCCGCCCTATTTTACCATGCATTTCCAAGTGCTCTGCAATCATTCTTAGTATTGGACTCTAAAATTTTACCCATGATCAAGATGAAGGTAACCGACCTATAATTTCCATCTGAGATAAAAGGGTTTAGGCCCGAAACGTCAAGTTTTCCTGCTCCTATGATGCTGCTTGACCTGCTGTGTTCATCCAGCCCCATGCTTGTTATCTATAATTTCCATCTTCTGCCTTCCGCTCTTCTTAAATAGGGGTGAAAAATTAACCATTTTCCAGTCCTGTCGAGCCTCCCTGACTCTAGTGATTCCTGAAAGATCACCACCAATACCTGTGCAACAATCTCAGCTATCTCTATCAGAACTCTCAGGTATAATCCAGCTAGTCTGGGTGATTTATCCAAATTCAGATTTTTCAGCTTTTTCAGCACCTAGTCCTTAGTGATAGCCACTACACTCACCTCTGCCACACCCCCCTCCCTGACTCTCCTGAGGTTCTGGTATGGTGCTCATGTCTTCCACATTGAAGACCAACGAAAAGTACCTGTTTGATTCTTCCATTATTTCTTTGTTCCCCATTATTAGTCCTCCAGCCTCATTTTCCAATGGTTCAACTTTCACCCTTGCCTCTCTTACATTTTAGATATTGAAAAAAAATGCATGCAATCTTCTTTTATATTATGAGCTTTCTTACTCTGATAGTTCATCTCATCGCCACCCCACCCACCTGCCCTTTTTGCTTTTTAGTTATTCTCTACTGGTTTTTAAAGTCTTCCCAATCCTATGGTTTCCCATTAATCTTCACCATATTGTGTGTTTTTTCTTTTGCTTTTATGCTGTCCCTGACTTCCCTTGTTAGCCATTCTTGCCTTGTTACCCCCTTAGTGTGTTTCTTCTGTTGAGAAAAATTTCTGCTGTGTTTCCTGAACTACCCCCAGAAATTCCTGCCATTACTGCTCCACCAGCTTCCTTACTAGGTTCCCTTTCCAATCAACTCTGGACAGCTCCTCCTCATGTTTTTCTAGTTATCTTTACTCAATTGTAATACTGTTACATCTGATTCCAGCTTTTCCCTCTCAAACTGCAGAATTCCATCATATTATAGACACTGTCCCTGAGGGGTTCCTTCACTTTAAGCTCCTTAATCAAGTCTACCTCATTACAAATCACCAAATCCAGAATTGCCTGTTCTCTTCTGGGCCCAACCACAAGCTGCTCAAAAAACCATTGCATAGACATTCCACAAATTCCTTTTCTTGAGAAATTCCTTTTCTGCTCCCAACCTGATTTCCCAGTCCACCTGTATATTGAGGTCCACCATGATTAATGTAACAGTGTCTTTCCTATATACGCTTTCTATCTACTCATTTAATTTCTTTTACACATCCTGACTACTGCTAGGAGGTTTGTACACAACTCCCACCAGGATCTTTTTACCTTTGCAGTTCCTCAACTCTGCCTACAAAAGTTCTACTCCTTCCGATTTTATCTCTTCTTGCTATTGATTCAATACCATTTCTCACTAACATAGCAATCCCACCTCCTCTGTCTGTCGGATGTCCTTTTGATAGGATGTGTATTGTTGGATATATAGTTCCCAGCCCTGATCACCTTGCAGTCATGTCTCTGTGTTGCCCACAGCATCATACCTTCCAATTTCAATCTGCGCTACAAGCTCATTTACCATGTCTTGTGTACTCCATGTATTTAAGCATGATAATTTCATTCCTGTGTTGACTATTTCTCCTTTACATAGTTGTCCCCTCATCTGCTGTGCCTGAAGTTACATTCCTGATCCTTTCCATACTCGTTGAGTATTATTTGTTCTTGAAACTTTAATAACCTCTGCTGATCCCTCCCGCCTTGAACATTTTCCATAATTTTCCTAGAACCCACAACTCCACTGTTTAGTTTGAAGCCCTGTATACAACATTTGGAGTTAAGGAATAAGACTGGTGCAATTACATTCCTCAATAGAATCATAGAATCCGTACAGTGTGGAACAGGCCCTTTGGCCCAACAAGTCCGCACCGGCCCTCAGTGCATCCCACCCAGAACCATCCCCTTATAACCCACCTTACTAACACATCCCTGGACACTGTGGGCAATTTAGCATGGCCAATCCACCAAACCAGTACATTTTTGTACTGTGGGAGGAAACTGGAGCACCCGGAGGAAACCCATGCAGGCACGGGGAGGATGTGCAAACTCCACACACACAGTTGCCCAAGGGTGGAATTGAACCCAGGTAAATGGATCCGTGAGGCAGCAGTGCTAACTACTGAGCCATCGATAGATCACCATCAATTGGGAAGGACACAGAGGTACAGGTCTATAAGGAAATTACAGAGACTTTAATTACTGTATTTCAAATAGAATACTTCCAGTGTTAAGGAAAACAAGTGACTAGATTTTCTAGATTGTCTTCATGAGAATTTTCTACAACAATACGTGTATAATCTAACAAGACAAGAAGGCACTGCTAGACCAGGTTCTTGGGAATAAGCCAATTAGATCAAGTGACCCTGGCGAAAAAAAAAAAGATATAGAACAGTGATCATTGGCTCCTTGATTTGACAGTAGCAAATGACATTGGTCAGTTCAGTGTAAAAATAATCAACTGGCTAAGAGTGGACTTCAGAGGAGCAAGAACAGAGGTAGGCCAGATGGACGAGAACCAAAGGTTGTATGAGAATCAGTGACTGAACAATGGGCTACTTCATGGAAGAGCTGGTTTGGGCACCATCAAAGTGACAGTGGAAAAAGCACAGTCTCTAGAATGGTTTAAAAATTATAAGGAAGAGGTATTAGATAAACTGTCAATACTTAAAAGTTGATCAGGTACCACAATCAGGTAGGATGCACTCAAAAATATTGAAGGAAGTGAAAATGGACATTGTAAAGACACTGGCAATTATCTTTCAATCTTTCCTGGATTCAAAGGTAATGCTGAGGTTTGGAGAATTGAATCAAAGGCTAGGAGTGCTGTGACAATTAACTCAGCTTCCCGACTCCCCAAAGGCTGACCACTCTCTACGAGGCACAAGTTAGGAGTGTAATGGAATACTCCCCACTTGCCTGGATGGGTGCAGCTCCAACAACACCCAAGAAGCTTGACACCATCTGGGACAAAGCAGCCCGCTTGATTGACAACACATTGATAAAAAAAATTCATCCCCTCTACCACTATTGCTCAGTATAAGCGGTGTGTACTATCTACAGGATACACTGCAGAAGTTCACCAAAGAGCCCCAGACAGCACATTCTAAGCCCACAATCACTTCTATCTGGAAGGCCAAAGACAGCAGATACATGGGAACATAACGACCTACACATTCCTCTCCAAGCCACTCACCATCCTGACTCAGAAATATATCATTGTTCCTTCCCTGTCACTGAATCAAAATCCTGAAAATTTGTCCCTAAGGACATTGTGGCCACAGCACAGGGATTGTAGGAGTCCAAGAAGGCTGCTCACCTCCACCTTCTGAAGGGCAACTAGGGCGAGCAGTAAGTGCTGACCCAGTCAGACCCACGAGTGAATAAAAAAATCTTCTTTCAAAATGGTTGTAAGGGTCTGACCTATAATTACAGACCTGTCATTTTAACTTTGATCTAGAGCAAATTTCTAGAAGCATTTATTTCAGATAAATGAATAGTCACATGGAAAAATTCAGTCAGGTCAACTTGGATTAGTTAAGGGGAACTTGCTGGAGAGTTTTTTGAAGAAGCAGCAGGGGGTTGATGAGGAGAAATCTGTTGATGTACCACATATGCACTTTCAAAAAGTGTTTGATACAATGTTTCACGGACTTGTAGGAAGCATTATATTATAGGAAACATTAGGAAACATTGATATACATAAATGATCTGGAAGAGGGCATAAGTGGTCTGATCAGTAAGTTTGCAGATGACACGAAGATTGGGGGAGTAGCAGAAAGCATGGGGATTGTCAAAGAATACAGGAGAATATAGATAGACTGGAGAGTTGGGCGGAGAAGTGGCAGATGGAGTTCAATCCGGGCAAGTGTGAGGTGATGCATTTTGCGAGGTCTAATTCTAGAGCGAACTATACTGTAAACGGAAGAGCCTTGGGAAAAGTTGATGAGCAGAGAGATCTGGGAGTTCAGGTCCATTGTACCCTGAAGGTGGCTGCACAGGTGGATAGAGTGGTCAAGAAGGCATATGGTATGCTTGCCTTCATCGGACGGGGTATTGAGTATAAGAGCTGGCAGGTCATGTTAAAATTGTACAAGACTTTGTTTCGGCCGCATTTAGAATACAGCATACGGTTCTGGTTGCCACATTACCAAAAGGATGTGGAAGTTTTGGAGAGGGTACAAAGAAGGTTTACGAGGATGTTGCCTGGTATGGAAGGTGCTAGCTATGAAGAGAGGTTGAGTAGGTTAGGATTATTTTCATTAGAAAAAAGGAGATTGAGGGGGGACCTGATTGAGGTCTTCAAAATCATGAAGGGTATAGACAGGGTTGATAGAGATAAGCTTTTTCCCAGGGTGAGGGATTCAATAACAAGGGGTCATGTGTTCAAGGTGAGAGGAGAAAAGTTTAAGGGGGATACACGCGGAAAGTACTTTACACAGAGGGTGGTAGGTGCCTGGAACGCATTGCCAGCAGAGGTAGTAGAGGCATGCACGGTAGATTCATTTAAGGTGCGTCTGTCCAGATGCATGAGTAGGTGGGAAGCAGAGGGATACAGATCCTTAGGAATTGGGCGATAGGTTTAGACAGTGGATTTGGATCGGCACAGGCTTGGAGGGCCGAAGGGCCTGTTCCTGGGCTGTAAGTTTTCTTTGTTGTTGTTCTCTTTGTTGTTATTACAGCTCATGGAAGAAAAGGAGCGGTCGCATTGCGGATACAAAATTGTCTGAGGGATTGGAAATATTGGACAAAGGTTAATGTGTACCTTTCAGGCTGGTAGAAGTTTTGACGGAAAGTTCCTCAGGTATCGGTATGGTGTCTGTTGTTTTTCCTGGTGTGTGTGTGTGTGTGTGCGCGCATGCGTGTGTGTGTGTGTGGAGTATGGCTGTTCAACAGACATGGGGTTCCGGGGTAAAGTGGGGAGATGAAAAATTATATAAAAGGTTTGGGTGGAAATGTGGGGAGGCTTCAATCTTGTCAGGTTGACAGGAAGTGTAATGCAGAAAGGAACCTGAAGGGTTGTGAGGGGTATCACCTATAATAACAGGCAGTGCCTACAAAATACTCTCTGGAGCCCTAGATTCCACCTTCATCTGAACCACAAATTGAAAATAAAATGAAAATGGCTGCAAGTAATCCCAGACTAGGTGGACTAGTTGTGCATTTTTTTGTTTGTAGGAACGGGTTCCAGTTGCATGTGATGCAAAGCCATGCAAGGGGTGATTTTATTAATTAGGCAGATTCTAAGTTGAAGACTTCAGCAATCACAACATCCTGTGTGTGTCACACACAGCGACCAACTAAGTAGATACAAACTCTGAACACAAGTAATCCTGACCATGACAATGATCATTGCAATCATATAAAGTAATTATACAATTATAATCCTGGTAATCTATGGGAAGCAGAAGAGGTAACTTGTTAAGTTTCACCTTCAGTCCACAATTCACAAGCAGATTCTGAGGTATCAAATGCTACACAAGGGCCTGGAGCTGCTTTCTTCACACATTGAGCTAAGTATTTCACAACAAGATCTTACAGCACTGTCTTTCTTGGATCTGCAAAATTGTGCAAGTTTTTTGGAACTATAAACTGCAATGGAAGCTAAACTGCTATAACCAAAAATCCAGGAGAGTGGACTTGAAATTTAGATGCTGCATGGTTTTGAGCTGTGTGGTACAATGTTGCTTTTTGAAGCAGTAAGAGGGAGAATTTGAGACTGTGCAAGATTGAGAATTCTTTTAGTTAAGGAAATTCTGCCTGACAAGAGCCGTCTTTTGGTGTTAAAAAGCTGTAAGTGCCCAGGGCAGCAGAGGAGAAGGAACATCTGAAGCCTATAAAGAGGGTGTATCTATCCATCTCTCGCTGTCTCTATGTTGGGAAAAAGAAAGAAATAAAAACAAGAAAGGTTAAAAGAAAAAAATTATACAAGAAAAGTCTACCAGACTAATCATTAAATTGAAGAATAACCACCACAACACAGATGACTATATGTCATCATTGCAAAAATCGAAAGGACCATGAGAAAAGAGCTCTCCACCTCGTGGTCCAGAATTTTACTCCTCAGTATTTTGTTTAGACTGTTTATATTATTTTTACCCATAGTATTTGTGTCAAACCGCTTGTTTTCTGTCTGTCTTAGTTGTGATTGAATAAATGAGTGTTTTTGGAAGGTTATACATTGAGTTGAAATTGCTTTCTTTTCACTGCCCTTGTTAAAATTGTGTATTAAAAATGAACAGTTTTTTTTTGCCTGTTATTGATGAAACCAGGTGTGAAGTGCTTTTGCCCTGAACTGCAGTCAGTCAGGCAAACTGATCTCGGAATTTTATACATTTCTACATTTGGGGCAGTGGGACATGGTTGTTGGTGGACTGTTCCCAAATATGCCATGACAGGTGAATGAGGGTAAGATGATAAGTTGTCATTAATTCAACATTTACAATTTCCTTCTGTTTGTGCCCAAGACGACTTGTCTAAACGGTGTGTGTGATATTAAATGTCTCCGCAGTGACATTCCATGGCCCTTCTTCTCCACATATCACTGTAATGAGGACTATGCTAAACTATCATGTGTGGGTGCTGCCACTGCTGACAAATCACATTACTGAGGAGCTGCTTCGCTTCAATATTGTCCCTCATTGTAAGCATCAACAATGTATCCAGAAACAGCAAGCGTTATTGTAGCTTTGACTGCTAAACTACAAATTGTTACAGAAATTGAGCAAGAGTCTGCAAGCCCATGACCATTAAAAAGAACTCCAAAGGCTGCCAAACAGGTCCCAATCAAAGAATTTTCAGCAGAAGGTCCCTTTAGGATGTGGAAAGGCGCAGGAGGCTCAAAGTCTTTTGTCAATGATGTTATGTCCCCCAGACGAGTGAAGTACGGATGCACTGCTGAATGAGGATGTCCCAAGATACCATCATAGAACTGTGCTCTATAGACTGTATATGTCACATTTAGAGTACCATATGATAATGAGGCCAAATTCATTGACTGAGTAGAAATGGAGGGAGAAGGGGGTGAAGGATGCAGGAAATAGCCTGGTAGGAACTTTCTCTGAGGGGCGGGTGCCTCCTTGCTCACATCTGCTGTCGCTTGAGGGATGACGTTGTTTGATTATCGCTGGTCCCTTCAGAAATCAAAAAAGGGAGTAAGTTGTGCAATAGTGTGCGAATCTTGAACATGTTAAGAATCCATTCATAGTGGTGGAAAAGGGAGAGCGGTGCAGTGCATTGAATCTTACTTAGTTGCCAGAACATGGAGGTCTCAGCATCACTACATGAGTCTTACAGCCACTCCCCAGACTGTTTGCAAGGCAACTGACCATGGCCTACTCCCTGCCTGCAAAAGTATGAGCCCTCTGACTCTGACAACGGCAAGCGGTGATTGGACCATATCCAAGCATTTGGACTGATAGATGGTGCTCTTTTCTGCTGGGCTGGGACTCAATGTTTATAACTATGTTGTTGGCACTTGCAGCAAAAAGTGAGACTGACATAGGACTGTGTTATTCAGCAATATCTGTCCCTTGGACTAATGACTGCTGACAAACATGACAAGCTGCCCAGCTTTGTGTCCATGCGAAAATGCAAGTCAAGGCAAAGGTACTGTGAGCCTTTAAGTACCAACTAAGGAAACAAAGGGCAAAGAAAGGCAAGGCAGAAATGTTGTGACCATCAAAGTACATGCAAAATATGTGAGTGTTCAGAGAGTAAGTGAGGAGCCATGAGGTGTACCCTGGTCCAATGCATGAGTCAGTGTCCTGGCAACAGTATTCCAATGAAAGGTGCTGGTGTACTCGAAAGTGCAACATTGAATTGGAGAACTATATTATAAATTGGTTGGAGATGTGTCCTGAAGGTGAGGCTTGAATATTTCCAATGCCAATGCCTGTGGATGAGGGCAAATGTGGGTGGTCATTATCCATGGAACATGCCCTGAGATGCCTGTAATTGCTGTCCAAGATGGAGGGCTGGAAAAGCAAGCAGCCAACTGAAGTTAACTGCTTCAATGTTTGTGTCAGGCATCGTGTCTATCCAGCAGGCAGGAGGATGGGAAATTGCATGTAACGGAGGTGGTATTATGTAATAATGAGATATTAATACACAAATAGATGGCAAAAGGCCTCTCACTGCTCATTAATGAGATTTATCTTACTCTTCAACACTTGGTTGAAGAATAGGACTTCTAGCTCTCAATGTCAGAGAACCCCATTACTGTTGATCTTACCCTATTTCCCCAAATTTCTCATGGAAAATTGAAGAATTAGCTGCTACACCTTTACTACTTGTAAATCTAGAAGACCTTAACTTGTATTAAACCCCTCTAAAAACAAATAATGTTCATAAAGCCCGCTTTGTATTCAATATGTCCATTTTCTCTTTGTGTAGAAATAATTTTTGAAATATAAAGATTGATGACTGACACCTATAAGGTCATGAATCTGCGTGATCACCTCAATGAGCCAGATGATCATTATCATGGTCACTCATCAAGAAAGCAAATTTATCTCCATAATCATGGCTCTTGAGATGTGCTGTCCTGCTTGTCAGAGTGAGCGAGCGCTATGGCAGTGAACAAACAGGCTGGACATGCAGCCTGGTACAGTGCACGATCTGGATGTATGCCCGTTAGGGCACAGTGTCCTTGCAACATCATTGTAATGATAGCTGCTGGGGCAGCCCAAGGTGCAACATTGAAGTGCAGAAGTATACTGTAAGTGGACTAGAGATGTGCCATGCAAATATTTCGCGGCTGGTACCTGTCGGATGCCAATGTCAGTGGATGCAGTGTGCATGTGGCTGGTGCCTATCGATGTGCCCTGACACGCTGGTGCCTGATGTCTTACATGGAGGTCCTTTGGAGGAAACAGCAAGCTAATGTCTCCCATGTGAAGAATTCTGGCATCTAGAAATCAAGTTTGTTTGGCACATTTTGTAAGATGGGAGGCAGTATAATAATGAGGCAAGTTTGAGCGTTAATACTTCATTTAACAAGCTACAATCTCCTTCAATGAGGAACTTACCACTGCCTTTTGAGCCAACGGATGCAGCATATTGATCCTGATGTTAAGATAGGTCTCACTGCACTTTTCAGGCAATTCTACCATGAATCCCTCCATTGCTCAAATTGTTCAGTCCTCAATAAGATTCCAACCTATATCAATAATACACTGATCAAATGACTTCCTGACCTGCCAAA
>JAHRHZ010000218.1:11096710-11143695 GCA_024137785.1 Ginglymostoma cirratum | reverse complement strand
AGGGGGATTCTTTTTTGGTTATTATTTTGGTTATTTGTTATTAAGTTGGTTATTATTGCAGGGCTGTACAAGGTCCATGCTGAAGCAGGCATTATGATGTTTATATATAGAAGTAAGGTGACTAGTGCCTTTTGGAAGCCCCCTTTGGAAAACTGAGCTGTCGTCTCAGAATGACCAGGTTCAGGGAAATGAGGATTGCATGCATTTAAACTGCTGCCTCTCATAAGAGACTGGAACCGAAGTTGTAATCTTATTCTGTAAAAGTTCCCAGGTATCAGTTCTCAGTCTAGGCGACAAGGTCTTGCAAAAACTTAAGGGTTGGATTCCAGAGCAAATTTTGTTAAAGACTGGTTCTGAGATCACTGAAGCACCAGTGTCCACCTCCTTTGGAATCTGGTGATCATTTAACCAGATGTTTATTTTGATTCGTTCTGATTTGGATGTTGCTAAGCAATTTAACTGTTCCAACACCAGACGTAGATGGACTTTTCAGGGTGTGCACTCTCCTGGATACCAGCCTATGAGTTTTTGTCCTCAATTTAGGTCCAGTGGGACTCTTTCATTGTCTCACGTCCGCATACTGGTAGCAACTACAATGGCTAGCCAGCCCCGATCCTGAAGATTAAATTTTAATCTTTTGGCTGAGGCTTGGCATTGTTTCAGGGTTTTTCTGTGGGCTGACCTAGAATCCCTCAATTCATGTTCTGAGTGAGGCTGTGCAATTCCTTTCACCCAAGTGGTGATCCCCAAGCACAGATGGACTGCTAGGAACGTCCACTTCTGTTGGAATACTCTGCAACTTATAAGCTCCACTTGCTGCATTTTCCAATGATAATGTCAGTTGTGGCACCTGTTTGAAGTCCAGTTGGGTTTCAGCTAATCGGTGCTTTTGCATGGTTACATCATTAATCCCACATACCAGACAGTCTCTCAGCATCCCATTAAGGGTTAAACCAAAGTCACATGCCTCTGCCAGTCATCTTAACCTAGTCAAAAATCCCAATATGGATTCCCCTTGTTGTTGAATTGCCAAGTAAAACCCATCACATCTCAGAATTAGAGGAGGCTCAGGGTCATAAAATATTCCTTAACTAAATCCATCAACTCTTGAAAGGTTTTGGTATCTGGAGCATCAGGGAAAGATAGGCTCCTAATTACTGAAAAAGCCATAGGTCCACAAGCTGTGAAGAGAATTACTCATTGCTTTTCAGCTGCCCCAAAGTTCATTTATCCAGAAAAAAATAATGCATTCTCTCCACCTACTGGGCCCAGCCTTCGACAGCAGGATTGAACAAGTCAAGCTTCCCAAATAATGGCATGATGCCAGAAATGCTTACCTGAACTCAAATAGGACAGTTGCAAACAATTTTCTTCAGGAGTGTACTTTTTTTCTTGTTGCCACTGAAATAACCCCACACAGGCTGGTATCCCGTCATTAAGTTATCCTTTATTTATGCATGGAGAGTCCATGACACAGATGCAACTCTGTCAGAGTGAACAGGATGTCTGACACTCCTGTTCTTATCTGTCAGCCAGGGCTCCCTGATTGGACCAGATTAAAAGCTCCAATCACAGAGCTCATATTCTATGTGGTCCACCTGTGAGACCTCATTAAAATCATTACAGTGAGCATGATTGCATACCTGAATGCAGTTGTATGAAAAAGTCTAGTAGGAAATCAATTAGTGAAATTCTGAGTCAAAATGGCAAGGACCTGTAAGTGAAAAGGAATATGATTAATGCACAAATTTGAGAAGCAACCAAGAGTACAGTCCAAAGGCTAAATTCATATTTACCCATTCCAATTCTTTTCCCTAAACTGGAAACTAATGGATTACCTTTTAGCCCATAAATTGGAGCAAGCATTGATTCTAAGATTACAGTGTTACAATGTTTAAAAGACAAAGTAGAAAATAATCACTGACTGTGATGGAAACTGAAAAGAAATCAATGGAAGAAAAAGATGATTACATTGTGAAATGAGCTGTCGATTCATTATTATTCATTTTACACTATGCCAAGAAACAAATTCATCTCCTTCAAACACCTCATCAGTTATTACAAACTCTATATATTGACTGCTAAGCTATTGCACATGTTGCCACTTGGATTCTTGGCTATTTACAGATGAGAAACTGAAAAATGTTCTCTATGGTAGATGGTGCTTCAGTCAATAACTGCTTTATTTTAAATTAATGAGCATTGTACAATTTTCATAAGAACATTCATTTTCCTGAGTCTCGCTTGAACAATAAAGGCAATATTTGGATGTATAGGCCCAATATTTCTAGTGACAGTGTTGAATATGGATGTTTATTTAAGTTGCAGATGACTTAATGCTGCATGCTTTCAATGAGCTGGATATTACCTGAATTCAGCTAAATACCATTTTTGATGAGTTTCCCGGAGGCTTTCTCCCCATGAGATCAAATAGGCTATGTCCTATGATCATCCTATACATGTCTCATTAACTGAGGAAACTTGGCAGCTCTGTAAACTCATGTGGGAGAGAAACGGAGTTAACGTTTCGCATCCAATGGGAAACTTAGAGTCATAAAGTTATAGAGATGTACAACACATAAACAGAACTTATGGTCCACCTCATCCATGCAGACCAGATTTCCTAAATAAATCCAATCTCTTTCTCAGCATTTGTCTCATATCTTTCTAAATCCTTCCTATTCACATACCCATCCAGAAGCCTTTTAAATGTTGTAATTGTACCAGGCTTCATCACTTCCTCTGGCAGCTCATTCCACACACACATGATACTCTGCATGAAAAAGTTGCCAGTTAGGTCCTTCTTAAGTCCTTCCCTCCCACCTTAAACCTGTGCCGTCTAGTTTTGGATTCCCCCAACCTGGGGAAAGAACTTATCTATTTACCCTATTCATATCCCTCATGATTTTATAAACCTTTATAAGGTCACACCTCAGCCTCTGATGCTCCAGGAAAAACAGACCTAGACTATTCAGTCTCTCCCTATAGCTCAATCTTCCAACCCTGGCAACAACCTTGTAAATCTTTTCTAAACCCTTTCAAGTTTCACAACATCCTCCCTGCAGCAGAGAGACCAGAATTGCAAGCAGTACTCCAAACGTGGCCTAACCAATGTCCTGTATAGTCGCAAAATGACCTCCCAACTCCTATTCTCAATGCACTGACCAATACAGGCAAGCATAACAAATGCCTTCTGCACTACTCTATCTAACTGCCACTCCACTTTCAAGGGCATATGAACGTGCACTCCAAGTTCTCTTTGTTCAGCAACTCTCCAGGACCTTACCATTAGGTGCATAAGTCATATCCTAATGTGCCTTTCCAAAATGCAGCACCTCACATCTATCTAAATTAAACTCTATCCGCTGCTCCTCGGCACATTGGCCCATCTGATCAAGGTCGGGTTGTAATCTGAGGTAACCTTCTTCGCTGTCACTACATCTCCAATTTTGGTGTCATCTGCAAACTTACCACCATACCTCCTATATTCACACACAATCATTTATATAAATGACAAAAAAACAGTAGACCCAGTACTGATCTTTGTGGCACACCACTGGCCACAGACCTCCAGTCTGAAAAGCAACCCTACACCAGCACCCTCTGTCTTCCAACTTCAAGCCAGTTCTGTATCCAAATGGCTCGTTGTCCCTGTATTCCATGTGATCTAACCTTGCTAATATATATACCATGCGGAACCTTGTTGAAAGCCTTACTGAAGTCCATATAGATCATGTCCATCATTCTGCCCTCATCAATCCTCTTCGTTACTTCTTCAAAAAGCTCAATTATGTTAAGAGACACAATTTCCCATGCAAAAAGCCATGTTGACTATCCCTAATCTGTCCTTGCCTTTGCAAATACACGTAAATCTTGTCCACTAAGTTTCCCTTCAACAGCTTGCTGACCACTGATGTCAGACTCATCAGTTTATAGTTCCATGGCTTTTCGTTACCATCTTTCTTAAATAATGGCACCAGATTAGCCAACCTCCAGTCTTGTGGCACCTTACTTGTGGCTATTGATGATATAAATATCTCAACAAGGGGCCCAGAAATCACTTGCCTAGTTTCCCACAGAATTCTAGGATACATCCGATCAGGTCCTGGGGATTTATCCATCTTTACGTATTTTAAACCCTCCAGCTCCTCTTCCTTTGTAATCTTCAGAGTGTCTGTTTCAGATTTCCAGCATCTGTAGCATGTGTCCTTATGTACCTCATCAACTACATATCGTGGCCTTTTTTTATTCATTGATGGGATGATGGCCTACTGGCTAAGCCAGCATTTTTTGCCAATCCCTAATTTCCCAGAGGGCAGTTAAGAGTCAAATGTAGGCCAGACCAGGTAAGGATAACAGTTTCCTTCCCTGAAGGACATTAGTGATGGGTTTTTCCGACAATCGACAATGGATTAATGGTCATCATTGAACGCATAATTCCAGAGATTTTAAATTAAATCCAAATTCCACCATCTGCCATGGTGGGATTCGAACCCAGGTTCCCAGAATTTTACCTGGGTCTTCCAGTGATAATACCACGAGACCATTGCCTTCCTCCTGCATGTCCCTCTGGTATTGCTCTCCTCTGAAGCTAGCCCAATTCTCCCATTTTCTGTAGAATTATTCACCACTATCGGGAGAAATTGGTCCTCTTGGCATTGGACCCACATTTAAAAGGCCATTGTGCACCCAGTCAGGTGCTGTCAGCTCAGAAATGTCCTGCAGTGTTGGAGTCATTTGCTCTGGACCTAGCCGATAAGGGGAAATGGGAGCTCTGCTTTGTGGACTGGGATGTGGTGACAAGTGGAGGTAAATTCCATGGTATTTAGAGTCATAGAGCTGTACAGCAGGGAAACAGACCCTTTGGTTCAACGTGTCCACGCCAACCTGATATCCTAAAAAAATCTAGACCCATTTGCCAGCATTTGGCCCATATCCCTCTAAACTCTTCCTATTCGTGTACCCACCCAGATGCCTTTTAAATGTTATAACTGTACCAGCCTCCATCACTTCCTTGGGCAGTTCATTCCATACACGCAGCACCCTTTGCTTGAAAATGTTTTCCCTCAGGTCCCTTTTATATCTTTCCCTTTCACCTTAAATTTACGCCCTCTAGTTTTGGACTTCCCTACTGTGAGGAAAAGACCTTGCCTTTCACTATATCCATGCATCTCATGATTTTATAAACCTTTATAAACCTCAGCCTTTGATGCTCCAGGGAAAATAGCCCCAGCATATTTAATCTCTCGCTATTGCTCAAATCCTCAACCTCAGCAACATCCTTGCAAATCTTTTCTGAATCCTTTCAAGTTTCATAATATATTTTCTATTGTAGGTTCAACGGAATTGAACGCAGTATTCCAATAGTGGCCCAACCAATGTCCTGTACAGCCTCACATGACATCCCAATTTCTATACTCAATGTACCAACCAATAAAAACAAGCATACCAAAAGCCTTCTTCACTAATGTGTCTACCTGTGACTCCACTTTCAAGGAACTATGAACCTGTACCCAAAGGTCTGTTTGTTTGGCAACACTCCCTAGGACCTTAGCATTAAATGTATCAACGGACTAACAATGGACTTTGAGCTCACTTCAGGCAGCCCTTCCTCACATGGAGACAGGCAGTGCCAGTCAGCATCCAGATGGAGGAGGAATCTCGTACAGGTCCCACAGAAATCCCGTCAGGGAATGTCAGAGATGACAGGGCTTCCTACTCCACACTGCCTGACACCCTCTGTTCTGAGGGACTTCAAGCAGAGAGAGGTGCAGTTGCCTCTCAGCATGCCTGGGCCCTCTAGACACAAGGGCTCCCAGAGTTACCTCGCCAAATCTTCAAAGCCAACAGACCCCAGTTTAAGGCAACTGCCTCTGCCCCATTTCAGAGTACATTTCAGGCCTCATTTGCTCTCATTCACATTGTTGATGCTCACAGTATTGCTGCCTTACCTTTCATTTTATTGCACTTTGCAGCTTCAGTCAGAACTTAAAAGCTCAGGGTGCATTTGTGTTTCCTTGCCATTTAGTGCAGACACGAAGCCAGACAGTTGTCACAGTTGACAGTAGTCACCAGTGAAGTGAGTTGACATGTTGCTGCATCGTGCCCATTCTATGTTAATCTCACACTTACACTGTGTGCCACAGCTTAATGCAGCAAACACATGGCACAATTCCACCAAGTAGCCATCGTCTCAAAGTCAAGGGAATGTAGTCCCTAGTCAAGCCAAGGGGCTCTGTCGGTCAGGGGGTGCTGGCACAGTCAGTCAGGGGCAGTATCTGACCTTCATACAATGGCTTAGACATGGTGAATAAGCAACTTGGAGCATTCAAGGTCAGGGATTCAATACCACTGCAGTGTGGGGAGTGGGCCAGTTAGTTCTGCGTGTCCAAATCAACCAGTCTGGAGACTCACAGTTGAGGAGCTGCGCAACTATAAGTCAGGGGCCCAGTCATTTGTCATTTAGCATTCACTCTCGTGGTTGGGTTTGCTCAACGAAAATCAGTGGGTGATAATTGAGGCCTTGTAGTGGTAGGGAAGCTGAGGATGCCAATCATGATGATGAGAAGCAGCATGCTGGCATGCAGAAGGGACAATCAATGTGAGGATAAGCAACTTTACATATAGGCACAGGAGACAATAGTCATTGAGTCATAGAGTCATGGAGCATGGAAATAGACCCTTTGGTCCATTCATTGGAGAACATCAGTTACAGTGGGAAGCGAGTTCATCAACAGTCAAAATCATCCTAGCTTTGATGGAGGGCACTGCAGCACGATATAGGGGTACAATCTAGCCCTTCCTTATTGGAATCCTACTTACTTCCCTAGCACTTTTTCCAAGTCTTATTTGCTTTAATAATTTCCTTTTGTCCCTTGATAGTTTGGTAATTTTGGAATCCACTTAGTACCTTCTATGCTGAAGACTAATTCACGGTATTTGTTAAACTCCTCTGCCATTACCTTGTTAACCACGACTACTTCTCCAGCCGTATTCTTTAAGGAGCCTTTCAAGTTTGGTCTCTCTCTTCATTCCTACGTGTTTAAATAAGCTTGGGATGTCCAATTTGATGTTACTTGTAATTTTATCCTCAAAGTTTATCTTGTCTCTTTTTTTTTGGTTGTTCTTTGTTGGTTTTTAAAATTTTCCCATTCCTCTGGCTTACCACTAATCTTTGCCACATTGCATGTTTTTCCTTTCAATTTGATACTATCCTCAACTTCCTTGGTTAACCATGGTTGGTTTATTCCCTTCCTCAGATCACTCTTTCTCACTGCGATACATCTGTGCTGAAACTGGACAGACCACCTGGTGTCAACCTAGGCGCCAGAAACAGCAATGACATAAACTGCCCTGTTGACCCTACAAAGTCCTCCTTACTAACATCTGGAGGTTTGTGCCAAAATTGGGAGAGCTGTCTCACAGACTAGTAAAGCAATAGCCTGACATAATCATACTCATGGAATCATTCCTCATAGACAATATCCCAGACACCACCATCACCATCACCATCCATGGATATATCCTGTTCCAACAGCATGACAGACCTGGCAGAGGTAGCTGCAGCGTGGTATATAGTTGGCAGAGAGTTGCCCTGGTTGTCCTCAACATTACTGCCAGACTCCATGAAATCTTATTGCATCTGGTTACAGTTGGACAAGGAAACTTCCTGCTGATTACCGCACACCATCCTCTGTCAACCGATGAACCAGTACTCCTCCATGTTGAACAACACTTGGAAGAAGTACTCAGGGTGGCAAGGGCACAAAATGTACTCTGGGTGGGAGACTTCAATGTTGACCACCAAGAGTGGCTCAGCAGCAGTACTACTGATCAAGCTGGGCGGGTCCTAAAGGGCATAACTGCTATGCTGGGTCTGAGGCAGGTGGCATGGGAACTTACAAAAGGGAAAAACATATTTGACCTCATCCTTACCAATCTGCCAGCTGCAGATGTATCTGTCCATGCCATTCTCAGGAAGAGTGATCACCCCACAGTACTTGTGGAGATGAAATTGCACCTTCACATTGAGAATACTACACTGAATATTACAAACGTTATGGACCCGGACAATATTCCAACAATAATACTGAAGACCGTGTTCCAGAACTTGCTACAAGCTGTTCTAGTACAGTTACAATACTGGCAACTACCTGACAATGTGGAAACCTGCCCAGGTATGTCCTGTACATAAAAAGCAGGACAAATCCAACCTGGTCAGTTACTGCCCCATCAGTTTACTCTTGATCATAAGTAAAGTGATGGAAGGTGTCATCAACAGTGCTATCAAGCAGCGCCTGCTCAGCAATGACCTGTTCAGTGATGCCCAGTTTGGCTACCACCAGGGCCATCCCCAGCTCCTGATCTCATTACAGCCTTGGTTCAAACATGGACAAAAGGGCTGAATTCCAGAGGTGAAGTGAGAATGATAGCCCTTGACATCAAGGCCACATTTGATTGAATATGGCATCAAGGAGCCCCAGCAAAACTGGAATCAATGGGAATCAGATGGCAAACTATTCATTTGTCATACCTGGTACATGGGAAGATGGTTGTGGTTGTTGGAGATCAGTCATATTATCTCCAGGACACGTCTGCAGGAATTCCTCAGGGTGGTGTCCTAGGCCCAGCCACTTTCAGTTGCTTCAAAAATGACCTTCCCTCCATATTAAGGTCAAAACCAGGAATGTTCGCCAATGACTGCACAATGTTCAGCACTGTTCGCAATACCTCAGATACTAAAGCAGTCCATGTTCAAATGCAACAAGACCCGGACAATATCCAGGCTTGGGCTGACAAGTGGTTAGTAACATTCACACCATACAAATGCCAGACAATGACTATCATCGATAAGAGACAATCCAACCACTGCCCCTTGACATTCATCAACAGTACAATTTCTGATTCCCCTACTATCAACATCCTGGTGGTTACGACTGACCGGGAATACAACTAGACTGGCCACATAACCACAGTGGCTACAAGAGCAGGTCAGAGATTAGGAATAATGCTGTGAGTAAGGTCTTGATTCTCCAAAGTCTTCCACCATCCAGAAGGCACAAGTCAGAAGTGTGTTGGAATACTCCCCACTTGCCTGAATGGGTGCAGCTCCAACAGCACCCAAGAAGCTTGATACTGCCTAGGACAAAGCAACCAACTTGATTGGCACCACATCCACAAAGAAGCACTCTGTGCACCACTGATGATCCTTAAACTGCACCTTCCAAACCCATGACCACTTCCATCTTGAGGGACAAGGCCAGCAAATATATAGGAAGACCACCACCTTCATGCTTCCCTCAACACCATTCACCTTCCTGACTTGGAAGTATATCATCATTCCTTCACTGTCACTGGGTCAAAACCCTGCAATTACCTCGCTAACAGCATTATGGGGCAACCTGCAGCACATGGACTGCAGTGGTTCAAGAAGGTAGCTCATCACCATCTTTTCAAGGCCAAGTAGAGATGGGCAATAAATGATAAGCCCAGCCATCAACACCCACATCCCACAGGAGAAGAAAAGAAAACCCTTATCTTCCTGCTTTTCCTTTTGAAAAGCCATATAGCCCTGTATATTTAGTTCCCAGTTATTATCTCCTTGTTACTGTCTCTCCTTAATGGCTATAAAACTATATCTGTTAACTTGCATTTGTGCTATTAATTTAGTTATTTTGTCTTGAATACTATGCACATTCAAGTAAAGAGCCATCAATAGTGTGTTTTTCCAATTTCCTCCCCCTTTGACCCTATTTGCTGTTGTTCTTCTACGTTTGTTTACTCTGTTCCTCCTTTGCCATTCTGGCTATCATTATCCAAACGGCTGCCTTGTTATATGGCCATACCCACTGGGCTTGGAAGCTTATATTTCCTATCCCCCAAACTCTCATTATGTAATTCTCTGACTGAGGCACAGCATAGATACAAGGTAGGCCATTCTTCAACCAGGGTCATCATGAAACAGACAAGAAGTCACCTCAAGATAAGGTTCCAATGTTTGGATCAGCCTGAAAGGGGTCTTTGGTTAGAAGTGTACTGTGCCACCTTGTTCCTGGTGGCATGCCGTGTTCTATATAACTGGAACAGACGAAGGAGGACGTGATGGATGCCGATGAGCTGGGAGAGTGGCCACAGTCTTCTGAGGAGGAAGAAAAATGCATTGAGCATGAGGAACATCATCTTCTGTGTAATTGAACAGTGCCAAGAAGCCTGGTTCCAACAGATGTGAGCTAAGTGTAACGATCACTCATTATCTTGAAATTGTTGCATTTGAATGGTACGTGATACCTGTTTATTCCCAGAAGCAGATGCAGCTCCTCTTTAAAAAAATAAAGAACTGTTGATACTGGAAATCAGAAATGAAAACAGAAATTGCTGGAGAAACTCAGCAGGTTTGCCAACATCTGTGGAGAGAAATCAAAGCTCTGAGTTCTGAAAAGTTAACTCTGATTTCTATCCACGGATGCTGCTGAGCTCTTCCAGCAATTTCTGTTTCCGTTGCAGCTTTTCTTTGTTGTTGTTACTCTTTCAATGTTGCTGTTCCCTTAGACAGGAGCCTTTGATGGTATAATGGATGGTTAACCTATAAATACTTGCAGGTAAATAATAGTTGATCAGATAGTTGATGAAGTAAAATAGCAAATTCATTTATAAATGTGAACTTGTATCTACAATTGTGTGTGACCCCATGTCAGTTATGTGCCCTCAGAAGCTTTTGTGGTTTGTTCACCTCCCACTATACGCACTCCAGAGCTTGGTTCTTAGCCAGACTTTAAATACGATGTCAGGAGTCCTGGGAGGTCCCTTCAATGTATCTGCTGTTAGTGAGGACACAATAGGCTAAGCAGCACACCATATAGGCAGCATGAAAAGAGAATGAGAGTGGTGGAGAACTGTGTAAGAAAATTTACGAGAGCTCAGAGAGAAACTCTCAATGAAACTCTCCATATTTGACACTTAACTGATCTTCTGTTAAATTCAGTTTGGTCTCATGAGTGAATGCGTGTATGTGTTGTGGTTATATTAACTCATTAATCCACCGTTCTTGGCAATAACTGGACAATTTGAGCATGGTTTTAACTTGTATCTGAACATTGTGGCATAAGGTCCAGTATTTAATATATTATATATAAATTATATTAATATCACACATTTGGGATTTTTGGATTTTGAACACATGGCATATGGGTTTTCTCTGTGTGTGAAGAGGTTTAATAATTGACTTGTATTTCTGCAGTCATATTGATTTCTTTTAAAACATAACATAAATCATTTATGGTGTGTAATGGGGCTTTGTTTCCATTTGATGAGTTTTATGATTGATTAGAGTAAACAGTTGTGCATTAGGCTTCAGTAGAAGAATTTGGAGATGTGTTTATTTTGGCTTAGTTAAACACCAATAACTGGAACAAAGGCTTTTGGTTTCAAGTTCTTCCGAGTTCTCAGATAAATCTGAATATATAAGACAGTTGCTCAGGAAGAAAGGAAATAGTTTAGACCAGTTAGGAATATGTTAGTTCAATTTGAGGAGTTGATTTGGAAGTTCCAGACCTTAAAGGTTTATTTAATATGCTGAAGGGATAATAAATACAGTGATATTTTGGTAAGATGGTAGTGGAGTAAGGCTTCTGAGCCCTGGGCATGACTGCTTCATCCACTCAGAGGTAGTAAGAACTGCCGATGCTGGAGTCTGAGATAACAAAGTGTAGAGCTGTATGAACACAGCAGGCCAGGCAACATCAGAGGAGCAGGAAAGCTGATGTTTTGTTCTCCACGCTGCTTCATCCACATTACTTTGTTTTTTTTCTCTGTTCTCTTTTTTTCTCACTTTTATTTTCCTTTACTTACCTCTTGATGAAGAGCTCAGTTGAGGTAATGACATCAGCGAGTCAGCCCAGCAGCGCAGACTCGTGGTGGCAGCATCGGAGGCAAGTTTGGGTTCTGGGTAGCTTCTGCATCAATGTGGCGGTCCTAGTGCTGACTCACGGTTACTACAGTGGAGGCAGGTTTGGGTTTGCGGCTGCGTCTGCTTCCAGCGTAAATTCATGGAGGCAGTATTGGAGGCAAGTTTGGGCCCTGTACATCACCCGGTGACACAAATGGCTGCTATGTCCGTATTAGGGGCGGGGAGTGGCGGGTAGGAGGGGAGGTGGGTCCGAAACTCATGGCTGTGGCAGAATCAAATTTGGGCCGGTACAAAACCCGATGGCATCAATGGTGTCATCATTGGCAAGGTGCAGCAAAGACTCATTGTGGTGAGGGTATTGGTGGAGGCGAGATGGCACAAAGGGCGGCAACTTTCATTCCAATGGCAGTGCAGTGAAGGGGACTCATGCCTGACCACCAGGCCCATGGCCCATGACAGACTACTTCACCAGAAGGACTGTAAACTCGGACACTTTCTTTATTTCTTCACTTATCTGCCATTATATTCTATGTTTGTGTTTATTTTTCTGTATTTTAAGATGGCGCCGGAGAGTGGGAATGTTATATGATGCTTTTCACTGTAATTTGTAACAAAATACATGTGACAATGAATATAGCAAATCAGATTTGAAGCTGAGAAAGTCTAAACTCAGTTTCTTAGCAATAACCTGCTTGTTGTCACTCATTTTGGGTACCATCAGGGCCAATCTGCTCCTGACTGCTTTATGTTTTTTCCAAATATAAACCAAAGACCTGAATTTCAGAGGTGAGAGTGACTACCCTTGACATTAAAGCTGCATTTGACTGGGTGTGGCATCGAGGAACTCAAGCAAAACTGGAGACAGTGGGAATTAAGTAGAAAGTCTTCACCAGTTGGAGTCATACCTGGTACAAAGGAAGATGGATGTGGTTGTTGGAGATCAGTAATCTTAACTCAAGGACATTTCTATAGCAGCTCCTCAAAGTAGAGCCCTCGACCCTCTACTTTCAATTGCTTCATCAATGACCTTCTCTCAATAGCAAGTGGGGGTGTTCACTAATGACTACACAATGTTCAGCAGTATTCACTCCTCCTCAGATACTAAAGCTGATCATGCCCAAATGCAACAAGATCTGGACACCTTCCAGTCTTGAGTAGACAGGTGGCAATTAATATTTGCACTACATAAGTGCCATAGCCAATGGCCATTTCCAACCAGAGATGATCTGACCATTGCCTTTTGACAATCTATGGTATCAAAATCACTGACCCTCCCACTAATAACATCCTGAAGCTTCCCATTGACCAGAAACTGAACAGGACTAGTCATATAAATATAATGGCTACAAGAGTATGTCAGAGATTAGAAATTTAACTGCAATTAACTCATCTCTTGTCTCCCCAAAGCCTTTCCACCATCTACAGGGTACCAATCAGGAGTGTGATAGAACATTCCCTACCTGCCTGAATGAGTGCACCTTCAACAACACTCAAGAAGCTTAACATCATCCAGGGTAAAGCAGTCTGCTTTTTTGGCACCACATCCAAAAACATTCAGTTTCTTTACCATTGATGCTAGGTACCCGCAGCATACAACATCTCAAAGATGCTGCAGAAATTAATCAAAGATCCTTGGGCAGAACTTTCCAGAACCATGACCACCACCATCTAGAAAGACCGGAACTGCAGATATATAGGAACACCACCACATGCAAGTTCCCCTCCAAGCCAATCACCATCCTGACTTGGAAATCTATTTCTCTTCCTTCAGTGTCACTGGATCAGGATCCTCGAATTCACATCCAAATGTTATTTTGTTTGTACCTACACCAAATGACCTGCAGTGGTTAAAGAAGGCAGCTCACCACCATTTCCTTTAGGCCAACTAAGGATGGGCAATGAATGCTGACCCAGGCAGCAATGCCCATGTCCTGTAAGTGACCAAAAAAGACATTACATGAAGAGCAGGATTAGACTGTCAGATTACCAAAATAGGAAATTGAAGCCGACGTTAAATTAAACTATCTAGATGCGATAGAGAAAGGAATTCCCTATTGTAAAAGATTTGACCATATGTTTTGAAATCTTTAGGAAAGTAGTTTGCTTTCATCTATTGTTTTCATTTTTTTTTTTGCCCAATAAACTTTTGCATTTCTTTTTAAAACCAAATCTGAAGCATTGCAAGTTTATGGTTCAGAGAAAGACCACAAAATCAAAATGAAGAAAAAATGAGCTATCAGCCAGATTTCAGGCTGGGATCTGAGTTGTCCACTAATAATATCAGCTGGCATCATGACAACACCAAAGTAATAATGGTGGAATGACAGAAGAACAAAATAAAATTGCCAGGTGGTAACACAAGATCAACTCAGTTACATTGCAAAATTGCTTTAGAAAGCAAATACTGTGTCGATAATTGCAGTTAAAAGCTATATTATCCTTAATTGAAGGACTTCTATAACACACTGAAATCTGCAAAATATTAAAAATGTCTTGTCTCTTGGTTTTCTCTCATTATTTCAGCCTGGTTATTATGTGTCTACAAGCAATTTCATTGTTTATTGGGTTAAATCTTAACTGGCAGCCTGGCTACTAAATCACTCCAATGCATATCTCACTGGGGATGGTGATTTATGGCAGGTCTTTCATGTTTGTGAGAGGCCTATAACTCATGAGTACTGGAGGTATAAGATATTCTTTATATTTCATGAGCTCACGCGTCCCTTGGCAGACCCTGCAACGCACTATTAAATGTATTCAGGGTTACTGTTCTACAGTTTCTACATTCCTGCTGACTGTTCGATAACTTGAGTTACTAATGACAATGATTTTAATGCCTGATATCTAATGCTCACCTCATATCGAGTTGTACTTGCAAAGTTGAAATCTGTAATTTAAAAGAAAAGCAAATTTTTAAAAAACAGTAAATGAAAGGTCAATCTAAAGAAGGGCATGGACTCAAGAAATCAGACTTAAAGTTCTTACAAAAGCTCGGATTGTGGGAGCATGAATGAAAAAAAAAGACATTCTGAGTGTATTGCTATGCAAAAATATAAGTGCTTATCTGAATTAAGAACATTGTACAAACATGCACAATATCAAAGAGAAGGCACAAAATCAATCAGAATGTTCTGAGGAGGTTGGGGTGGGAGAAAATTGAAATAAACTATAGATATATTATCAAGACAAGTTTTTAGGCCTGTACAAAATACAGAAAATCTGGTAATTGAAGATGGAAGTCAGCCAGCAACAACAGTCACACTCACATTTCTACACAGGTTACCAAAGTTGTTTTGTTAATTAATTTTTATCTGGAGGATTACTCAGTTATCAATTATGTTCAAGGCAATTCCAAAGGTTACGAAATGGAGGATTCTTTGCAGCACAACCCTAAGAATGCTGAGAAACCACCCAGGCCAGTCATTGGTGGCATTCTGAAGGAGAGTCATATTGGGCTCAAAACGTTAACATTGTTTTTCTCTCCACAGGTGGTGTCAGACTTGCTGAGTTTCTTCCCTACTTCCTCTTTTTTATTTCCTGTCTCCGGCAACTGACATAATTTGCTTTTATTATTATGGGTATGAATAAACTGCTCCAGAAAAATTGAAAGGAATGCAACTGCAAAAGTCACTGTCTGTTTCTGGGATCAGGATTTATCTTAGGGCTGTAAGTAATCCAAATGCTTCGCGGAAAAATAAAATGATAAATTAAATATGGAGAGAGGAATGTCTGTGAATGATATGACAGCAAAGCCCACTAAATGAAATGAGAGTGCGACTTTCTAAAATGAGTAGGGAAAAGGTCTTGATGATTAACACACCAGGGTGTCTTCATGAGAGCTCAATGTTGTAGCATCCCTACACAAGATAACAGCAAATTTCAATACCATAATATTACCCATTCAAACTGGAAATACATCATGTAGAAAATTAAATGTCTTAAGCTGAAAAGAAGAGACTATCCCTGTAAAGATTAAGTTCCTTCTCCACACTGATGACACCTTCCATTGTATTGTCACACTATGACTGTGCCAAATGGGATAGACTCAGAACATAGAATCTTACAGTGTGAGAGCAGGCCATTTGGCCCATCGTGTCTGCACCAACCCTCCAAACAGCATCCCACACATCCTTCCCACCTCTATAACCCTGCATTTTCCACGGCTAATCCACCTAACCTACACATCCCTGGGCACAATGGGCAATTTAGCAAGGCCATTCAACCTAACGAGCGCATCTTTGGACTGTGGGAGCAAACTCTATAGATCTATAGAGCTACAGATGTACTCCAAAACCTTAGAGACCTATGGGCGCAACACGCTCAAACTGGCAAGGAAATGGGAAAACTACGCCAAACGAGAGAGCGCAACCCGCGAACAACTCTACTTCCTACATGGATGCCTCAGGAACCAGGTATTACCATGCAGTGTGAAGTACAAACCACGCATCAACAACCCACAAGCCCAGAAAACAGAAGAAACAAAATGGCCGCAAGATGGTAAGGGTAATGATAAACGACGCACACAACCGGATCCGCAAATACGACAGAAAAATTACGCTCCAAAAAATGTTATTCCAGAAAGCTACCAATCGAGACTGGACAACCGACATGGAATGAGCCATTAACATCAGCTGACAGACCACAAGAACCAAGAAAAGACAGATACTGCAAGACAAGGTAACCACACTTACCCATAAAAATGACAACTACAGAACTGACACATGGATAAGGAACCTTTCGGACAGGAAACTGACAGACGCGGAAAAAGCCGTTCTCACCCAGGGACTGAACTACAACTACAGGGACGCCAACAAAACGGAATGGTTAGCTACACTGGAAGCCACACTCAAGACCAACAATATCAACGAAGAAACACAACAAACTATAAGACAGACAGTAGTCCTGACACTAACCAGAAAGAGGGAACTCAACACCCTCAACACACAGGAAAGACAAGCCCTGGACAGATTAAAGGAGGACAAGAACATCACTATACTACCTGCAGACAAAGGGCGCATGACAGTGATAATGAATAAAAAGGACTACATCTCCAAAGCACAAGAACTGCTCGCCGACGAGAACACATACCGGCCAGTACAAACTGACCCGACACCACAACTAGGCAACAAAATCCTACACACGCTACAAAGACTTAAACAAACAGGACAGATCAACAAAGCAGACTTCTTAAGGATGAAACCTGAAGGAAACAACACACTCAGATTCTACGGCCTCCCTAAAGTGCACAAGCCGGAAGTCCCCCTCAGACCCACAGTCTCCCTACCAGGTACTCCATCGCACAGATTAGCCAGAGAACTACAAAGAAGACTCAAGCACCTAGTCAACAAATCACCCCACTCCATCCACTCAGCCCAAGAATTCCTCAACTCCATCAAAGATGTAAAGGTAGAGGACGAAGAGACCATGGTATCGTTTGATGTCACTGCCCTATTCACGTCAACAGACATACCACGAGCAAGGGAAACAATGACAACACTACTTGAACAAGAACACGACCCCAGTGAAACCATCTCCAAGGACAACATGCTTAAACTACTGGACCTATGCCTGACCACCCATTTCACCTTCAACGGCCAAACATACGAGCAAATCAACGGGACACCCATGGGATCGTCTATCTCCCGACTCATAGCAGAAGCAGTGATGCATAGACCGGAAAGGACTGCCCTTCTGCAAATCCAACCTAAACTATGGATATGCTATGTAGACGACACCTTTGTCATCATTAAACGGACCAAACTAGAGGAGACACACAAACTCATAAACAACACCCTCACCGGAATAAAATTCACCAGAGAGGAGGAGAAGAACAAACAACTCCCATTCCTGGACGTCATGGTAGAGCGCAAGACAAATGGGGAACTGCAAACGAAAGTACACCGAAAAGCCTCGCACACAGACCAGGTACTGAACTTCAATAGTAACCATCCCAGCACACACAAACGAAGCTGCGTGCGAACACTATTTAAAAGGGAAACAACACACTGCAGCAACATGGAACTATCGCAGGAGGAATACCTCTTCCAAGTGTTCAAGGATAATGGATATCCAAAGAACTGGGTCAGGAGATGCCTACAGGAACAGCATCAGAAAGATTCTACACGTCCTGACACACTCATCACACTACCCTACATCAGGAACACGTCAGAACTCACCACAAGACTTCTACGACCGCTGGGCATCAGAGTGGCACACAAGCCCACATCAACCTACGACAAGTGCTCACCAGAACTAAAGACCCACTCCCCGCCATGGACAGGACTAATGTCATCTACAAGATCCCCTGCAGAGACTGCGAGAAACACTACATCGGACAAACAGGAAGGAAACTAACAATAAGAGCACATGAACACCAACTGGCTCCAAAAAGACACAACCAATACTCACTCATCTCAATCTACATGGACAAGGAGAACCACGACTTCGACTGGGACAACACCGAGATCCTGGGACAGGCTAGGCAGAGACAAGCACGAGAATTCCTGGAAGCATGGCACTCCACAAAGCATGCTATTAATAAACATATTGAACTCGACCCGTATACATTCCATTACGGAGAAAACCCGGAAGTGAGGCAATCCATCACAACGGACCCCAGAGTTTAAAAACCAGGCGGGAAAACACACCAACACTTCATCAGAGGCTGCACTGAGGATGTTACCAAGCACGGTAACAAAGCGTCTGCGGAACAACAAACCAGCTCGGCAAGCCAACCAACATCAACAAGAGGAAACTCTTGCAGACACAGGAAGAATGCACAAACTCTACACAGACAATCATCTGGGGATGGAATCAAACGCAGGACCCTGGCGTTATGAGGCAACACTGCTAACCACCTGAGCCATTGTGCTGCCCTAACTTCTCTAGCCATTCAGACTGGGCATCTATCTATAATTCTGTGGGTCATCAGAAATATCAGAATTGTATTCAACTACAGTCTGTAAACTCATAAGCTGACACATCCCTCATTTATGACACTCAGCAAAAGTCCATCCCAGTAAGGAGGAAAGATTCTAAGAGAGGGCTGAACCAACCGTGGCAAACTAAGAAAGTTAAGAAAGTATTAAGTTGAAAGAAAAAGCCTATAAGGAGGACAAAGTCAATGATAAATTCAGAATCCAGCAAAGGATGACTAATAAAGATAATAAAGACAGAGAAAATAAACTACAAGGCCAAACTCGTGAGGAATATCAAACTGACAATAATAGCTTCTTTAAATGTGTAAAAAGGAAGAGAGAGGTCAAAGTGAAAATAAAAACCTTAGAAAATGAATCTCGGGAGGCAGTTTTGGGGAACAAAGAAATGTTGGAAGAGTTAAACAAATATTATGCATCAGCCTTTACAGTGGAAGATACTTAGAACAATAACCAATCATAAAAATACTGAGGAGGAACTAAGTACCATTGCCATCATTAAAGAAGTAGTCTTAGAAAAACTAATGGGACTAAAGGCAAATAGATCCCCTGGCTTGCACCTTTGGATCCTAAAAAGGATATCTACAAATGTCGTGAGTGCATTGGTTGAAATTTTCCAAAAATCCTTAGATTCCGGAGAAGAACCAGTGGATTGGAAAACTGCTAATGTGATAGCCCTACTGAAAAAGGGAGGGAGGATAAAAGTGGGTAACTATAGGCCGATTAGTCTAACATTTATTGTTGGAAAAGCATTGGAATTACTTCAAAGAAGTAATAGCAGAACATTTGGAAAATCATAATCTAATCAAGCTGAGTCAACACGGCTTCATGAAAAGGAAATCATGTTTGACTAATTTATTAGAGTTTTTTGAGGAAGTCCCAACCAAAGTGAACAGAGAGGGACAGGCAGACGTGTTGTATTTGCACCTCTAGAAGATGTTCAACAAGGTACCTCACAAAAGGTTAAGTCATAAGATAAGACTTAATGGTGTTGGAGTTAGCATATTGACATGGATAGAGAATTGGCTAATAGGTAGGAAACAGTGAGGGGAAATAAGAGTTGGCCAGAAGTGACCAATAGGGACCCACAGGGATCAGTGCTGGGACTGTAACTGTCTGCAAAATACATTAGTGAGCTTGGAGAAGGAAGTGAATGTACTGTAACGACATTTGCAGATGACATTAAAATAGGTGGAAAGGCAAGTTTGTGAGACGGATACAAAAAATTTACCAACAGATAGTGAGAGGTCAACGAAATGGGCAAAAAGTTGGCAGATGGAATATGATGTGGAAAAATTCAAAATTGGTCATTTTAGAAGGGAGAACAAAAGAATCGAATATTATTTAAATGGAGAAAAACTGCAGAAAGCTGCAACACAAAGGGATTTAAAAGACATGAGGGGACAGTTTTTACACAGAGGGTCATTTGCATGTGGAATGAACTTTCTGATGAAGTGGTGGATGTGAGTACAATTGCAATGTTTAAAAGGCTTTTGGATAAAAATATGAATAGGGAAGATTTGGAGGGATATAGAGCAGGAGCAAGCAGGTGGGACTAGTTTAGTTTGGGATTATGTTCGGCATGGGCTGGTTAGATGGAACGGTCTGTTTCTATGCTGTATGACTCTATGACTTTATGTGCATTAAACAGAAAGCTAGCACACAGGTGCAGCAGGTAATCAGGGACCAGATCAGAGAATGATCACGAGGATGAACCCCGAGGTGGAAGGATAATTGTATGAGCAAAGGTTGGGGTTCTCCTGACTGGAGTTTAGAAGAATAAGACATTATCTCATTGAAACACAAAGGATTCTTAAGGTGTTTGACAGGGTAATTGCTGAGAGGATGTTTCTCCTCATGGGAGAGAGTGGGACCAGGCAACATAGTCTCAGAATGAAGGGGGGCCAATTTAAAACTGAGATGAGGAGAAATTTCTTCTCTCAGAAGGTAGTGAAAAAGGATAGATAGCTGAGCTGGTTGCAAACTTTCAGTCCTACCGACATTCGAGGCTAGTGCCAAAGAGCTAGAGGAATACAAATGTTATGCCCTTGTTTAGAATATGAAAGAAAGCTAACTGTAGCAATTGCCGAGCAGTCAGGTTAATTTTGGTGGTGGGTGAATCATTTGGAAACAGTCATGTGGGAGATAATTAGCAATAACAAGGACAAGCATGGCCAAATAAACAGAAGGGTGCCTGAATAACAAGCACAGAAGACTCAAATGCCTAAGATGCTGTGTTTTCAGATCAAAACTAATCTACATCTTTTCCATTTCAATCAGGTCAATTTTTTGCAATAGCTATTCCACTTTCCAAGAAAACATGAAATGAAAAATAGTTGTTTATGAGAGGTTGTAAATTAGCAACATTAAAGCTTGAAATAAACTACGATTTTGGAAAAAAAAATTGTTGGCAATTTTCTTCATTAAAACGTCATGGAAACTTGAAGTTCTCTGCAGTCTATAAGGTTATGACGAATTATGTGATTGAAGCTGTCCCTTCAGTCTCTGGCCAATCTTTTCGGTGATCTCGGTTGGTTCCAGTCATTTGCCACCATGATCTGACTCCTTTTGGGCTACACAGCAGATAGTTATCACTGAAATATGTGGGAAACTACAACAAAAATGTATGTTCCGCATCGCCTAGCAAGTTCTCACACTCTTATAATGTGTATTAATACTAAACTGCTTAAACTCTGTTAACATAAGAATGGATTTGAATAAGACCAACTACAGTAACACTTGTCCTAAATGAAAATGGCATGACTTACCTATGGGTACACAGTGGGTGAAAGGAATTGCATCAAGTTAGATCAATAGCAAAGTTAGATCACATGGAATACAGGTAGAACTAGCCACATGGATACAGAGCTAGCTCAAAGGTAGAAGACAGAGGGTGGTGGTGGAGGGTTGATTTTTAGACTAGAGACCTCTGACCATCGGTGTGCCACAAGGATCGGTGCTGGGTCTACTGCTTTTCACCATTTATATAAATGATTTGGATGTGAACAAAGGAGGTATGATTAGTAATTTTACAGATGACGCCAAAATATTGGTGTAGTGGACAGCGAAGAAGGTTGCCTCAGAGTACAGTGGGATCTTGATCAGTTGGGCCAATGGACAGAGGAGTCGCAGATGAGTTTAGTTTAGATAAATGTGAGGTGCTGCATTTTGGAAAGGCAAATCAGAGCAGGAGTTACACACTTAATGGTAAGGTCCTGGAGAGTGTTGCTGAACAAAGAGAACTCAGAGTGTAGGTTCATAGTTCCTTGAAAGTAGAGTCGCAGGTAGACAGGGATAGTGAAGAAGGCGTTTGATATGCTTTTCTTTATTTGTCAGTGAATTGAGTGTTGGAATTGGGAGGTCAAGTTGCAGCTGTACAGGACATTGGTTAGGCCGCTTTTGCAACACTGCATGCAAATCTGCTCTCCCTACTATAGGAAGGATATTGTGAAGCTTGAAAAGGTTCAGAAAAGATTTATAAGGATGTTGCCAGGGGAGGGATTGAGACCTGCAGAGAGGCTTAATAGGCTGGGGCTATTTTCCCTGGAGCGGCGGAAGCTGAGGGGTGATCGCATGCAGGTTTCTAAAGTCATGAGGTGCATGGATAGGGTGTATAGACAAGAACTTTTCCCCAGGGTGACGGAGTCCACAACTAGAGGGCATTAGTTTAAGGTGAGCAGTGAAAGATTTAAAAGGGACCGAAGGGGCAACCTTTCCACACAGAGGATGGTGTGTGTGCAATGAGCTGCCAGAGGAAGTGGTGGAGGCTGGTACAATTACAACATTGAAAGGACATCAGGATGGGTGTATGAATAGAAAGTGTTTAGAGGGATATGGACCAAAAGCTGGCAAATGGGACTAGATTTATTTAGGATATCTGGACAGCATGGATGAATTGGACTGAAGGGTCCATTTCCATGCTGTACAGCTCTATAACCCTATGACTCTAATTGTCAAGTTCTAGCCAGTGTAAGGCCTAAAATAGACATGATGTATGGAGTAGTTAGCATAGCAGTCAATTGAAGTCTGAGTAAAGAATTGATATAGCTGGTGCGTAAAGATTCTCTGGAAAGTGTTCATTTGTCTCAAAGGACTAAAGATATAAATGGAAGGGTAAATGGTAATCTTCACAGAGTCTGGCAATGCAGATTGCCTGCCCATTAGAGAACGAGCATCATTGAATAAAATATGGGTGGGTTCTGCAATGGTTAGGAAATCCACTCTATCAGATTACTCCACATCTGGTGAGGCCAATGCATTGTACTAGAATGTATGTTTCCTACACACAGATCTTACATGTTGCAAGTACAGTCAATATTCAAGTATCCACTTTTAAACAGTGCATGTTGAGGAAAGGCTAAAGGCACCAAGGCAATGAGGTTCAGTTCAACATTAAACATAGAAATCACAAAGGGATATTCTCTACTCACGATACCTTCTCAATGTATTCTAAATAAAACACATTGGTTTAAAGATGAACAGAATACATTTTCAGAAACATATTAACAATATCACTAAATATATTTACCACAGAAATTCTTACCCAAAAGTTATGGAATTGGTGCATGTTAGCCAACATTATTCGATGACATCTCATTCTGGGTTGACCATTGCCAAGTGGAAATGTGCAGGTTAAATCTGAGGGCATGAAGTCAATATCAAATTAAGCCAATATAAAATGTGTAAATAATAAATTTCTTTTTAGGCAAACTGAGCTAAAGTATTTACAAGACATTAACTCATTTTAAACTACTTTTTCCAAATGATTATGAATTCTTACAGACTGTGAGGGGAATGTTCTTGTCTCCCTGAGTTCATAAAAGTTTCAACTCAAGCATTGTGCGGCAAATAAATATTCATATTTTAGAATAAAAATGAAACCCCAAGAGTAGTTTTATAGTAAGATTGAACTCTAAACTACTTAAAAAAACATAGATTAGTAGAATGATAAACACAAGTTTAACATTTTAAATGCCTCCTCATTTATTTTTACAGTAATTTTCTCATCTTCCCTTAAATTCCTACATATTCTTTCCTTTGACCATGGTTTTACTTTTCTTATACCTAATCAATCTTTTCATAATTTTTCAAGAAATGAAACTTCTCAAAATCTTTTATAACACTCATTCTTTATGCTTCTGTCGCCTGCTGTACATTTTGGAGGAAAGAACGTTTATTGGCTGAAAACTGACTCTAAAGGTCATCTTTTTTCAATAATCAAAGGATGGTTTGACATGTAGGTCAACCTGTGATTAGTTCAAACACTGAAGGGCTTGTGCTAAATGAGTATATTCAACCAGCAGTTCGAAGACTGAGGATTAAGTGCAGACAAACGCCTTCTTCATAATACAATATTGCAGTGTAGATAAGCATTCTTTAGAAAATTAAAAGAGCAGTTTCTTCCTGAATTGCACCATGATTTTGATAATTGTGCTTGCCCTTGGAAATGCATAGCCCTCTTAGCCATATCATTTAATCAGCCAGGCCAATGTCACGCCACACAAGTGGGCGTCATCGCTTGACTCGAGTCTAATGAATCTGATTCTCCGAAGTTATTAAAACTGTAATTGTTGTTTTTCTCCTCCATTGATTTGAAATATGTTAGTTACCCTTGAAAATTTTTGACAATCTGAGCAGAGGGTATGAGACAAATTGCTTAAAGTGTTCAATTGTTACTTTCTCAGGCACTGTGAATGTTGTTAATTATTGATGCATTTTTCATTTAGCAGCTTCACAGGAAAAATAATGTTTAGAATATTATATACATGGTCACATCTTCTACTAAAATGAGCATACTAAGGATAAGACACACTGAATCTTTTAAAGTTTATTTGATGAGAATGACAAAAGCTATAATTATAAAAAGTGTATAATTGTGTATAAAATTGCATACAGTGCTTTCAGAATTGAGTTGTTACGTTTGTGTAACAGTAACATTTGTGGGTAAATGTTGAGACAAGAATTATCTCAAATGTGTAAAACTAAAAACTAAAAATCAAGTAATGCATGCCTTTATGAATGCTTTTTTAAATGTTAATTTTGTTATTTTATCTCTGTTAACTTAGAAATTGCCGTACAGTTACCTCATTTGAATCTAAAACTTATTCAAGTAGTGATTTATTTTAAGACTGAGTTTGAAGTTTGTATCTTTCTCTACAGGCCTTTGTTAATCTTTTTTGAACCACAGTGGGAAATGGTGAAAAAAGTTGGGAAACAGAGTGAGCATGCGAAAATTGGAACCTCTGTGTTGAGAAAACAATTTCATGAATTTCCCTTTAAACTTTTAATGGTGACTTCAGAATCACGCTACTCAGCAGCAACAACTTTCTTTCCATCCTTTTACGTTGCATTATTAGCCAGCCCATCTCAGTTCCATGCTGCTCCCAATTCTCCACACTTTCTCTGAAAGACTAGGTGGCACAAATTCCCGTTTTGCAAGTTGGATAGGATGCCTGGTGGATTCAGCTGTCCTCATGCTTGGTCTGACAATCAAAAAATGGCATCTTCATCATAATGTCACTATGTGATCCATGGATACCATCCTCCTCCACTCTTCATTCCCACAATTTCCCATGGGCAAGCTACCACCTCACCACATGAGGGGTGGCATGGTGGCTCAGTGGTTAGCATTGATGTCTCATAGGTTCAAGGACCCAGGTTCAATTCTAGCCTCAGGTGACCATCTGTGTGGAGTTTGCATATTCTCCCTATGTCTGCATGGGTTTCCTCCCACAGTCCAAAGATGTGCAGGTTAGCTGGATAGGCCATGCTAAACTGTCCACAGTGTTCAGTGATGTGGAAGTTAGGTCAATTAGCCATGGGAAATGCAGGGGTATGGGAATGGGTCTGGGTGGATGCTCTTTGGAGAGTCGATGTGGTTTTGTTGGGCCAAATGGGCTGTTTCCACACTTTAGGAATTCTTCTATTCTACATCATCATGTCTGTTCTTGGAACAACTCTCATATCTCTTTAATTCTTCAGGACTTGTCTTTGGGGCTCAGGGATGTCTGTGACATCTAAGCTTTGCCCAGGTCACTTTGCATGGAGAGGCACAAATCTAAATAAGATGCCTCACTCCCTTTGCGCTTAGACTGCCAGTTTCTGTTGCTTACATTGCTTTTTAGTTTAGAGAGATAGGCAGCAGCTTGGCACGGTCGCGAGCAATGAACAGTCAAGGGGGTTGAAATGTCACTGTGTGGCACTATCAATGTCACACCCGCAGCCTGTGCCAGCCTCAAACATGGTGAAAGCTCTGTACAATCTCTAACTGAATGGGCATGTCTGAAAATTCAATGGGGAGCAGTTGTTATTGGGGGTTGAAAGGGGCTACTCTTAGTCATGCAGTGAAGCCGCAGTCAGTAAAAGAGATTGTATGATTCCAGCCCATGGGTTTGGCCACAGGCAGTCAGCTGCTTACTCCTTCCAAAGTCAGGAAATTGTTGCAGTCTGTGGATTGGTCCAGGGTCAGTCTTGCAAGTTAAGTAAAACAAATCTGTGAATTACACAAACTGTCAGCTGCAGCCCCCTTTGCCCCATCTTGCCACACCCCTTCCCTTCAGTTTCCCTGGACAAACCATTGACCACCCCAAGGCCCACCCTTGGAGTAACCTAATCAAACCACTCCGAACAAGCAGCACCCAGATGCCTGACTGACGTGTGTATGTGTATCCTTGACTATCCTGGCCTTGCACCCCAGACTGTCTGCAATGGAACCACAGGACTGACTTGTGACCTATTCCCCATGCTGCGGAGGTACATTCCTCCTGAGAGAGAGCATTCCAGCCGGACACCTAACTGTGACCAATCCTCTGAGCTGGTATTGGATGCTGCCCTTGACTAACTGCGCTGGAACCCCTGCCCCCACCCCGATCGACAGCTAGTTCCATGGACTTCAGTGAGGACTACTCCCCTCAGATTTTGAGACATTATTGTTTGCTAGCTGCACATGTAGGATACCTGCTGTGTATCTGATGGCAAGTGGTACAGATGGTGACTGGGGTAGCATACTGCTCCACAGCAAGATTACACCCCTGGACCGTGGCCATCGAGAGAAGCTGGCTGGTTGTGTTCCTGTGTTAGTGGGCACAACATGGCATGGATACTGTGGATAAGTAAGCCCGCACTAAGCAAGCACTAAGAGATGAAGTGAGCAGCTGTGAAATGCGGCCTGGTCCAATCCACGAGTTGAATGACTGCCTCATGTGCAAAGTGTCCTTGCCGCAACATTGGGATGCTCATTGCTGATCATCCTGGGATACAGGTCAATAGTTCGGAGAGGTGTCAACAGGATCATGAAGGGTTAGAATATACAAGGTGCTGATGTCTGTGGGTGAGAGGTGTATGCAGCTATTGCCCATGGATCATGCCCTAAAGTGCTGTGGCATGGTGAACAATACAGAGGCTGTTTGCATCCAGCAGCGAGCTGAAGTTGTCTGGTACCTGCTTCCATGTTAAGAATTCTCAGCATCTAGTTTTCTCACAGTGAACGGTATGATGGAAAGCTGCACATTACCAAGATAAGATCTGAAGTTAATATAATTGTTAACAAGAAATTAAATCCCTCAATAGGTAATATACCACTGTCTGGCATAAATCTCATTTTAATGTCCGAAGCTTAGCTAATAGATGCAGTGAGCTGTTCCCAATGCCAAAATAGATCTCACCAGACATCTTATATGTTTCCGCCACATTTATTGCCATTCCATGTTATTCATATCCCTAGATTTCACCCATGATGTCTGCAAAAGTGCATCCACACAATTGGATATTTCAGTAAGTGCCTGTTTCTTACCCTATTTCACTAAAATACTGGATTAAGTCAATTGGAAAATACAGAGTTTAAACACATCAAGCATGGGAATGGACCTATTAACAAAGCTGCTCAACAAACCTCACCATCTTCTCCATCCTGGGAGCTGCATTATGGAACAATAGTAACAGAAAAGCTATACAGCACAAAACCAATGCATGCTCAAATGTTTAGGTTGTGTGTTATTAAAAAGCAATAGTGTCACTTCAGTGCTGCTTCATGAGTGGTAAAGAATTAGAGCTTTATAAAATATATCAAAACCAACATCAGCAAGATGCTTACACGTTACTTCTTTAATGCAGTAACATATTCCAAAATACTTCACTGGAGTGCTCAAATCAAAATTGAGATTGAACGAGAGAAGAAGATAACACAGAGGGTAAATAAAAAACAAAAGTTTTAAGTGATATTTGAAAGAATGCAATAGTAGTGGCGAGACAGAAGGGAATCCCAGAACTTAGGGCCTAGAAGGTACAGCCACTAACGAAGGGGTGAAAGAAGTGAGGGTTACTCAAGATTTAAAAGTTACAGGAATGTAAAGTCCTTGGAGGATTTTAAGGCTGCATGAGGTTATGAATGTAAGAGAAAAGCGAAATCAAATTGTTGCTGGATTAGGTGCCAAAGTAGCTCAGCAAGGATAGGAGTAATGAATGAATGGGGCTTGTTGTGATGAGTTAAGGCACCCTAGAAGGGAAAACCAGTAAATCTGGTGAATGGAAGATACTGGTCTGACTCGTCTTGTGTACTTCAGAGTAGAGATCCAGTATGACCAGTGCATTCATTTCCAAGCACTAGTAGTTTTTCCCTTTGGGATAGGCAGCAGATATTTTGTTTTTCTCATTTGTGTGGAAGTTGGAAATTCGAATGCTAAACACAGGACTGAAGATAGTGGCAGTGTAGAGGTAACTAAATAATAGACAGGTGTTTCAAAAGAAGATGGGCTGAGCCAGGGCAGATTGCAGATGATATTACAAAAGTAGAAGTAAGCATTCATTTCAATTGAAAAGATATATGATAAGCCGAGAGCCCAGAAACAGGCTGAGTTTGCACACAGCTTGATTCAACCTGAGACAGTGGGCAGTTAGGGGGAAGAAACCAGAGACTAGGAAATGTAATTCCTGGTAGAGATCATCGATAATAGTTTCAGTTTCACCAATGTTTTGTAGGAGGCGGTTTCACCTCATGAAAGATTCAATGTCTAAGTGAATTGAACTTTTAGTCCAGGATCTTTATGATGCCCATTAAACGAACATTGGATTGAGTTTTCTCTTTTTTAGATAAAGTATCTTTTTCAGCCAGATTCCTGATGGGTGTCTCTCCATAGCCCATCTTGACTTTTCTCATGCAATAGTCCACTCCTCAGATCATTAATTATGGAACGGGCCTTTTGAGTTTCAGGCTGATAGAAGTGCCAGCAGGGGTGGCAGAGGTGTTTGCCAATGCCAGGACTTTGTAACGCTGATGCTACTGATGCCACACTTCAAGCCCAGCGTTTCAAATGCTACTAACCACAAATTTCCCTTCACACTGTGCTGCCTTGCCACTGAGGACATGGCCCAGAAGGGAAAGCTTGCTCTCAACTTTTCAGACAGGGATCTGGTGATGCTGCTGGTTGGAGTGGTAGAGAAGCGGACCCTCTTCTACACTTCAGTCAGGAAAAGGAGATCACGTAGCCAGATGTAGCCATTCTGAATTCAGATGATAGCCTGATTAAGTGTCCTATATGGAGCTCTGCATTGTTCCAGATGTATTCACCAAACAATATGGAGAGATTATAGGTCTGGTAGGACTACACCCACATTTCCCCTTACATACCCACTCCTAATGCACTCTAAGAATTCACCACTGACTATAACACACAATGTAGTTGCATACTTACCATCCAGAGTGTGAATAAAGGAGCGCTGAAGCATTGTGGAGCTATGAGACCAGTGGAATATGCTTATAAATTGGCAAAAGCAGGTGGCATTTTTGAGTTGGCTTGTGGTCAGACCAGTTTCACAGAGATGCCATAAACAGTGGACTGGTCCTGATTGCTTGAGGCCAAGAATTTTAATGTGCACTGTTGGTCATTGCCTGAGCTGTAAATGAGGTACAATTCACTGGCAGATTTGTGATACTCCTGAATCTACACAGACACAATTAATGCAATTGACCCAAGCAGACACTCACATCGTAACATACCCCTCCCTGCTCCCATCCTGCACTTCAGAAATATCAACTTACTTTGTTTATTATGAATGCGTTGGCAGCCATTTAACTTTCTTAGAACATAGAACATAGAACAGTACAGCACAGTACAGGCCCTTTGACCCACGATGTTGTGCCGAACTTTTACCCTAAAACTAAGGTCTATCTAACCTCCACCCCTACCTTATACTATCATCCATATGCCTATCTAATAGCCGCTCTAATGCCCAAAATGAGGCTGACTCCACTACCCTCTCCGGCAAGGCATTCCACGCCCCTACCACTCTCTGTGTAAAGAACCTACCTCTGATGTCTCCCCTACATCTACCTCCACTCACTTTAAAACTATGCCCCCTCATAATAGCTACCTCCACCCTCGGAAAAAGTCTCTGGTTGTCTACTCTATTTATACCTCTGATCATTTTGTACACCCCTGTCAAGTCACCTCTCATCCTTTGTTGTTCTAAAGAGAAAAGCCTTAGCTCTCTCAACCTTTCCTCATAAGAACTTCTCTGCATTCCAGGCAACATCCTGGTAAATGTCCTCTGCATCTTTTCCAACGCTTCCACGTCTTTCCTGTAATAAGGCAACCAGAACTGGACACAATACTCCAGATGTGGCCGAACCAGGGTTTTGTATAGCTGGAGCATAACTTCACGGCTCTTGAACTCAATCCCTCTATTAGTGAAAATGTATTGCACAGTTGAGGTTTGGTTGAAGAGAGCATGCCATCAAGTTCATGCTGTTGTGTTAAAATGCCACCTGATCTGTCAGGATTATGCCTCTCACCCTCATGTTCCATTTTTTTGTTGCTATCCAATCAGCTTTCGGAGTTCCCACATTCTCATCCATTTGTCTATATATATCCTCAATTTTACCCTTCAGTCTGTGACTTGGTACATTGCCATGCCACTATAGCAATCCATTATCCCCTCATTGAAGCCACAGGGATAGTGACTTGCGCAAAAGCCCTCTCCCACAGTAACCCATGCATTTGTATGATGTATGAGATTTCACCTTTAAACCTGCAGTTTACCCCCTTCGCTATCATTATCCCCTCAGCATCAAAAGATAGCACACCCCCTCACAAGGTTTAATTTTCTCACTTTGTTCAAAACTCCATGGTGTACCCTCTTGTAATAACTCTAACCATTCATGCTCAAACTCCCTGGCCTAACTCGCAAGAATAACTTGTGAAGACAACCCTGCCTGAGCACAGCCCAGTGCCCAGCCTGATGGCTCCCTAGCTCCCCATCTGATGTATCTGTAATCCTTGGACTGTTTGGGTTTGACCTGCAGGACCGAGTGTGGCACAATTCCCAGTCAGCAAATACAATGATGCCTAGACAGGGTTAGGACAAACTGACTGTGACCAAGCCCCTGTACTGTAATCAAACCACCTCCTTCAATGTTGTGATACACCCTGACTGAGCTGGTTCCCCCTTGTTCGCACTAAGGACTGGTCCCTTTAACTTTCAGACATGGCTATTTAGTTGAACCACATGTAACGTGTTTGCTGAGTGAGCTGCTGGCATATGCTGTAGACGTGACATTGACATAGCCCACTGCCATTCAGTGCTGCCAAACGTGATGAGCTGCCTGTCTTTCTGTTTACACTAAAAGGCAATGCAAGCCAAACATGCGGCTAGTCTCCCTGTAAGTGCAAAGTAAGTGAGTACTAAGAAAACAAGCTCAGTGAAATAAGACACATTGTGTAAATGGAAGTGATGTATGTGTCCTGTGTGTGCAAAGTGACCTGGCAGGAGCATGCAGAGCTTAAGAGTCTGAAGTGATGTGTGGTTTTGTGATTCCCAGTTGGATGGAGGATAGGCGGAAGAAGATGTCCATACATCACTTGAGAAAAGGTGGAGCTGGATGACGGCTCAGAGTAACACGTAGAGAGCTGTAGTTCGAGTTACCTGCCCTGGTTTACATGTTGGCAGTTGGGACCATCTAGCTTGTCAGGGAAGGAAGGGACAATGAGGAGCAGCATTGAAATGAGATGAAATTAGCTATCAGTTATTATTGATCGATCCATTCAGACATGCTATGACACTGATTTCTCTTCACAGATGCTGCCAGACCTGCTAAGCTTTGCCAGCAACTTCTGTTTTTTGTTTCTGATTTACAGCATCCACAGTTCTTTTGGTTTTATACTACGACACATGTTCTGGGCAGCTGGGACTTGAACCTGGGTCCTCTGGTCCAGAGATAGGGGCATTACCACTGTACCACAAGACTCTAAATAGAGATAAGCTAATAATGAGGTGCTAATACATGGAGGTAAAGTAGCCCCCACTCATTAGGGAGATTCAGAACTCATCACGTAATCCCTCAGGGGAAAATCAGAGATTTTTGTGACATCGGAGCCTAATTGTTTTCATTCTTGCTACTTTTTCCCAATTGTTTCGTTACTGCCTATGCTGCATAAAATGTCAGAAAATTCTGTGCAAGTTAGTGAATGGAAACATCGTGCATCCGTTGCTCTCAACCCATGTCTAAACCTTGTTTCTGATCAAGAGCACAAATTTATAAAATCTAGCCTTAATAATTCAATAATTGACTTCAGTTTATGATAGCTTCAGTGCTGTTTGGGGTGGATGTTATTTTAAATATTTTTGAAGTTATGAGCCTATATTAACAACTGAACTCTTAAAGATTTCCTATAAAATTCCTTAATTCGTAACTTACATGCATTCCCTAATACATCTGCTCAGACTGTGATGTCACAATTCTCACGTTTAAGGATGGCTTGATTGCTCTCAGAAAGAAAGGACTGTAAACTATGCCTTGCCTTGAATGTTTACAAACAAATGTACAGTCAGTCTCCTTTAACGCGATCGTTGTGTTACTGCACAACATGGTGTTATAGAAAATCGTGCTTTAGAAATAACAGGACCCCATTGGAAAAATGGGGTTGGGGCTGACCACAAAAAAATCACTCAAAATCGCTCAAAAATCACTCCAAAGCTATCACAAAAGGTAGCACAGTTTGAATAAATGTTTAATTCGTATCTAATAATGAATTAAGAATAAATTTAATACCTTACCTTGAAAAAAATGTCAAGATGGGGGAGGAGGCTTTGAGGTTGCTGTGTTGTTAATGCAGGGGCTGAGGGTTGTCATCATCATCACCTTCAGGTGCAGTTGTGGTTACAGGGTTAGGGTGGAAAATAATTAATCCAGAAGTGGATGGTTGAGGTTCATTGTCTTCTGACTGTTTCTTGGGAGTTGGCTTAAAAAAGACATCCAGTTTTTGCTGATTTGCCCTTTTTCTTCTTTCATGAAGGAACACTTCATAGGGTGCCAAATAAGATCTTATTCCAAGAACTGCTACCCTGTTGTGTTTTGCGTTATAATCATTGTCCTCTCAGAGCTGCCACTGCTTCTCAATTTCCCTCAGGATAGAAGACAGAACAGAAGTGGAAATCTCTCGTGGTGCTGCACCCTGGACTTCATCTTCTTCATCTCCAGCTTCCACTTCTACCTCAGCAACGAGATAGGCCAAAATGGTGGCTCAGTGGTTAGCATTGCTACTTCACAGCACCAGGGTCCTGGGTTAGATTCCATCCTTGGGTGACTGTGTGGAGTTTGTACATTCTCCCCGTGTATGCATGGGTTTCCTCTGGGTGCTCCAGTTTCCTTCAGCACACCAAAAATGTGCAAGTTAGGTGGATTGGCCATATTAAATTGCCCGTAGTGTTTAGGGATGTGTAGGTTAAATGTGTAAGCCATGGGAAGTGCAAGGTTACAGGGAAATGGTAGGGGAATGGGTCTGGTTAGAATGCTCTTCAAAGAGTTGGTGCAGACTTGTTGGGCCACATGGCCTGTTTCCACAGTGTAGGGATTCTATAATTCTATGAAGCTGTTGTAGATCAGCTGTAGAGAGGTCTTTACAGTGGGACTCAAGCAGCTCTTCAACATCCTCACTCTTCACTTCTCCAAATTCAATTTGCTTTGCAAGGTCAACAAAATGTTCTTTGATTCTTGGGAGCTCCTCTGACGGAGCAAAGCCTTTAAAATCTTGAAAAAGATCTGAGAGAATCTTCCATCAAACTGCATGCAAGCAGTCCTTACTAACATCACCCCAGGCCTGTCAATTGCATTCTTGACGGTAGAGCTCTTCCAAAATTGAAGAAGGCTGTCCTTATTCCCTTCAGTGGCTGCAATCAGCCTCTTAAATGTGCACCTTAAATAATAAGCATTAAAAGCTACTATTGCATTCAGATCCATGAGTTGACGGAGAGAGGTTGTGTTTGGGGGTAGAAATAGCACTGTGATTCTTTCAGAAAGCTCACCAATGGTCTAAGGATGGCTTGGCACATTATCCAGGATGAGGAGAATCTTGAAATCCATTTCTTTTTTTCCTGCAATACTTTCTAAAAACATCTTCCAAAACATCAACAATAAGGTCAGAAAAAAATTGCCCTGTCATCCGATCTCTTTTGCTTGACATAAAATAGATGCCTAGAGTAGACAAAAGGTAACCTTTCAAGGCTCATGGGTTGGCAGAATGGTACACCATCACAGGTTTATGCTATAGGTCTCCACCCACTTTGGCACCCAGCAGCACAGTCATACGGTCCTATGCCACCTTAAAGCCTGGAGCATGTGCTACATTCATAGAAATGTAGGTCCTCGATGGCATTCACTTCCAGTATAAACTTGTCTCATCCAAATTGAAAATTTGATTGAAGTTGGAGCCTTCTTCATCAATTAATTGTTTTGCTAAGGGAGGAAATGTTATCACATGCTCCTCATCCGCACTGGCAGCTTCGCCACATAACTTTACATTATAAAAAGCACAGTGATTCTTAAAACCAGCAAATCAGTCACTGATAGCACTAAAGGAAAGCAGACCTGCAGAATTTTCAGCTTTTTTTTGTTGTATCTTCATAACTGGTTAAGGCTTTCTCTTTTATGGTGAGATGGGTAGTCTCAGATTGCTTCTTTGTTTGATCTTCTATCCAAATACTTAGAAGCCGCTCCATCTCCTCAAGTTCCTTTGTCCATGACCTCACAGATTTGCTAGGACTCAGACTGTTCCAGCAATAAAGCTTGCTTTAATCTTTTCTGCACTGTCTCTGATGGTGCATAAGGTAGACTCCTTTATTCCTGTTACACAAACTATATCCAGGTTCTCTCATTACGCTCAAAACGCTCTATAACATCTAGCTTCTCTTCAAGTGATATAGCATTTCTTTTATGTTCACCCAGCACAATTTTATCACCAGAATGCTGCTTGCTAATATTCTTGTCATTCTGTCTTCGCATTTTTGTGGGTAATTTGGCAGAATTTGCAAAAAAACCCCATGGAAATCATGGAGTACTGTAACTCTCATAGGAAGCGCTTCACGACAAAGTCTGCGAAATGACCATGTGATACCGGCACAGAGAGTCTTTCAACGCTGACATTGCGCCTGCTCATGCCACAGCCCGTGAAATGATTATGTGATGTTGACACTTACTCCTCTGCGCACTGATAGAATCGTGTTATAGCCAACACGAGTTCACGCTTTTAGAAATAGTGCTCCCCTATTCGTCAGTCACCTTATAGCTAATTGGTGTTGCCTGAACATGCATTATAGCAGAACCGACTGTACAATCAGATTGTATGAAAAATTTTCCGAGCTGAAGAAAAAGCTCTGACTTTTTTAATCATTTGTGGGACATGGGCTTCACTGGCTGGGTCAGCACTTATTGTCCATCTGTAACTGCCCTTGAAAATGTGGTGAGCTGCTTTCTTGATCCACTGTAGCCCAATGCTGATAGGCAAAGATTTCCAGGATTTTGAACCTGCAACGGTAAGTTTCCAATTTTAGATGGTGAGTGACCTGAAGATGGTGGTGTTTTCATGTATCTGCTGCCCTTGTCCTTTTGGATGGAAGCGGTTGTGGATTTGGAAAGCGTCATTTAAAAATCTTTGGTAAATTTCCGCAATGTATCTTGAGCTGGGACACACTGCAGCTGCTGATCATCAATATAAGCGGAAGTGGTGCCAATCAAACAGGCTGCTTTGATTTGTATGGTGTCTGGCTTCTTGAGTGTTGTTGGAGCTACACTCATCCAGGCAAGTTGGGAGTATTCCATCACACTCCTGCCTTGTGCCTTGTAGATGGTGAAGATACCTTTTAAATGTTGTAATTGTACCAGCCTTCACCAATTCCTCTGGCATCTCATTCTATACACACACCCCGCTCCGCATGAAAAAGTTGCTCCTTGGGTCCCTTTTAAATCTTTCCCCTCTCACCTTAAAACTGTGCCCTCCCCAAGCCGACAAAATATCCTTGTCTATACACCCTATCCATGCCCTTCATGATTTTATAAACCTCTGTAAGGTCACTCCTCAGCCTCCGACACTCCAGGGAAAATAGTTCCAGCCTATTAAGCCTCTCCCTATAGGCCAACACCTTCAACCCTGGCAACATCCTTGTTAATCTTTTCTGAACCTTTTCAAGTTTCACAACATCCTTTCTATAGCAGGAAGACCAGAATTGCATGTGGTATTCCAAAAATGGCCTAACAAATGTCCTGTACAGCTCTAACATAACATCCCAACTCTATACTCAAAGCACTGACCAATAAAGGCAAACATACTGAATGCCTTCTTCATTATCCTATCTGCCAATGACTGTACTTTCAAGGAACTATGAACTTGCACTCCAAGGTGTCTTTGTTCAGCAACACTGCTTTACCATTAAGTGTATAAGTCCTGTCCTAATTTGCCTTTGCAAAATGCAGCACCTCATGCTTATCCAGATTAAACTCTACCTGCCACTCTTCAGCCCATTGGTCCTTCTGATCAAGGTCCCATTGTATTTTGAGGTAACCTTCTTTGCTGCCCACTATGCCACCAATTTTGCTGTTGTCTGTAAACTCACTAGCCATTCCTCCTATATTCACATCTAAATCATTTACATAAATGACAGAGCAGTGGACCCAGCACCAATCCTTGCAGCACACCACTGGTCACAGGCGTCCGGTCTGAAAAGCAACCCTTTACCACCACCCTCTGCCTTCCACCTTTGAGCCAATTCTGTATCCAAATGACTAGTTCTCCCTGTATTCCATATGATCTAACCTTGCTAACCAGTCTACCATGAGAAACCTTGTTGAATGCCTTACTGAAGTAGATCACATCCACCACTCTGCTTTCATCAATCGTCTTGATTTAATCATCTGTGATTTAAACCCAATAATCTTTGTTTATAGTCCCACTCACACAAAAGACAGATATACAAACAAGCTTGGTTAAGGGATGAATAAACAAAAATAATGAACTGGCCAGATTTATTCAGGTGTGTTGTTCCACAGACATATGTGTGATTGTTTCTTGGTTGAATTTATAAAGAGATCAATCACTGTCACCTTTTCAAGACGCTATGAACAACTTTCAGTAATACTTAATGACTTAGTTTCTATTTTCTGAACTTCCACCAGCTGATAATCGGAGCTTAGGCAGGGAGCTTTCAAAGCTTGATACTGTAGCAACAACAGCCAAACTCCTTCTTCCAAAAATACAGTTGGAAAACTAGCTTAAATCTCTACTCCAAGATAGTAGGAACTGCCGATGCTGGAGTCTGAGATAACAAGGTGTAGAGCTGGATGAACACAGCAGGCCAGACAGCACCAGAGGATCAGGAAACCTGATGTTTCAGGTCTGGACCTTTCTTCAGAAATGGGGGAGGGGAAGGGGCTCTGAAATAAATAGATGGGGGGGGCGCGATGATAGAGGTAGATAGAGGAGCAGATAGATGGAGAGAAGACGGACAGGTCAAGGAGGCGGGGATGAAGCCAGTAAAGGTGAGTGTAGGTAGGGAGTTGGGATGAGGGTTGGTCAGTGAGGAGGGAGGGGCGGGTAGGTGGGACGGAAGATGGACAGGTCAAGGAGGCGCGGATGAGGCAAGTATGTAGGAAGTAGGGGTGGGGTTGGTCAGTGAGGTGAGAGGAGCGGATAGGTGGGAGAAGAGACGGACAGATGGGGATGAGATGGGCTGGTCTTGGGATGCAGTCGGGGGAGGGGAGATTTTGAAGCTTGTGAAGTCTACATTGAGACCATTGGGCTGCAGGGTTCCCAAGCGGAATATGAGGTGCTGTTCCTCCAGCCTTCAGGTGGCATCGTTGTGGCACTGGAGGAGGCCCAGGATGGACATGTCGTCCAAGGAGTGTGAGGGGTAGTTGAAGTGGTTTGCAACTGGGAGCTGTTGTTATTTGTCGTGAACCTAGCGTAGGTGTTCCACAAAGCAGTTTCCAAGCCTCCGCTTGGTTTCCCCGATGTAGAGGAGGCCACAATGGGAACAGTGGATACAGTATACCACATTAGCAGATGTGCAGGTGAACACCTGTTTAATGTGGAAGGTTTAATTGGGGCCTGGGATGGAAGTGACCCCACTACCAAGGATATATTTCCCTCCCCATCTTTATCTGCCTTCCGGAGGGACTGCTCTCTCCATGACTCTTTCATCCGCTCCACACTCCCCACTAGCCCCACCAGCTCTGGCACTTTTCCCTGTAACCGCAGGAAGTGCTACACCTGCCCCTACACCTCCCCCCTCACCCCCATCCCAGGCCCCAAAAAAACCTTCCACATCAAACAGGTGTTCACCTGCACATCTGCCAATGTGGTATATTATATCCCTGTTACTGATGTGGCCTCCTCTACATTGGGGAAACCAAGCGGAGGCTTGAAGACTGCTTTGTGGAACACCTACGCTCGGTTCATGACAAACGACTGCACCTCCCAGTCACGAACCACTTCAACTACCCCTCACACTCCTTGGACGACATGTCCATCCTGGGCCTCCTCTGGTGCCACAACGATGCCGCCCGAAGGCTGGAGGAACAGCACCTCATATTCCACTTGGGAACCCTGCAGCCCAATGGTCTCAATGTGGACTTCACAAGCTTCAAACTCTCCGCAACCGCGACCTCATCCCAAGACCAGCTCGTCTAGCCCCCACCTCCTTCACCTGTCCGTCTCTTCTCCCACCTATCCCACCTCACTGACCAACCCCCACCCCCACTTCCTACATACTAGCCTCATCCCCGCCTCCTTGACCTGTCCGTCTTCCCTCCCACCTACCTGCCCCTCCCTCCCTACTGATCAACCCCCATCCCAACTCCCTACCTGTACTCACCTATACTGGCTTCATCCCTGCCTCCTTGACCTGTCGTCTTCTCTCCACCTATCTGCCCCTCTATCGACCTTCTATCATCGCCTCCCCCTCTATCTATGTATTTCAGAGCCTCCTTCCCCTCCCCCATTTCTGAAAGGTCCAGATTTGAAACGTCAGCTTTCCTGTTCCTCTGAAACTGCCTGGCCTGCTGTGTTCCTCCAGCTCCACATCTTGTTATCTTAAATCCCTACTCCCCCTTTTGTTTGACCAACATGTTTTTTCCCTGACTTGCTAGCACCAATTCCAAGCTACTAACCTCATTAATAGCCAAACATCTGCTACGTAGTCAAATATATTGCTTTCCCCATTGTCAAAAAACTTGTAGAATTCTTTGAACAAGAATCAACCGGCAATTAACTTCTCGGCCTGGTCTCACAAACAAACAACAACTTGTTTGTCCCCTAATTTTGACACAGGCTGCTGCCGACATGAGATCTTCAGCTCATAGTTCACAGCTCCAAACCAAAATTGAAAAAAAATGAAATAAATGCAAAATAAGCAAGGGTTCTAACAATGGTTTGTCACAGCAATGGTAGGAGACTTTCATAACTGGCACAAACATTAAAGAGAGACCACGGAAGCTGCGAGCATCCAAGAAATGGATCATAAGCCAGAGGAGGGTGTATTCTTCTTGGCAGGAGTAACAGAACCGCAAGATGATTTCTGAGATGCAGATGTTATGGCAAATGACAAGAAAACTAAAGTTAAATTGGATACAGAAGCAGGCAAATCCATTCTTCATAAATGCCACACCTTGGTTGAAGACAAAATTTTTCCAATCATTTTCCAGTCAAATGTAGGGTTCAGGCGACATTACAGGATGAGGGCAGATGCAGCTTTATATTGGTACAATGGGAGAGAGATCACCAATACTCTGTATGTCTTCCCTAATTATCATTCTTCTTTATGAAGTAGAGACACTTGTGCGGCTTTGAATCTTCCTCATTGACAGATGCTGCAGAAATTAGTGGTGACTCAGTACTCTGTGAATCAGACTTTGTTGAAGAAAGTTGGCCCCTAGGGAAGAATATTGCACAGCTTTTATTTATCTTTCAGGAAAGGCTGAAGATGCAGGAAAACAATACACCAAGGATAAGGGTGACAAGCCCACAAAACAACATTTGTTTGTCCTTATACGACTATTTCTTGAAAGAATGCAAGAATGAAACTAACACTGAAATTGATATTTGGTTGGAGAAAGAGCTCCTGAACCTTGCTTTGCTCTTTCAAGATACATAAATGATCTCCTTAAATAAAAATAAAACTGCAGTAAGTGCTGGAAAAACTGAACAGGGTTGGATTAATCTGTGGAGAGATGAACAGAGTTAGTGCTTTGAGTTCAATATGACCCTTCTAAGGAGCTCCTTGCTGTCTCTTTTGAGGCAAATCAATGTTTTGCTGAAGCAGGTGACAATGAGGTGAATTTTTTTCCATTCATTTCAGTGAAGGCACCAATACTATGCAGTAGCACCAAACACACTTATTGTGCTCAGTATCTGACCTCTTTGCTAGATGACCTTGCAACAATGAACAAAGTACACAAGCATGAAATTAACATACTCAAAGTAAACCTGGAGACCTCAGAAACAACCTAGCATGTGACCGTCCAACAACCTCAAAATAACTTAGGAGAATGAGGCCCCTAAATCAATATTGTTTCAAGTCAATATTGAAAATGTAGTTAGAATGCAGTGGAAATGTGTGCAGAAGCAGGTGATTAACTCTCTTCAGCAAGTTGTGAGTGAATTTAAGCTTTTTTATCCGTGTTGGAGCTACTTGAGCTCAGAAATACTTTTAATAAACTTACTGCTGGGTATCAAATAGAGCTAGTGACTATTATAATTATCAAGATCTGGAAAAGTCTAACTGCCTCAAACAGACTGAAGAATCAATATCTCAGCTACTGGCAGTCATTCAACATGATCAAACAACGGAAGGGCTCAAATATTATAAATGTGCAACTTGAGGAAATGGACATACTGGAGTAGAGCAGTGTGTTAATATTGCAGTGCATCTAAAAAAAATTTAAAGATCACTAGTAGAGAATGTTGAACGCAGAGTAAGCATCACCATAGCCATTGTGATAACAAAGTGTGGAGCTGGATGAACACAGCAGGCTTTCCTGCTCCTATGATGCTGCTCGGCCTGCTGTGTTCATCCAGCTCCACACCTTGTCATCTCGGATTCTCCAGCATCTGCAGTTCTTATTATCTCTGATACAACCATAGCCACTGTATTTGCCAAAGCACAAGGGCCAGCAATAAAAGTGCAACAGGTTGTCTGCCCAGTACACATTGCTATACACACAATTAGGCTTTTTGAATGGAACTGTTATTTAATCTTACCTTGACAGTTTCCATAAGGTTAACCATTTCCCCCAATTCCTGAACCCAGGAATAGTAGTCCATGCACATAGTGTTAAACCTGGCTACTATTTCCTATCAGCATGCTCCAAAACTGTTCAAAGCAAGTCCAGGAGTGTCAAATAGAGCCAGCCTCCCATATGTAATGTTACAGCATAGAAGGAGATCATTCAGGCAATCATTTCTATCGCTAGCTAGTCCTCTGAAGAAGTAATTCACCCAATGCCAACACCCTGCTAGTTCCCTGTAGCCTTGCACATTTTCACGTCATTCCAACTTTTCTCCCACTCCAAGTCTCTTTTCCTGAGGGTTTGAATCTCCAACACTGTTATCAGCTCCTTTCCACACATTAAGATAACATCTTATCTTCTCCTCGGAAGACAACAATATTGACAGAATTGGATGCCTGTTTTTCACAATTAGATGTCCAATGCAGCATGACAACAGCTGTATAGAAAACGCCTGATGCTAATAAAATCTGCAGATCAGGCAATGAAGCAAGAACTTCCTATAGATCCCAATCCTCACGCAGATGTTCAGGAATATCTACCTTCCTTGCATCTTCAAGTTTATTATAGTGTTGTTGATGATAAACACAACTTTCAGCTGAAATTCGCAAGAATGCCTGCAGAAGAGTATCCTTGAAGTGAATAATGGTGCCTGCTGAAAAAGAAATTCTTACCTTAGGATTATTAAGAGAATCATCATTTCTTCCACATTACAATTACAGTAGTTCTTCTTTTCATCTACCGGATTTGTTCCTGGATAAGGTATTGATTAGCTCTTTCATTGTTCTAGCAGCAGTGAATGATACAGCTGTGCAGTTCTTCACAGGAATGGAACTGTCTCATTTAATTAAGCCTGTGCTTTTAGCTTTCCCCAGTGTACACGCAGTAAGCAGAGAATAGGTATTTCAAATTGTTATCTTCACTGCTTTTATACCGAAGTTGGTGAAAGTGTCACAGTGTAGGTGCCAGTGGTTGTGAAAAAAACAGGTGTCCAATTCCATCAATATTGCTATCTTCCGAGGAGAAGACAGGGCATTATCTTAATGCCTGGAAGGGAGCTGAGAACACTGTTGGAGACTGAAACCTTCAGGAGTTGAGATTTGGAGTGGATGAGAAGTAGATGTGAGGTGAAAATGTGTAAGGGAAATAGCACGTGTTGGCAATGAGTGAATTATTTCTTCAGAAGTCTACCACAGCGATTGCCTGAATGATTTCTTTTAATGCTGCAATATGGGAGGTTGGCTCTATTTGGCACTCTAGGACTCTCTTTGGAGAGCAAGTTGACAGGAAATAGTAGCCAGGCTTAACACTATGTGCATAAACTACTCTACTTGGGTTCAGGAACTAGGGGAAATGGTGAACCTGATGGAAACTGTCAAGGGAAGGTTAGGCAATGGTTCCATTCCAAAGGCCTAACTAGGGAGACAATCTGTTGCATTTTTATTACTGGCCCTTGTACTTTGGCAAAGACAGTTGCAATGGTTAGCTGTATCATGCTTTTGGTACTTGGTAATAATAAAAGACAGAAGGTCGGGGGGTGTATTCAATGGTACCTCAACCACTTATTCTGTACTTTTGTAGGTAGCAGATTAATTGATAATACAAACAGCCTTTGTAAGGAAGCTGGAGGGAGGCACAGAGAAAAACAATGAACCCACTGACAACCTAATTCCCATTTAAAGTATTGTATTACCTTTTTGGTCCAGGCTATAGATGAAATGCACCTATAATTGGCTGCAGTGCAGATTCAGAACCTGCCAAGTCTGGTTGATAAGCAATATGTTCTATGCATGATTAATAGCTTCACAGTGCAAATAGCCAAACCAACTCTGGTACCAACTTGGAAATCTCCTTCCCCCAAAACACCCGTAAATCATGAAATGATCTTGATGGTGTGCTTTCCAAACAACTCTCTGCAATATGGTAATCGTGACTTGTCAGATGTTACTGAATTTGGAATGGCTTCCAAACAGATGATGGGACACAGCCTAATGTGTAGTAAATGTTAATATTACAGGAGCCATTTTCCAGATCCATTTTCTACATGAATTTTCATCTTCAGTAGACCTCTAGGAAAGAGTTTCTGTCGTGCCAGTGATTTTCACTGTTTCTCATTTTACAACAGTTCCTTTCATAGAAATCACAAAAATCATGAGAAACAACATTAATTGGCAAAATACATTGATGGATGCTGGAATTATCAAATTCAGGCATATACTGTAGCAGTAATTTTTTTATTATTTGTTTAATAGCTGACGAACTGATTATGTGACTCATATCAAAATGTACAATGGGACCATTTATATAAGATGCTTGTGAAAATGTTAGAAATTGGGATTAGAGCAGCCATTACAAAAATAACATGTTCAAAGGACTCTGGTCAATTCTTATATTTCCATGAATGATAATTATATGCTTCACTTCTCTTTCCTGAAAGAAAACACAAGTTAAACAGGTTTCTTTCATAAAGAAATTGCCAATTTAACAGCAGCCATTATTGCAATCTCAGCTGAAACATGCCCTTCAAGATTCTAGTCATATTAAACCCAGTTGTTCTAACAGCATGGGTGAAAAAGTGAAGAGAAAGAGGGGATTAACTCCATCGGATGTTTCTTCCTCCCCCACAGACATTGTCAGGCCTGCTGAGTATTCCTCTGTGGAATATCATGCTACTCATCTTTATTCATTAAAGAATCAGTTCACTGCTGCTCATGTTATGAACCAGATCAGATCCCTTCAAAATATATTAACAAAGTAGCCTGGACCCTAATGTTTTCTTATTTCAAAGATAAATGCAAGATGTCGTATTCCAGATGCAATTCGATCGGGAAAATTACTCGACATCAAGCAAAACACATTTTATTCAAACACCATAGTTAAAATATAATGAAAGAAAGAGGAACTTGAAATAACTTAACTCTACTGGAAAACCTAACAGAATAATAGATTATTTTACTACTTAACAGTAACTGTTTCAATATAGTAACAGTCAATAAACGCAAGTGTGGCAAAACATGCAAATCCAGGAAAACAGATTGTCTCACATGCAATCCTATTAGCATTAGAGCGATACATGCAGCAGCTCTCCAGGGAGAGAGAGAGAGAGAGAGAGACAATGGCATAGCTGGAAGAGATTCGCTGCCTTCCAACACTGCTAAGACCCCAGTAACAATTGCCAAAAGCTAACTAAAATTCTGGATCTGTGAGAGCTTAACCCCACCCATTCAGGCTGCTTCTATTGTTCCAACTTAAAAAAAATCCCCAAGGCCCCACAACAGATTGTTTACACCTGTCCCCCAGTATCTAAAAGAAACCAGGATAAAACTTATCTCTTATAACCACAGTATTATCAGCCTCACAAGATGACCAATGAAAGTTTAAATTATTTTATCAGAAGGTGTCCACAAAACATTTCTGACCAGCTGCCAGCCAGTCCAAAGTAAATACCCATCCCTGTGCCCCTCCCATCTGTCGTTATCTTTTTACCACCTGGTAGCAACTGTTCCTATCTGATCGCCAATCCACCAAAATCTCAATAAAGTGCTGAACAATCAGCTCAGCATTGGAAAAAGGCTGATTTCTGCTCCCCTGCAGCAAGTGTGCTTTGGTGAAATTACCCTTTGGTAACTTTTTGGCAGCACTGAACTGTTACCCAAGCATAATGCGATTTGACTCTTCTACCAGCTTGGTGTTGGAAAGCCTGCATTACTTGTGGTAGCCTTCACAAAGTGAGAATGGGATATCTACCTTTCACGCACAAGAAGACTTGTCCTTGGGACTGGATGGTAGCTGAGTAGACCCAGCAGTTCCAGAACACAGTAATGGTTGCTGCTATGAAAAGAAGGAATCTGGAGAAGAATGAAAGATGGATACCTGACGTAAGTTGTTTGGGGATTTTAGTCGGGGAGGGATCAAGGGCTTTAGCAAAGAAGACAGGGGCTGGAGATTAGGGTTGGGTGGCCAGGGAAAGCAAAGCACAAAGGTTTGCCAGTGTAAAATGATGTTCCACAGAGATCTGTATGTGTAATCAACTCTTCATCTTATTTATCAATGACTTAAATGAAGGAAAGGAAGACCTTGTGTGCAAATCTGCATTCACTTTAGGATGCATCATAAGTGTTGTTGATGAGAGAGAGAAGTTAAAAATAAAGGCAGAATATTGTGCATGTTGAGAATCAGCGCAGATAATGGAAATTTTGGAAAAACTCAGCAGGTCTTGCCAGATCTATAGGGAAAGAAACAGAGCAGCCCAAAACATCCCTCCTAAGTTAGGCCCGTGTTTTAGTGACATTTCTTGGTTCTGCACAGGAGCAAATGGGCAGTAAAATTAGATTTAATTCCAAGGTGTCAGGAGTACCCTTGGCATGCAGGCCAGGTGACACTGGAATGAGAACAGAGGCTGTCAGGGGTGGAGGTTGACTGCATGAAAGCCTATCTTAGTCCACTGGTGTTGAGTTGAACTGTAATTAAATAGAATAAAATAATAAACTTCTGCCCAGCTCTCATACCTTACAAATCTCACCATCCCTTGCCCCACGCATTCTCCCCATGCCCCATGTATGCCAAACTATGACCGTGCATATTCTCCATAACAACGTATGCTCCTCAGTCTACAACCTTTGGCCCCTCAGAAACTCTATATCGACCTATATCCCTTGGCATAAACCCATGACTCTTTTTACCCTTCATATAAACCTCTGACCTTCCACCTAACCTATAAACCCTCACATGTTTGATACCAATCAATGTACCTCCACCCATCCACAAGATTGTTTATGACCCCATGCCAACTTAGTGCCAACTTTTGTCAACCTAACTCCACCACACAGTACCTTTTGCCCTCAAATCTACCATGCCAGCTCAAATGGTACCACAACGAGGAGACCTCAGGATTCATGTGGAGATGAGACAAAAAAATTTGTATGAAATAAAGTTCTCAGTGACTATTGAAGACTCCATTTTAAAACTAATCACTCATTCAATTAAAAAAAACCCTTCTACTACATTTGCATTCCTTCAACTACACAAATCCTTTTAACATCAAACATTTAATTCAAGCGCACGATTCCTTATAACAACAAGTTTAGGAATTTATTTGTAGTCCCACACCAAAGAGATTACAACTTGTAGCAGACAATCAAACTGAGAAATTGCAGGCACACCACTATAATAATGGATGGTGTTAAATCAGTTAGGCAGGAGCAATTCTATAAAAGAAACTCTCAAGTTTGTGTCAACCGACAAAGTCAAATGGCAAATAATCATTTCTGTGACATTGCAGATGTTTTTCAACAATTAAAAGGATGAGACTTTTAAATTATTTGATAGCTTGATAGATTATTTTGATATTGCTTTTTGACCGATCCTCTTTGTTACATTTGACAGAACCTTTTGACAGCTTTCTTTAACACGTTAACATAATATTTCTGACAGAGCTTCTTGACAGCTCCCTTTGATGGGCGCTTCTGAATGTTTTGACAGTTGATTTTGACATGTTCATTGACAGTTCCAATGAAACTAACAGTAATGTGTTTATACTCAATTATACGTATTCATAGATAGTAGAACTGCAGATGCTGGAGAATCTGAGGTAACAAGG
>JAHRHZ010000218.1:11038580-11096310 GCA_024137785.1 Ginglymostoma cirratum | reverse complement strand
AGCAGAGGGATACAGATCCTTGGAAAATAGGCGACAGGTTTAGATAGAGTATCTGGATCAGTGCAGGCTTGGATGGCCAAAGGGCCTGTTCCTGTGCTGTAATTTTCTTTGTTCTTTGACTCTCAAATGCCCTCTGGGCAATTATGGGTGGGCAATAAATGCTGCCTGGTCAGTGACACCTTCATCCCGTTAATGATTAAACTAAAAGTACCCAACCTCCTCCAGATCCTTCCAATTTTATTTTGAAATATGGATTCTGCCTCAGATTTCAAGACTTGGGCCGTTAATTTTTCTATTACTATTTTAGCATTTATATTGAGCTTAGTAAATTATCTGCTTGATTGATTTTTTTTGTTGTATTTCTGGTATCTTGTGAATGCAAAGTTTTATACGCTGATTATGTTTTAGCCTGATTCTTTAACTTAATACAAAATTTGATAAAATCAATGATCTGCTATGACTTCTGCCTCATAACATACCTCCATTCCTTGCTTACTGTGAGGTACAGGGTGCCACTACAAACGTTATTGAAATGCATTTGCGAGGTTTAACATCTGAAGACAAAGGCAGAAGTAAATATTTTTATTGTTGCGCACTTTCTCAAAGTCTTAGAGGCTATAGACAGAGAAAGGAAGAGAGGGAGAAAGGACTGCAGCAAAAGTGATACGCATCTTCACCCTCTTGAAAACTGATGCAAAATAAATATTTTGCAAAACTGCCACTTCTGAATTTTTAATTAAAATGTTACCTGAGTCTGTCTTTAGGATCCCATGTCACTCTTAACCCACCACTTTCCTTTATTATCCTTGTAAAGATCATTCATGTTGACCTCAACACATATATTTTTCTTTCATTCTGTTTTTGCAGCTCTTACCATTTTCAGTTCCGATGACTTGGCTATATCTCAGGAAGGATCTATTGGTTTGGAAGTGTACAGTGAAGATTCAATTGAATGATACCAGGCTAAAACAAAATTAAATTCTAAGGACAAGTTGCGTAAACATGGCTTGTAATTCCGTTAACGAATTTCTTACGTTAGATGAAATGAATCTGGCGTTATTTTGTCTAAAGGATGGGCACAAACTTAAATGAGTCTTTGCTACTATGAATGTCTTTGTAAGCCTAGGTTTGACATGAAACTTTTTTGCAAATCAATGATTATCATGATTTGAATACATCCTGAAGATTTAGCACTCAAGTGTGGATTAGATCCAATTTTCATGGAACCTGAAGTTTTAGCAGTTGTTTAGGAATGAGGTTGGAAAAATGGGAACTCAGAGAGTGCCAAGGGAAGGCAGGTTCTGGAAGGTCTGCCATCTTTTCACTGCCATGCCATTCAACCAGAGTGGAGAAGGTGGGGGACAGACCTAAAATCATAACATCATAACCATAGGAAATAAGATCAAGTTGGCCATAGAACCTGCTCCACCATTCAATAAAGTCATGGTTGATCTGACTGTTACCCTAGCTCCATTTTCCTACCTGACCCCAATGACCCTTGACCTGTGTCAAACAAAAATCCCTGCCATCGAATGCTTTTAAATTGCTTCAAAATCCAGCTGTTTGACCAGTGGGCAGGTTTTCCTCAACATTCTGCCGGGTTTGTAACAAAATAAACAGCCTTATCCCTTGGGGTATCACAGCTGCTGCTGTCCTTTCTCTCTCTCGCTTCCTCGCTCCGTCTAAAGCCTCTGAGACTTTTAGAAAGTGCACAGCAACAAAAATACTTTCTTCTGCCTTTGTTTTCAGATGATAAACCTCACAAATACATTTCAATAACATTTGTACTGACATCCTGTACCTCACAGTAACCAAGGAATGGAGGTATGTCATAAGGCAGAAGACTTAGCAGATCATTGATTTTATCCAATTTTACATTAAGTTAAAGAAACAGGCTAAAACATAATCAACATATAAACCTTTGCATTCAAAACAGTAGTAATCAGCTATTTAACAAACCTCCGAGTAGTTTATATCACTGCCTTCAACTCCTTTCCCAAAATGAAACGGGCTTCAGACATCTTCTTGGGCATGTTTTGTATTGTTAGATCTTAAAATATTTAGTGAAATTTTTTAAAATATTCACTCGTGGACAATAGGTATCACTGGTAGGACCAGTATTCATTGTCCATTCCTATTTGCCCTTCAAAAAATGTTGATGAGCTTCTCGAATTGTTGCAGTCCATGAATTCATTACATCTAGAGATATTTTGAGGGATTCCAGAAGAAGGAGGCACAGTCTGGAAATTATAGCCAAGTCCTTCAGGGCTGAAATCTGGAAAGTACATCTTTACACAACGAGTGGCAGAAACCTGGATCTCTCTCACAGAACGCTGTGAACAAGAAAACTTTAAAATCTGAGATTTAATGATTACATTCAGTCGGGATACCAATAGATATAGAATGAAGGGAAATGATAGAACAAGAGCTGATAAACCTGAATGGCTGCATGACCCTCACCGACAGGTTCAGCCTTGTACAGATGGACAGAATGTCCATTGCTCACTTGTTGCACATTTGTACCTGAAAATTAAAGTCCAGTCTGCATGTTCCAAACTTCAACATTTTTCATGGAGGCAAGCAGGTGGACTCTTCTTCCATTTGCAGAACTGCATGAAGATTAACTTTGGTGGAACGTTTTGAATTGATACGTGACCATCATTTAACTTTTCTCAGTGTTCATGCTGTAGACATTGACAGTTTGAGATTGAAGCCAAACCCTTCAGTAGAGAGTGTCAGTCGTCTATTGCCATTTCCAGATGCTGAGTTACCGTTTTCTCCAAGTACAGCAACTTGGCATATTGGGAAATTGAATCAACCTTAAGGCACCTTTAAGAAGAATTGGTGGGGAGCGGGGTGGTTTATAAAAACACATAAAATTTTGAAGGGAATAGATAGGATTGAATTGTTTCCACTGGCAGGTGAAACTAGAACGAGAGGGCTGAGCATCAAAGTAAGGGTGACCAGCTTTAGAACTGAGTTGAGGAGGAACTTCTTCACTCAAATGTTTGTGAATGCGTGGAATTCCTTGCACAACGAAGCAGTTGAGGCTACTTTGTTGAATGATTTTAAGGCAAAGGTAGATTTTTGAACAGTAAGGACTTAAAGGTTATTGGTGACTGAGCAGGTAAGTGGAGGTGAGGCCATGAAAATATCAGACAAATGATGGAGCAGTTTTGATGGGCCGAATGGCCTACTTCTGCACCTATTTCTTATGTTCTTATGCCCCAAGGCTAGAAATCAGTACTCTGCAATGGCTATTAACATTATCAAGTACTTTAAGGGTTTGTTCCAAACTAATATGTTGAATGTGGAATCTTTAAGAAATCTAGATGATTCAAAGGCAGGCAATAGTGTAAGCTGTAATATTCTATTCAAATAATTTATTGAAACTTTAAACCTGGTCTGTTTTAAAATGAAATCTTGCTCTGTCATTAGAGTGTTACATATGTTATATATATTGATAAGTGTGCATGTTTCTTTAGCCACTACTGCTCAAAAATATACAATGGAATATTCAGTAAAGCCAGAGAATCAATTATCCTCAGTATTTTCAAATATCTTGTACATGGTTTGGAGACTGACTGATAATAAGCTTTTCTCTAGTATTCCAGCACATAATAAATCATTCATTATTTCTTTACTGGTTGCTTGACGTTAAAAGTTAAAGTCAATATATAATAAATGGATCATGATAGCACAATCTATGTTTTTAAAAAAGAACCTTTTAGCCTTCCATTCAGGCGTACTTTTGTTGAACTCCCCTGGGCTTAAAGCTGCTCAGAAGTAGTTAAATAATAAAATTGCACTTTTGATGGCTGTGCATGATATTGATGTAGTGATGCTTTCTTCAACTGCTGACCTGTAATATCAAACATTTTGTTCTATTACTGACTGGACAAGGCAAGAGGTAATCATTTTTTTTAATGCACTGATGATGCATCAGTATTCATTTTGTTTTGCAGCAATGCATAGGCTGCTTTCTTGAACATACCTTGTATATGGTGTATTGAGATGCTTGCAATTAACTTACAATTGAAAAGCTAATCATTGAAGCATCAGAGTAATTGTGGTGTATCACTCACGGATCCATTTCTCTCAATTCATATATAAGCACAACAAGTAACACTCAATGCTCAATGTTACTCCAACAAAAACAGAAATTGCTGGAGAAACTCAGCAGGTCTGGCAGCATCTGTAGAGAGAAAGCAGTGTCAACATTTTGAGTTCAGTGATCGTTCTTCAGGGTTCAATTTTCCGTTGATTTACTGTCTGCCTTTGGAATGTTTAGTTCAGACAAATGGGTAAGGAATAGTTTTCATCACAACTTTGCTGGTGATAGAAAATTGCTCCAAATCTCTTCTGCAGAAATAGTGTGATTTCCCTTTAATGTTTGCTAAAAACAAACATATAAGTATTGAACTGTGGGTCATGTGAGCCTGACTAATATCTACTCCCCTTTCTTCAAAATCAGCCTCATATCTGACCCCAATTATTAGTATAACTATAGGGATAGAAGTATGACCAGCATGGCAGAATTCCTAAGGAAGAAGGTCATTTTGTTAGTTAGAGCTGAAGTGATGTCATTAAAGGTCTTATTTTGGAGGAGGTTTTATAAATACTTTTCTATCTGGTTTATTTAGTGCAGTAGTAAATAGAGTTGCAGATTAGGGACCTTATCTGCCAAAAGAATATATAGACAGCGCTGTAAAAGTCCTGAACAATATGGGTGATGTCAGGAAATGTTGTGACAATGCTGTGGCTTTCAAGAGTTTATTTTGTCCTGGTAGTTTTTCTGAAGAGAAGTTGTAAGGCAGAGGTATCGAGTGACTACTGAATACCACTTGAGTAACCAACTTGAGGCCTTGTGAAGCTTATGAAGCAGTCTTGGTGTGGCCAACTCCCACAGACCAGGCTTTCTAGTATTTTTGTTAATGTTTAGGTTTAGCTCTAAGCAGAAGTTGTTGGACTCTCAAAAGAGTTGAAAGCTTAAGTGAAAGTCTCCTAACTGGTACTCTTTCTGAATTTTCTCTTGATGCTTTTTTCCTCCTGAAGGGAGAACTGTATGTGAGAATCTATGTTTGAATTTTCTTTTTTGCCAAATGGTGTGTTTATGGGATGTTACTACATTGGAATAGTTAATTAGTAATAGTTACTGTATTTATTATTCTGTTAAGTTTCCAATAGAGTTAAGTTATTCCAAATTCTACTTTTGTTGATTATATTTTCATTATGGCATTTAAATAAATTGCTTTTTGCGTAATGTCGAGTAGTTTGATCAATTACATTGTATTGGGAACAGACACTTTACATTTGCCTTTAAAAGAAGAAAAAGTTAGGGTCTTGGTTACACCCTTAAAATATTTTGAGATAGTCTGGTCTGATCCATAACAATGTGGCAGAATCGCATGAGAATTCTGGTGAGATCTATTTCAGTGTCCGGAACAGGTTCTAGGTGTCAAGGAGTCAAATCTAAGAGATTCTTGCTATGTAGCTGTAAGTTACCTATTAAGGGGGATTACTGATTGTTAACAACCTTCATAACTACAAATACAACTTTGTTAATATGCATTATTCCATGCTGTGAACCCGACCTGAGCAAACTAGACATTGAGAATTCTTGAAATGGAGTTCAGAGCGGAGTCCTGCTAACTTCAGCTCACTGCTGTGACTGAAGGACCACTATGTTGTTAACACAGCAACACAGGACATGATCTATGGCCACCAAGTGCACCCATTTCCATGTGATAACTGCCAACCTCTCAATATTTCCATAGCACCTCTCCTTCAGACATTTAGGAAATTGAGACCTGCGGTTCACTGGAAGCTAGCATTGAAAGACTGCAGCAAGGACTCTGAAACAGGCACCCATTGGCCTTGGAGGTTTGACTGGGAGACACCAGGTATGTTTGTGTCTGGATGGCTCAGACGTGCTGAGGGTTTACTTGCCAGAAACAAGTGGAAACTCTTGGCCGTCAATTTCCAAGGGTCGGAGGGGGACAGGCAGGTGGAAATGGACAGGCTGGTCACCTTTGGAGTGTCCGAAGTGGAGACATCTTAGGGACCTATGTAAGCTTCCTCCTCTGGCTGTTTGGCTCCTGACATCACCCTGCCTCCTTGGGAGGAAGAGACACCTGGATTGAACTCAATTATCCCTATCTCCTTGTCACCATGCCTTCAGTCATGGTAGACAAAGTAGATTAACATAGTGCTTTGGCTACCCTTATAAATTAATTAATCCCTTTCTGCACTAGCTAAGTGTTCTTGTAGTTATGGAGATATCAATGATGCCTTCACCATCTTCTTTGTATAAATAATATATGTTTTCAAGAAGGAGTTAGACATAGCACTTGGGGCTAAAGGAATCAAAAGGTATGGGACAAAAGCAAGGACAGGTTATTAACTTGGATGATCAGGCATGATTGCAGCAGTCTCTCCCTATTTATTTCAGAACCCTCTTCCCCTCCCCCTTTTCTGATGAAGGGTTTAGGCCTGAAACGTCAAGTTTTCCTGCTCTTATGATGCTGCTTGACCTGCTGTGTTCATCCAGCCCCATGCTTGTTATCTCGGATTCTCCAGCATCTGCAGTACCTTTTATCTCTCTAAATGAACAGAGAAGTGTTTTCCATGGGATTGGAGAACAGCTTAGCATGAAAAATATGAGTCCAGTAGCCCTGAAAGACAACTTCATTGAAGATCACTAACCAAGAAATATGCCTCATTAAATAAAGTGGAAAATTGTTCAAAATATACTATTGCCTACTTAAGGATAACACTGGAAATTATTTTCCATCATACATATCGGCAAAAGTACCAATTAACTCACAAATGTATAAAATGTAAAAATGCAGCTTGGTTGCATGAATAGATTCACTCTGGTGCTGGCATAATTACTGGTCAATTGACACAAAATTATTCAGGTATCTGCGTGAACTGAAATATAAAAGAAAGGAAATAATGTTAGACGAAACTAATTATAATCAAACTTTTGAATACAGCTTCCTGGTTATACATATGCAATTTTCACTTTATTGCAATTTCCATGGTGATGAATAAGTTTAAACAACTTGAAACAATATTGAGGAATTATGGTGTGGAGGTGACGGCGTGGGACTGGGGTGGACAAAGTCAGAAATCACACGACACCAGATTATAGTCCAACAGGTTTATTTGAAAGTGCAAGCTTTCAGAGCCTCAGTCCTTCTTCAGGTGTTAGTGAGAGAGGTAGTATCAGACACGGAATTTATAAATAAAAGATCAAAGATTCACACTGTTGATGAGGATGTACTAAACAAACCTAAGATGTTGTTAAATCTTTAAGCAGTTAGAAGGTTCTAATTGATTAATATGTGTTTGTAAATACCTGAATTCCTGTCAATTCACAGTCCTGAGAGAACTAAAAGTTTTATCAGTGTAAAGAAGAGTTGATGCTTTAGGTCAGACAATGCATGATAAGTGTGAGACCTTGTTTAGAATCTGTTTATATTTCACTTTGGAATCAGACTGGCTTTATTTCTAAAGTAGAAATTTATAAAACACCATATTGACTGGTTCCATAATTTGTGTGCTTTTTGAACAAAATAAAATGTATTCGCAAATACAAATTCATCCCATAGATTCTTGTCTCTGTGCGTGTGTGCGTGTGTGTGTGTGTGAGAGAGAGAGAGAGAGTAAGCGGGGGGAATTATGGGACAGGATTCCAAGGTTTCAGAATTTACTGTAACAAGCAACCTAAATATAAAAATAAATAAACACTACTTAATAGGTTACCGGTACTCTAAACAATAAAACTTACATATGAACATAGGAATTCAGGGGCAGATGTTGACTACTCAGTAAGATCATTGTTGAGCTGATTACTCCACATTAGTGCCTACTTCTAATTACTTTCTCCCCTCTTGCTTATCAATGACCTATGTATCTTTGCCTTAAAAATATTCAAAGACAATGTTTCTATTACCTTTTAAGAAAGAGATTTCCAAAGACTCATGAGCCTCAGTACGAAAGGCATTTTCTCTTCACCTGTCTTATTTCAATCACTTATTTTTAAAAAATGCTGTTCTGTTTTAAATTGTCCCATAAGATGAAACATCCTTTTCCCGACAAAGCTTCTCAGGATCTTATATCTTCTAATGAAGTTCCGGTTACTTTTTTAAACTCCAGTAGATACAATCCTAGCATTTCTGACCTTTCTTCACAAGACAGCTTTACTATTCTAGGTATTAATTCAGTAAAACAGGTTCTGTATTACTTGCATTTATATCCTTCATCAAAGAAGGACACCAATATTGTCCATCGTACTCCAGATGTTGTCTAAGCAATGCCCTACATAGGTTAAGCAAACTTTGGTAATCAATTCCCTCAAAACAGAATGTTCTACTATCTATCCTAATTGTTTATTGCACTTGCTTAGCATCTGTTTGTGAATCATACAACAGGCCAACCAAATCACTCTGCATCTCAGAACTCAGGAATCTCTCTGTGTTTAGATTTTTAAAAATTCTTCGTACCAAATTGGACAATTTCATACTTTCCAATACTGTACTCTATTTACCAGATCTTTATCCACTCACTCCACCTAACTATGGTCCTTTGTAGCCTACTTATGTTCTCTTCACAATTTACTTTCCTACTTAGCTTTGTGTCATCAGCAAATCTAGCAATCATGCCTGCCACCTCTCCAACCAAATAATTTACATAAATTGTAAACTGTTGAAACCCAAGCACTAATCACTGTGGCACACCATTCAGTACATCTTGTAGAACAGAATATGGCCCATTTATTCATCTCCTGTTAGCTAGCCAGTACTCCACCATGCCAATATGTTACCTGCTATCCATAAGCTTTTAATAAATGCATTCCAGAAATTCGAGTACAATATATCCACTGGTTCTCTTTTATTCACACACATATTACTTCTTCACAGAAGCCTAAAAAATTGGCCTATTATGATTTTCTGTAAGAAAACTATACTGATGTTGCTTGATTACCTCGAGCCTTTGAACGTACTCTACCATAAAGTCCTTAACAATGGTTCCTCACATCGTCACTCCAATAAAGCTAAGGTTAACTGGACAGTGGTTGTCTTCATTCTGGCTCCATCCACTTTCGAATAAAGGAGTTACATTCACTACTTTCTAATCTAATGAAACCTTCCTTGAATTTAGAGAATTTTCAAAAAGTAAAACCCATGCTTCAACTATCACATGAGTCACATCTGTTCAGATCCTCAGATGAAGCCCATCAATTACAAGAAAGTTGTCAGCTCATAACTCTGACAATTTGCTCAGGATTAGAATCACGGAATTGTTACAGCGAAGAAGGTGGCCCTTTGGCCCATCATGTCTGTGCCAGATATCTAAATCTTGACGTAGCACCAAACTATTGTCTTTCCTCCATAACCCTGCCATTGTTTCTATTTAAATATTGATCCAATGTGTTCTTGAGAGCCTCAGTTGAACCTCCCTGCACCACACTTCCAGGCAGAGCATTCCAAACTTGAACCATTTGCTGTGACAAACCTTTTTCTCGCTCCACATTGTTTCTTTTACAAAACACTTCAAACTTGTGCCAACTTGTTTTCTTTTTTTATATGAGCAAGAACAGTTTCTTCTTACCTATCCTGTGATTTTGAAAACTTCTGTTAACAGTTTGCCCATTACAACCTCTGTGGTGATTGTAGTATTCGTGAGTTTCTCCCAGTTTACCATTTCCTGATTTACTGTTAATCCTGAGTTGTTACTTGCATTCCTAATAATCTAGATCAATGAAAACTACCTATTCAACTCATTTAACATCTTTTCTTTTCATTATTTATTCACCACATGCACCACATGCACGAGACCAAATCTCTGTCTGCTTCTGGCAAAGTCTTTGTCATTTTCCCTCCTGCCTTGGCTCTACTCTTTGATTTACCAATGTTTATTCAGCAGGCTCAATTTCTACAGGATCAAATTTCACTTTGCTGCCTGTAATATGTCACTTCTTACAAAATTAGTTTTCATATAAGAATTGGTCAAAAATCATTGCCAGTTTTCAGGGCGTCTGTTTCTCTCTGTTTTGTAATGTCTCAATGCCAACTAGTCATCAAAAGGCAATTCTCTCGATTTCTTTTAGTGTAGTCCCAAACTGAAAACTGTAATAAGTTAAGTGAGCGAACAAAAATCTGGCAGATGGAATGTAATATGGGAAAATGTGAGATTATGCACTTTGGCAGGAGGAACTGAGGTGTTGAGTATTATTTAAAATGGAGAAAGACTGTGGAAAGCAGCTACAAAGATAGTTTTGGGATTCTTTGAACAGAAATCAGGAAAAGCTAGCATACAGGTTCTGTAAATAATATGGAAGTTAAGTGGCACATTGGTCTTTATTTTAAGGAGATTGCAATGTCAAATAGGGAAGTCTTTGTAAATATAAAAAAAAGGCACTAGCTAGATGACACCTTAAATTTTGTGAACAATTTTGGTCCCCTTATCTAAATAAAGATATACTAGCATAAGAAGCAGTCAAGAGAACTTGCCCTTGAGTGATTCTGGATATGGAAGGACTTTGTTACAAGGAGACACTGAGTGGGTTGGGCCTGTACTCATTGGAGTTGAGAAGAATAAGAGGTGACCTTATTGAAAAATTCAAGATAATTGAGGGGCTTACAGTGTCAGAAGTGGAATTTTTTTTTTCCTTTTGTGAGAGAGTCTAAGACCAGAGGACATAATCTCAAAGTAAGTGGTCACCCAGTTAGGACTGACAAAATGAGGGATTTCTTCTTTCAAAGGGTAGTAAATCTGTGGAATTCTTTCCCTTAGGGTGATTATAAAGGTTGTGTCACTAAATAAATTCAAGGATGAGATAGACAGAAAGGAAGAGAATCAAGGATTATGGGGAAAAGGTAGGAAAATGAATTTGAGGATTGTCATGTCAGCCTTGATCTCATTAAATGTCAGAGCAGACTTGATGGGCCGAGTGACCAACTTCTGCTTCCACATCTTCTAGGTCTTATGATCACATATGGTCTACTCCAGTGATTTCAAATTGCTTAAAATTGCAATGGGTTGCACCATTTCATCCAGAACCTGTCTTTGCTCCTGTATTCCAGTTTGGTAGCTCACAGGGAACTCATAGCTTCTACTCTCTGCTGACCAAACCAGCAGTAGGTGTTGTCTCTTTCTGTAATACCTCCCTCCCCCACCCCTGTCTCATTTTCCTACCCAAGACCTTGGAGGTCACAAGCCTGTTCTACTGCTTTTGGTTTTATTTTTAAGAGTGATCATTTTATTTTGGTCCCAGTCAATCTCTCCCTGGACATCCTTGTCCCCATAGTAACCAAGCCACCTAGACCTGTTGTCAGGCACAGTTCAAAGCAGATCACAGTACTGTCTTCACTACTTCATTTTGTATTGAATTAAAAGAGACAATCCCAAAACATAAATAATATATAAATTCTTACATCTGTAACAAGGGTTATTGATTTTCAAAGAAAGAATTCAAAAGAGCCCTTGAAAAAAATTCAAAGTAAGGATGATATGACATGGGAATCAGGAGGCTAACAGCAATTGGGAACTGCCTCCTGTGAACAGGCCGAAGGAGCAGCAGCACCTTATCTCACCCACCCTGGCTGATGGCCTGAATGGTGGCCCTACATTTTGTTTAAATCTTTATCAAATTTCCAATTGTTCCTCTTTTTTAAGGCAACCTTGAATACCCCTCATGTGCCTCAGTAGTGCCCAATTTCCCAAAAAGGCCGATCACCATGCTGCAGAATTCTACATGCTCCATGGCCTTTGACCTTTGAACCTGCTCACTATTCTTAGCTGGATCACCATCTTTCCTGGCAAGATGGTGGCAGGGTAAGTCATTCCATTTGGTGCTCCACTTAGCTTGCCAGTTACCTTTCCTTTTCCTTTCTTTTTCTCTTCTTCTTCTCTCTCCTCTCTGAAGTAATTCTAACACCCCAACCTCTGCTCTTTTTTAAATACCTACGTAATGAGTCGGGAATGAGCCGGGAAGGAGTCAGGTTATGACTGGGATCTGCTTGGCGGGAGGTGAATGCGTGGACCAGACTCTGCAGCAACAGCAGATCGAGCATGAACTGGAACTACGGTGGTGATCGAAAGTGGGCCTGCTTGGTGGTCAGTATAGGCCAGTGAGACAGTGACGGTGAAAGCAGGCTGGTGAGGCAGTGATGGTGAGAACGGGCTGGTGAGGCAGTGATGGTGAGAGCGGGCCAGTGAGGCAGTGACGGTGAGATCGGGCTGGTGAGATAGTGACTGTGAGAGCGGGCTGGTGAGGCAGTTGTGGTGAGGACTCTCCAAGATTTTTTACAACTGAGGCAGAACATCTTTACTCCTGTTCTCCAATCCCTTAATGAATGCTAACATAGCATTTGCTTTCCTATTTAAGTGTTACTCCTGCATGCCAACCTCTAGTGAATCATGAACAAAGATATCCACATCCACACACCCATATTTCCTGGCGATTCACCATTTAAGAAATATTCTGCTGTTTTGTTTTTGTACGGCGAAATGAATAACTGCACAATCTCTTTTAATTTTCCATAAGTTTCCCTGCTGGAGTAAGTGGAAAGACAGTTTGCAGGATTTCACTGAATCCCAATAGTTAGTCAGGTTTAACTCTGCCAGACCTAGACAGGTAATTAACTTGGCAACCTTTTTGTTACACTTATGTATCCTTATACTCAGTACATGTGCCAAATAAATAAATAAATCTAATTACAGTGATAGCCTGTTGATAAGCTGCTTCCCAGAAGATTTCAACTGTTTCAACTGACAAGTGCAGGTCGATGACTTGAAAATTATCCCAATGCTTGATATTTTTCAAAAGGCGAAGCATAGAGCTTGATGTCCATTTGGAATAATATGCAAAACACTAGTCATTTACAAATTTGTATTTTATAAATTTAGCAAAAGCTAATTTGAATCATGATACTCTTTTGATTATATCAGTTGGTTGCTGGCTACTATCACCCATGCTGCTTTTCTGAAATGCATCTGTTCAATATTAAGCACAGTTAGAACTTTCCCATCATCCCTTTCTAACAGATAATTATCCATTTGGCAAATTTCAGTGACAAAACAAAGTCTTAATAGAAATCATTAATAACATTAGTATTATGTCTTGTATACTCTTTCCTTTACTGTTTATACCTACGGATATTAAATTTATCAATGGTGACATATATTAATCTGTTGACTTCAAACGTGGCATCTTTAAATATATTTCCAAAATAGAAGTCGCAGGCAGTGAACAATGTGGGCATTGGTAAGTAATTTAGGAAAATTACATGAGATAGCCAACGAGGAGTTCTTGACATCAAGAGAAGAAAATCATATTTCGCAACCAAATGTTGAACTGCGAGAGAAGATTCCCACTAGCGAGCGGCAAGAGACCTATTTGTGTGCATTAGCAACCAAGAGGGGAAAGTATGTATTTGGGAATAAGAGGCTGAGCCTCAGCAAGTGTGTGCACAGGGCAACCAAGGTTTCTTTCCATTGTGCTGCAAATAACAAATGCATAATGTAATTGAAAATGGCTGCCATTATACCCAGTGTAAGCATTTTAATCTGCGAGGGAATGGCTTCATTTTCAAGTAATTTCAGGCCCTTCAAAGGACGATAGCATTACATGGACTACCATACGGTACAGATAATAGATACCTGAAAGCACCAAGTGGTATATGTGAACTTTAGGCATTAATGACTGCAAATTTTGGCATCAAGCATTCTTGACCATATCATGTAACATTAGGAATCAATGTCAATAACACACACAATGTATTGCAGCCAGGAAGGATTCACCCTAGTTACCAATATAGCAAGCATATTCCATCACCCATATATGGTATAGAAGCTGTTCACTCTGCATCTTGGATCATTAAACCTCATTTAGCACTAAGAATAGCTACACCCTGTACCTTCACTCTTGTAGTTGATGCTGGACAGATATTTGCACACACAGCTGAAGATGAAAAGTGAACATTTATTTACCAATGGGAGAACATACTTAGAATGATATGCCACCAATGTGCCTTCAAAATGTCTTCTTCTTGTTCTGTTCCTTCACATTACATCTTGATGCAGTCCCTGGGTCTGCAGAAAGGGTGGAGGAATTGGGCCCTACCGTGGCCCTGGAGTTTTAGTCAGGTAACCCTTTGTGGCGAGAGGGTCCGAACATGCTGAGTGTGTGCACAATCCTTGGTTTGACCTCCCACAGGGCCGAGGGTGACTTGCAGGATAGAAGTGGCCTCCTTTGGAGTGGTCTGACAGGAGGCTTCTCAGGGTGGGCGGGAATGTGGGTTGCTGAATGTGGTTTCCCTCTGTCTGGGTGCCAATTGGAACTGCCCTGTCTCCTTGAGTAGTGGAGTACATTCTTTACATTCATCCAGCAAACATTGGGATTAGTGAAGTTGACTCTCCACCTTTACACGGAGATAACCGGACGCTCATATGTCAGAGGCAGCAAGGTACAAATAACATTGGCGCAGCCCTGCAAAGTTTGTGTCAGTTTCTCAAGACGGTGGGCCAGGATTTGCTGAAAGAAAAAGTGAATGATGTACATTATTAGAAATAGAAAAAAAAATCAATCATCAAAAGGCAAAGAAGAGATACCCAATGAATAACAAATCACCACAGGTCGCTAGATAACAGGGTGTGGAGCTGGATGAACACAGCAGGCCAAGCAGCATCATAGGAGCAGGAAAACTTGACGTTTCGGGCCTAGACCCTTCATCAGAAATGTTGCTGTATGATTTGTGCTTAGTGGCACCTACATTTACAAAAATAGCTTTTCACCCTTAACTTTCCTTGGATTTCTTGAGGTTTGGTCATAAATTGTCCACTAAATTTTCCATAGAAACTTAAGTCTAGAAATTAATAGCATTGGTATAGTTTTAACAATATGATAATTTTTAACAATTGTCAATCAACATCTCTAGCCCAGAAAGTGGACAATTTTATCTATTTTTTTCCAGGCAATGAATTATCAGAGACTTTAAAAATGCCAAATTTTAAAGTGATATAATTACTTTTTCTTCCAGTCTATTTCTGTCTTGCTCTTTCTCTGTCTCTTTAAGCACTTGATTTGACTTAGAATGAAATCCCATCAGTTCTAATAACTTCTCAGTTCTTCCTCTTTCTTTAATCCTTCAATTTATCGGTTCAGGAGATTTGCTACTGGTCCCATCATTTAGTAGGTCCCTTTTGCACTTGCTGTGCCGTTATCAGTTTGCAATTCCAGTAGCTTATAGAGCTAAAAACAAAAACTGAACTGAAAGGTGCAGAGAAATGTCAAATTAACGAGGCATTTCACAAAGCTTTGCTCCAGCAAATTTCATCTGAGTGCATTTCTCCAGAGAAAACAATTTTAAAATGGAACATTTTTAATCATATTTCATTGGAAACAACATTGACTGATGGCACGCTTAATGCTTAATGGATATTAGAATCTTGAAGAGGTTGTAATATAGGTAAGTATTCGAGAATGATCAACAGCTATGGCATATAATGTATGTTTTTGCAGCTGAAACTGGACACGTTAATTCCCTAGTAAGAATTCTTGAGTGAATTATTAACATCGAGAAGGAACGCATAAATCATGGCAAATAGATGGTCATGAAATTTTCTATTATATGTGGGGTAAGAAAGAAATTTTAAGCAAGTTGAAATTTCATTACTTCCACAAATACAACTCTTTGTAATGAAAATTGCACATAAGTAGTTTCTCTTTCAACAGGAAAAGTTGTGAAATGAGGCATTTTACTTCTTTTTTTTTGAAAATCTGCACTAACTGCAGGGTAATATTAAACTGACACCTGGTATCCTCAGCTCACCACTGGACTGCTTATTCACTCACAGCGACCACTCTCAAATACCTGACACTCTAAACCCAACACACATCCCTTCCCTTAAGAACACCTGACTGAACTCCCAATGCCACATCCAGCTGCACTATAGATACACTACCAGCCATCATTCCTTCATGCAGGACCCAATGTCAACACCTCCCTTGCAGAAATCCTTCCAATGGACACTGCACAGTCCCAAAAGCTGCCTCTCAACCACTCAACTGCCTTCTGTACCCCCTATGCCACTGCCACCCTACCTCCTTACCTTCCTAGCTGCCTCATGACCCACCCCCAACCACTCACCTGATGCCCAACTCACTCAGCCAAAGGCATTCGATCCCCTTACACACTTTCTACATTTACGTCCTCACTTCACTCTGCAGAGATCTACAATCAACCTGTCTAGATATGTTATGACACACCTCTGGAGCAGGTGGGTCTTAACCCCATCCCTCCTGTATCAGAGGTAGCAACACTACCGCTATGTCACAATGGACCCCGTTGATAACAAATTCTGATTGCTTGGTTTCCAAGCATGGACAGGGTTTAAAGACCAATGCCTTTCCACTTGGCCACTATGTCCTCTCACTTACCTTATACGCTTACCTTCTCTCAATAGCTAGCAATGTGGCGTTGTGACTTTTAGGTATTTTACTTGCTGGAATAAAGCAGATATTTCAACAAAAAAGGCATGTAATTTTTGTACCAGTTGACTCTGATACTGCCTACTTGCTTTACTGGGCTGTTTCTGTGGCGATAAAGCCTGCATTGAGAGTCCAGCCTGAAAATTCCTGGAGAAGTAAGTGGGCAACATTTTGTCTGCTCAGAGTTGAAATAGGGATTTTGACTCAGATTGGAAGATTCTGGTCAAAGTGTAGTTCCCTTGTACTACCAGATATCTCATTTTTAAATCATTTCAGATTTGAAGTTTAATTATCTTACCATTATTATACAGAAATATTTAATATTTTAAGAGCAATTACCCTATGTGGGCCAGATTTTCCAACTAGTGGCAATCTCATTCAGAATGTCACTCCATTCCTTGTTTTACCCCTCAAATGAGTTCCAAGTTTACACAAACATCGCTCAGGAACAGGCCCTTCAGGCCACAAAGTCTGCGCTGGCCTTGATGCCATTTGAAACTAACCCTCTCTGCCTGCACATGGTCCATAACCCTTTATTCTCTGCCTGTCCATGTGCCTCTCAAAGATTTCTATAGCATCTGTTTCTACTACCTCCCCTGGCAGTGTGTTCCAGGCAATTACCACCCTCTGAGTAAAACATTTGCCTAGCATATCTCCTTTAAACTTCAAATCCCCTCTCAACTATGCCCCTTGTATTTGAAATTTCCATCCTGGGAAAAAGACTCCAACTTTCCACCCTCTCCATATCTCTCAATTTTGTATCCTCTAATAGTTTGCCTCTCAGCCTCTGACGCTGTGGCGAAAACAATCCAAATTTGTCCAACATCTCCTTATAGCTAATACATTTCAGAATGAAGACTCTGATCAGTGCTCATCCAGAAATGTGGGACAGTACCTCCATTCTGACTGCTCCCTCGCAGCATCAAGCAATCAGGGGAAAGCAAGTTATACTCCCTTTCTCACAGCAGTCAGATGCTGTATTCTGTAATTTAAACGACCAGCAACACAGCCACTTTGTCAGCTGCTCCAAAATCATAAGCAAGTAGGGTAAGTGTGAGGCTGGAAAGCCTGAATGGTAGGCTGTCTGCTGATTAGGGAAGCGCATAGCTAGGCAGTAGGGTACCAGTCAATATGGTGTCAGGTTAGTAGGGTTCCATATGGTAAGGTGTAGGGTGCCAAGGTGTAGGGTGCCAAGGTGTAGGGTACCAGCTATGTAAGAAGCTAGGTAACTAGGACTAGGATGCTGGCAGGAAGGCAATGTGGCATGGATAGCGGGTAAGCGGTGGAGTGATTATGCTAGGTCTGGGTGGGTCTGAGATATGTGGTTGGGGGGTAGAGGTGGCGTCAGGTACTGAGAGCACAGAGGGTGTCTTGTCTGGTAACAGAATATGATGGCCAGGTCCCACAGCATGGGGAATCATGCCTGAAGAGAATTAAGATGGGGTCAGGCCCAGTAGTGAGGATTAGGGGTTTTGGCTCCTGGGAGTGGGGGAAGGGGCTGAAAGAAAAGTTGACCAAGTCCAGAGCAGGAGGAGTTGTTTCCAGCAGCAGAGATAGGAAGTGTTGAGTCTGAAGCAATGTTCATGTCAGGTCAACAGCGTGGGAAGTTGGGTCCCAGGAAAGGGGTTGGGGAACTATTGAATCTGAAACAGAGGTGGTGAGTCAGTTCCAGTGGTGGGGAAGAAGTCAGCAGGGCTCAGAGATGAGAGCAGTATCAGGTCCTGAGCAGAGAGATGTGTTTCAGGTCTCAACAGAGGCGGGGGGATGGGGCTTATCATCCAGTGTAGGGGAGTTTTGATCCCGGGGGGAGGGTGTATAAAGACCCAGAGCATGAGCAAAGGGGATATCAGGTCAGTTTCCGAAGGTGTATGGGCTCTGAGGGAGGTCTAGGTTGGGGATATATGAGGTAAATTGGAAGTCAGCTAGTTACTTAGGAATCAGACTATTTATTTAATAATTTTTTTCCTGAGTAACTGTTGGACACTGTGATTTCTCCATATTAAATGGATGATTTTTAGAAAGGTTTTCAAGTGCAGTTCCCACTCATGCTTCAGAAATAAGTACAGGATCATTGGAAAATTTGAGCTGACTTTTTTTAGAGCTTCTTGCTAAAGCCAAATCACAGCACACGACCACTTTACATTTATTTGTATGAATATGTCTCATTCCTGAGTTAGCAAATTAGAAAAACTTGTGAGCATCTGCAAGTTAAAAACCACATTTGATAATTATTTGGAAGGCCAGCTATTCTGAGATCATATGAGATTAAGAGATATAATTTCTATAATGATTTGCTCAATTCATTTTCATACTTGTTCACAGGAGTGTTGCTGGCTTGATCGGCATTTATCACCCATCACCCATTTATCACCTGGGGGAGGTGATGGCCTAGTGGCATTATCGCTGGACTGTTAATCCAGAGACCCAGATAATGTTCTGGGGGCATTAGTTCAAATCCCACCATGGCAGATGGTGGAATTTGAATGCAATGAAATGCCTGGAATTAAGAATCTAATGATGACTGTGAATCCACTGTCAATTGTTTGAAAAACCCATCTGGTTCACTAATGTCCTTTAGGGAAGGAAACTGCCATCCTTTATCTTGGATTCTCCAGCATCTGCAGTACCTTTTATCTCTGCCATCCTTACCGGTCTGGCCTACATGTGACTCCAGACTCACAGCAATGTGGTTGACTCTTAACTACGCTCTGGGCAATTAAGGGTGGGCAATAAATGCTGCCTAGCCAGCGACGCCCTCATCCCGTTAATGAATAAAGAAAAAAATCATAACTTCCCTTGAGATTGTGGTTGTGAGCAACTTTCACAGCGGTAGTTCTGGGTTGATGTATCGACTTTGCCATCAGGAAGGTAGTTCCAAGATTTAAACCCAATGGCAATGAAGGAAAGGTGATATAATTCCAGTGAGGTTAGAGTGTTACTTTGAGGGGAACTTGCAGGTGTTTCCATACATCTGCTGCCCTTGTCCTTTACATTGTAGAGAGTATGGGGTGGAAAGTGTTATCCAAGGGAGCTGGATGAGTTACTGAGTAGATCTCATTGATGGCATACATTGCTACCACAGTGCATCATTGACAAAGGAGGAGAATGTCTGAGATGGTAGATGTGTTGCCCCAGTTAATCAGGCTGTTTTTTCCTGGATGTTGTCATCTTCTTGAGTGTCGGGCTGCACCCATCCTGGCAATCAGAGAGTATTCCATCACACTCCTGACTTTAAGATGTTGGACGAGCTTTTAGCAAGTTACAAAGTTGGTCAGCCACCCAGAATTCCTAGCTTCTGAATTCATTGCTCACACCTTTGAGTATAGGAGCTGGGACGTCATGTTGAGGTTGTACAGGACTTTGGTGAGGCCTCTTCTGGAATACTGTGTGCAGTTCTGGTCACCCTGTTATAAGAAGGATATTATTAAACCGGAGAGGGTTCAGAAAAGATTTACCAGGATGTTGCCAGGAATGGAGATAGACCAGAGAGGCTGGCACATTTTTCACTGGAGCATTGGAGGTTGAGGGGTGACCTTATTAAGGTTTGTAAAATCACGAGAGCCATAGATAAGGTGAATGACAAGGGTCTTTTCCCTAGGGTGGGGAGTTCAACACTAGGGGGCATAATTATTAGGTGAGAGTAGAAAAATTTAAAAATGACGTCAGGGGCAACTTTTTTACACAGAGAGTAGTTCATGTGTGGAATGAACTGCCAGAGAAAGTGATGCATGCAGGTACAGTTACAATGTTGAAAAGAAATTTGGATAAGTTCACGAATAGGAAATGCTTGGAGGGATATGGGCCAAGCACAGGCAGGTGGGACTAATTTCGTTTAGGAACATGGTCAGTGTGAACTGGTTGGACTGAAGGGTCCGGTTCCATGCTGTTGGTTGATTGATCACTCAATTGAAGCCCATGTGATAACAACATGGATACCCGTCCTTTTCAGCCACCTGGACAAAAAGTTGGATAATCAACTAGCATCAGTGGCTGACTTTCTCGAGTATGTTTCTCAATATCTTCTGAGGGAGGGTTACTGGACCCGAAAAGTTATCTCTGATTTCTCTCCACAGATGCTGCCAGACTGGCTGAGCTTTTCCAGCAATTTCTGTTTTTGCTTCTGATTTCTAGCATCCCCACTTCTTTCGGTTTCTCTCAATATCTTACTTATTTTTCTCCTTGCTTGGAAGAATAAGGAAATAACTTCCCATTTAAAATGAAAGATTCAGAATCTCTTTATCAATAGTCAAGGAAAATTTTGTCCTGAAACTGTCCTGAACTATTCTTCCCTTCCTGGTAGGTTTGAGGGAACACACTTCACCTGTCCTACTGCTCCAGTTTTAATACCAATTTCCTACCTTGAAATTCTATTTTCTGAACATTTCCTAGGTGTTTCTAATATTGCATGAAGCTTCCTGTTTAATATCAAGCAACTAGTGTTAGTATGTCAAGTTTTATTACAATTGAAGCATATTATTTTCTTTTTGTCCTTTTAAGTTATGGCCTTTCTCGTTTATAATTTTGACATTATATGTGCTCCCTCAAAATAATACCATTTTCATCCCTAAACATTCTACTCCACTAATTCCACTATTTCCCCTTTTAACTGTCTGTAGCAGAAATCACAGGTATCCCCCAATCCCAGCTAATTATCACAACTAACAGGAGAGCTAATTCTTGGATTTTTAGTATTTGATGTTCATCTGAATAAGTTTTAAACAATACTGTTACTACTACAGCATTATTGCTGAAGTTATTTCAGAATTCTTCCTTAATCATGGTCTCCCTCACATTTTCATATTTTTTCTCCAACTTCCATGATCAAAACCACTGATCCCAAGGTAACTCTTTCTGTCTGGCAAATTCTACAAATGTCTGATTGGGTTTCTTTCTTATGATCTTAAACTTTAATTGAAAAGCTTCAAGGACAAGTTTGTAGACATTGAGTCTTGCTATTTTAAATGTTTCATAGCCTGCGGATTTCTCTTATTACAAATGAGTGTACATATTCACGGCTGTCCATATCAAAATACACTGTAAAATTAACTGTCAAACATCTTTTGGCCATTCCAAGTTCCCAACAATTCTTTGCAAACGAAGTAAAATGTCTTTCAACTCCATCATCTGTAAATTTGTATTTGAATTGTAACTATTCTCTGAGCTAGTTATGACATTTTATTGTTCCTTTACCCCAAACTGCGTTTCTATTTGCATCACCCTTTCTTTTTTCCTTTGTCCTCTCTTGCCATTTTAAGCTTTCTGATTTCCACTGAACTTTCTATTTATCTTTTTCTTTCTCTTCTTTTTTCATTTCTCTGCTCTTGATTTCTTCAAATTCCTATTGCCTTTTTCAATTCAAAGTGATTCTTAGCTAATTCCAGCTATTTTAGGTTTCCCTCTTTTTAACTCTCAGCATCTCATCCTTACAAGGTCCCAATTTCATTTCTACCTTCATCCTATTACTCTATCCTTAGTCAAGGATTTCAAATGTGACACTTTCTATTCCCAGAAAAATCTTAGCAACAGTCAAAGCTAATTTGAAAGTCCAACTGATATAATATACTTGACAAGAACTCTCCAAGACACATAGGTACACAGTTTAAAAGTTTCACAGACCTTCTGAAATTCGATCGATTTCTATCCAGTCAAGAGCACCCACTTTGTTATGAGGTAACATTGGACGAATCAGTTCCTAGAGTGAAGCATGGCTTGACAGACCATAAGTTTGTATTTGCAACATTGTACCATAGTGGTTAGACACTGAATGTACTCGCATTGTATAATATAGAAAAAGAAACAAGGCTTTCTAAATACGATCATTTGCAAAGATCTTAACAGTAACAGCAAAAAGACAAGGAAAATAACACTTTCCCAGCAGTATCCTTTGCACACTGAAAAGATTAAAGGTGAAAGGGGTTAAATACAGATTCAGGTAGAAGTATTTGTCGTCAAAGAAGTGTAAGTTGAATAGTGAATTAGCAGGTACACCCTCGGCAAAATGGCAAAGAGCCAGGCTGTGGAGTCTGTGCTCGAAACAAGGACACTGCCTAGAGCATACAATCATCAGGATAAGGGGCGGCCTTTTGTGGACACGAACAATGCCTGGTATATGTACTGCAGGAAATTAGTTACATATGGTTAACATGTAGTTGTAAGTTGATCAGGATTAACATTGAGTGCGTGACTTAAAGTGCATAATAGAGGGGAGCTTGTGAATTTTTGCCAGAGTTCAGTAGTCCTGGAAGTTTCAACACCGACTTCCCATTTGTACACAAGAGTAAACAATCATAACCTGTACCTGAATTTCCTGGCAGTTTCTCAAGCTGAACAGCAACAATATCTGATGTAGTTGCCTGGATCTGGTGTCATATCTGCTGGATCAACATTGCAATTGCACTTTACAATATACTACCCATAGGTAGGTCAGAGAGTTGCACTGGATTGTTATTCATGTGGTCCAAAGAAGCTGAAGGAGTACTCAGGAGAGGAGGTACTGGTTGAGGAGGCTGAACCAATCCGGTGGGACAAGAGAGCTAAAGATAAGTTAGACTTCTGGAAATCACTAGTGTAACAGTTTAACTGAAACCACACTGATTGGCTAAGCTACACTTAGCCAACTAAGACTGTACGGGCCAAGCAAATATCCAAAGAAAAACAATGAAAGATGTTTTCAAGAAAGAAGTCATTATGTAAAGTTTAACACAGCATTTACTAAGGCTTTAGGCAAGGGGTCATCTGGGACACTGATCAAAAAGGTAAGAGCCCATGGGATCCGGGACAAATTTGTTCCAACATTGGATTAGTGATAGGAGAGAAAACATTTGGAAAGAGAGATCCAAAAAATCAAGGATGGAGATCAGAAAAGTAAGCTACCGTACTAAGGTGAAGTTGGTAAGGGGCAGTAGAGATACTCAACTGTCATCTTACAAGGGAAAGTGTTTTATACAGAATTTAAACTTGATACAGGCAGCTATTCTAATATGGGTTGACAGCCTGTGATGAAAGTATTTGATTTTTGTATATTATTTTTTCAAGAGTTTTGGTTTTAATATTATTTCCCAGGGCGGAAATGGTTATTACAAGGGGGCATCATTTGAAGGTGATTGGAGGAAGGTATAGGGGAGATGTCAGAGGTAGATTCTTTACACAGAGAGTGGTGGGTGTGTGGAATGCACTGCCAGCAGTGGTAGTGGAGTCAGATACATTAGGGACATTTAAGCGACCCTTGGATCGGCACATGGATGACAGTAAAATGTAGGGTATGCAAGATAGTTTGATCTTAGAGTAGGATAATGGGTCGGCGCAACATCGTGGGCCAAAGGGCCTGTACTGTGCTGTACTGTTCTATGTCCTTATTCCATTATGGCATAGGAGGTATTGGTCTATTACCTGTGGAGGGTTTAAAGAATAAACTGGTCAGTCTTTCCAGATCTACGATTTTATAACTGGCATGTGCCCCCCAGAGTATTAATTGAGTTTGCTTATATGATAGAAGTTTATATTTAGACAGATAAACCAACCTAGCTGAGCAGTACTGAGGGTGAGCAGGATTTTAAAAATTATTGCAAAAGCTTTATTACAGTTTAAGGGAGAAACAAGCATATTTTCTCCCAGAAAAGAAAAGATGGCAGATGAATGCATGATGAAAGAATTGGTGCAGGGGACAGGGATTCAGATTCCTGGATCATTGGGATCTTTTCTGGGGCAGAGGTGACCTATTCAAGAGAAATGGGTTGCACCTGAACTGGAGGGGGACCAACATCCTGGCGGGCAGATTTGCTAGTGCTACAAGGGAGGGTTTAAACTAGATTGACATAGTGGGGGAGTGGGATCCTCAACAGCAGGGATGCAAGTGCGAGGCTGGAAGGAGACACAGTAATCAGAAACAGCAAATCGAAGAGACAGGTCAGGTTGGAACAGGACAGGAAGCGAGGAATGCCTATTGGATTAAATTGCATCTATTTCAATACAAGAAGGCTGACAGATAAGGCCGATAAACTCAGGGCATGGATAGGTACGTGGGGCTGGGATATTATAGCCATTACAGAAACGTGGCTAAGGGAGGGGCAGGACTGGCAGCTTAATGTGCCAGGGTACAGGCAGGACAGAGGTAGAGGAAAGAGGGGAGGAGGAGTTGCATTTTTGATTTAGGGAAGTATCACAGCAGTAGTCAAAGGTAAAATAACTGAGGAAACATCCAGTGAGGCTTTGTGGATGGAGATAGGAAGTAAGGAGGCGATGGTTACATTATGGGGGGTATACTATAGGTCCCCAAACAGTCAACGGGTACTCCCGGAACAAATATGCAGGGAGATTGTGCAGACTTGCAGGAGAAATAGAATTGTCATAGTATGGGATTTTAGTTTTCTTAGCATAGACTGGGACCTCAATAGTGTTAGGGCTTAGATGGGTGGAATTTGTTAAATGTGTTCAGGAATGTTTCCTCAAGCAGTATATAGAGGGTCCCACTCAGGAAGGGGTAAAACACAACCTACTCTTGGGAAATAGGGCAGGACGAATGGGTGACTGAGGTGACAGTGGGAGAGCACTTTGGGCCTAGTGACCATAGTTCTATTAACTTTAAAATTGTTATGGAGAAGGACAAAACTGGTCCACAGGTTCAAGTTCTCAATTGGGCCAAGGCAAATTTTGATGGAATTAGACAGGAGCTTGCAGGGATTGATTGAACTAGTTTGTTTGCAGGCAAAAAAACCGCTGGCAAATGGGATGCCTTTAAAAGTGTGATAGCGAGAGTTCAAGGTCTATATTTTCCTGTGAGGGTGAAGGGCAAGGTTCGCAGGAGTAGGGAATCCTAGATGACAAAAGATATTGAGGCTTTGACCATAAAAAAGAAGGAGGCTTGGCTCAGGATCAAGGGAATCCTTGGAGGTATATGCAGGATACAGAAGTTTACTGAAGAAGGAAATCAGGATGGTGAAAAGGGGGAACAAGATAGCTTTGGCTGAGAAGATTAGGGTGAACGCAAAGATATTCTTTCAGTATATTAAAGGAAAAAGAATAACTTGAGAGAGAATAGGATCCTTCAAGGACCAAAGTGGACATGTATGTGTGGAACCCATGGAGATGACCAAGTTCCTTAATGAATATTTCTGCTCTGTGTTTACCATAGAGAAAGGCATGAAGACTTGGGAGCTTGGGGAAGTTAGTGGTGATATCTTGGGGACAGTCCATACCACAGTAGAGGAGGTGCTGGAAGCATTAAAATGTATGAAGGTAGATAAATCTCCTGGTCCTGATCAAATATATCCAAGAACCCTGCAAGAGTCTGGAGAAAAGGTTGTGGGATCCCTGGCTGATGTATTTCTATCATTGTTAACCACTGGTGAGGTCCCAGAAGACTAGAGGGTAGGAAATGTTGTGCCTTTATTCAAGAAGTGCTGCAAAGAAAAACTTGGGAATTATAGACTGGTAACATGACATCAATGGTAGGTAAGTTAATTGAGAAGATTCTGAGGGGTAAGATATACATGCATTTAGAAAGACAGGGTTTAATTGGGAGTAGTCAGCGTGGCTTCGTGCATGGGAGATCATGCCTCACAAGTTTGTTAGAGTTCTTTGATGAAGTGACCAAGAAGATTATTGAGGGCAGGGCAGTAGACATAGTCTATATAGATTTCAGTAAGGCCTTTGATAAGGTTCCACATGGTAGGCAACTCTGGAAGGTTAGATCACATGGAATCCAGGGAGAGTTGGCAAATTGGATACACAATTGGCTTGATGATAGGAAGCAGAGAGTAATAGTACAGACTGGAGGCCTGTGACTAGTAGTGTGCCTCAGACGTTAGTGCTGGGCCCATTGCTATTTGTTATCTATATTAATGATTTGGATGAGAATGTACAAGACATGATTAGTAAGTTTGCAGATGACACTAAAATAGGTGGTTTCGTGGACAGTGAGGAAGGTTATCAGAAATTGCAGCGGGATCTTGATCAGCTGGGGAAGTGGGCAGAAAAATGGCAAATGGGGTTTAATATAGAGAAGTGTGAGGTACTGAGTTTTGGAAAGTCAAATCAAGGTAGGAGTTTCATGGTGAATGGTAGGGCCTTAAGGAGGGTAGTGAAACAGAGGGAACTTGGAGTTCAAGTGCACTGTTCTCTGAAAATTGAGTCACAAGAAGACAGGGCAGTGAAGAAGGCTTTTGGCACACTGGCCTTCATCAGTCAGGCCATTGAATACAGAAGTTGAGAAGTTATCTTGCAGTTGTACAGGACATTGGTGAGGCCGTACTTGGAGTACTGTATTCAATTTTGGCCATCATGCTATAGGAAGGATGTTATCAAACCGAAAAGAGTGCAGAAGAAATCTACAAGAAATTTGCCAGGACTCAAGGGACTGATTATAGGGAGAGGTTGGGCAAACTAGGACATTTTTCTTTAGAGCGTAGGAGACTGAGGGGGGATCTTATAGAAGTGTATAAGATCATGAGATATGTAGATAGAGTGAATGCACTTAGTCGTTTTCTCAGAGTTGGGGAATCAAGGGTTAGAGAGTATCAGTTTAAGGTAAGAGGGGAAATAATAAATAGGAACCTGAGGGGCAACTTTTTTACACAGAGGGTGGAATGCATATGGAATGAGCTGCCAGTGGAAGTGGTTGAGATGGATACATTAACAACATTTAAAAGCCATTTGGATGAATGCATGGATAACCAAGATTTCGAAGGGTATGGGCCAAGTGCTCTGAAATGTGGTTAGCGTGGATGGACATTTTGGTCAGCATGGATCCTTTTGGGCCGAAGGGCCTGTCTCCCTGCTGTAGGACTCTATGACTCTATGAATTTAACAGACTGCTCGGGAGAGTTAAGGAAACAATTTACTCCAGCAAAAGAGTTATGAAACTTCCATACCAGGACTGTTGTTAGAATCCTGGAAGCTGAGAAAGTCTAAGAACTCAGTTGGATGAATGGTCAAGGGAAAAGGCCTCATAGCTCATAAGACAAGATCTGAGAAGAAGAAGGTAAGGCAGTTTTGATATGCAAGAATTTTTTTGACTGAATAGCTGGGAAGTGTTTCAGAGTGTAAATGGGATTTTGATTTGCTGTGTGATTTGAAATATTTCAAACTGATTTATATTTATTTTTGCTTAACAGAGTGATCCATGGTCAGCCGCAGAATTGATGCAGTGCAGAAGGATGCCATTCAGCCCATTATGTCCACACAGACTCTTCAAACAAGCATGTTTACCTAATGCCAGTCTCCTGCTTTTTTCCCACATATCCTTGCACAGAGTTCTGGAGTCCATCCACTGAAAGTTATTAGCTGGTTGGCAGGGGTCAAGCTGCAGGAGGAGGCCGGGAACTGAATTATGAGGATTGGATTCTGAAAACTGTGATTTCAATGTAAATACAGGATCTTTTCATTTTCTGTATTTTTGATTATGTACTGAAATGGAAAATGACCCTTGTAAATACCAAGGATTGTAGAAAGGAGTGCCATATATTTTAAATGCAAGTTTCCTGACACTCATTGTGAATGTTAGATATTCAAACAGTGCAGTGAAGTCTAGTTGCAGACAAACCAGAGATCTGACCTGCAACATGCAGTCAATTGGTCTGGAAAATGTTAATCTATTATCAATGGCTAAGGCCGATTGCCTGCTAACAAATACATTGTTGGCTCTCCAGAAGCTGAACAGCTTGGGGGTTCAAATATTTGAACCATCAGAAGGGAAAGACCTGTAATTCTCTCTGTACTGAAAACAAAACCACAAGCCTGAAGAATGCTGTTTTCTTCTGTCTCTCATCAATTGCTATAAGCTGTGGCTCTTAACTATTAAGTCAAATGCTTCACATGTGTGATCCAGTCACTCTGTTCCTCTTGCAATCAAATGAAAGTACCTGGAGAAGGAAGTTTGAAGAACAGCACATCTTGAAGACAAAAAGATCATCTCCATGATCCCTGTGGACAGGGACTATTGAACTGCCTTCCAAGACATTCCCTCACCCATCATATTCATTTTCTTTTGTGTCTGTCTGTATATGTGAGTAGGAAGTTTCAAACGGGTCTTAGTATTTTAATTCATAGATTTATATGTCAATATAGCCATAAAACATTGGAACAGAAGCAGGCCATTCAGCCAATTAAGCCTATTGCGCTATTCAATGATATCATGGCAAATCTATTAATCCACAATTTTATTCTCCTGCCCTTTCTGATAACCCTTGATTCCTTTAGTGATTAAAAATCTGTCTATCTCACCCTTAACAACTCAGTATGCTCCTGTTCATGTGGAGGACAAGACAATTAGGTGTCGGTATAGGCTGGATGACCAGAAAAATAGAGACTCTGGACAAGAAAAATAAGGAAGCATATGTCAGGTATAGACAACTGGGATTGATTGAATCCCTAAGGAGTATAAGGGCAGCATGAGTACACTCAAGAGAGAAATCAGGAGGGAAAAAACAGGACATGAGATAGCCTTGGCAAATAGAGTTAAGGAGAAACAGTACATCAAGGTAAAAAAGTAACTAGGGAAAGAATAGGGCTGCTTAAAGATCAATAAGGCCACCTACTGTGTGAGACTGCTGGATATGGATGAGATATTAAATGAGTATTTTGCATCAGTGTTCACTGTAGAGAAAGATATGGAAGCTAGAGAATTTGGAGAAATAAACAGTGATATCTTAAAAAAGTATCCGCATTACAGACAAGGAAGTGCTGGATGTCTTTAAACACATAATGGTGGATAAATCCCTGGGACCTGATCGGGTGTATCCCAGAACATTGTGAGAATCTAGGGAAGTGATTACTGGACCCCTTGCTGAGATATTTGTATCATCAATAGCCAAGGGGAAGTGCCAGAAGACTGGGGGGTGGATAATGTGGTACCATTATTTCAGAAAGTTGGTAAGAAAAAGCCAAGATCAGTGAGCCTGATTGCAGTGACAGGTAAGATGTTGGAGGGGATTCTGAGGGGCAGGATTTACATATATTTGGCAAGGCAAGGACTGATTAGAAATATTCAACATGGCTTTTTGCATGGGAAATCAAGTCTCACTAACTTGATTGAGTTTTTTGAAGAAGTGACAAAGAGGATTGATGAAGACAAAACAGACTGTGTGGACTTCGGTAAGGCATTCAACAAGGTTCCGTGTGGTAGACTGGTTAGCAGGGTTAGATCATATGGAATCCAGGGAATGCTAGCCATTTGGATACAAATTTGGTTTGAAGGTAGGAGACAAATGGTGTTAGTGGTGGAGGGTTGTTTTTCAGACTGGAGGCCTGCGATCAACAGTGTGCTACAAGGATTAGTGCCAGGTCCACTGCTTTTTGTCGTTTATATAAATAATTTGGATGTGAATACAGGAGGCGTGGTTAGTAAGTTTACAGACGAAACCAAAATTAGTGGTGTAGTGGACAGTGAAGAAAGTTATCTCAAGAGTACAATGGGACGTTGATCAGTTGGGCTGAGGAGTGGCAGATAGAGTTTAAATTAGATAAATGTGAGGTGTTGCATTTTAGAAAGGCAAATCAGGGCAGAACTTATACACTTAATGGTAGGGTCCTGGAATGTTGCTGAACAAAGAGATTTTAGTGTGCAGGTTCATAGTTCCTTGACAGTAGAGTCGCAGGTGGACAGGGTGGTGAAGAATGTATTTGGTATGCTTGTCTTTATTGGTCAATGCATTGAGTATAGGAGCTGTACAGGACATTGGTTAGGCCACTCTGGAATATTGCATTCAAATTTCACCTCCCTGCTATAGGAAAGATGTTGTTAAACTTGAAATGGATCAGAAAAGATTAACAAGGATGTTACCAGGGTTGGAGGCTTAGAGCTTTAGGGAGAAGCTGAATAGACTGGGGCTATTTTCTCTGGAGCATCGGAGGCTGAGGTGTGCCCTTATAGACATTTATAAAATCATGAGGAGCATGGATAGGGTGAATAGAGAAGGTCTTTTTCCCAGGGTGGGGGAGTCCAAAAGTAGAGGGCATAGGTTTAAGGTGAAAGGGGAAAGATTTTAAAGGACCTAAGGGCAATTTTTCATGGAGAGGGTGGTGTGTGTGAGTGGAATCAACTGTCAGAGGAGATGGTGGATGCTGGTAAACTTACAGCATTTAAAAGGCATCTGGATGGGTACATAAGTAGGAAGAGTTTAGAGAGATATGGGTCAAATGCTGGCAATTGAAACTAGATTAATTTAGGATATCTGGTTGGCACAGACGAGTTGAACCGAAGGGTCTGCTTCTGTGTTGTACAGCTCTATAACTCTATGATTCTGCCATTTTATGTTTCCCCATTATTATTTTTGCGGTCTCAATCTCTAAGGGCCCTTTGTTGTCTTTGGTGTCTCCCTTTGTTTTTCTATTTAAGAAGTGTGTGATGTCCGTCTTTATATTACTTGCAGATTTACACTCAAAGTTTATCTTCGCCCATTTTTCTTGGCATTTTTTTTGGTTTTTAAGACTTGCCCAATCCTTTGGTTTACCACTAATCCTTGACACATTGTAAGCTTTTTTTTCAATTTGATGTCATCCTTAACTTCTTTGGTTAACCCCTTATGAGAGTTCTTCATTTTCACTGGGATATATTTTTGCTGTGAGCCAAAACTATTTTCTTAATCATCTGCCATGTTTCCTCAACTGTCTTTGCTGCTAAACTCCTTTTCCAGTCCACTCCAGCTCACACTGCCCTCACTGGTTGCTGTCAAATGGAACGCTAAATTCTACCATGTTATAGTTTCTGTTTCCTAGGAGATGTTTTACTCTGAAATCATTTTTAAATCTGCCACATTACGTATCACCAGTTTCAAACCAAACTGACCCCTGGTTGGATCTAAACCATACTGTTCTAGGAATCTGTCCTGCATATAAATTTGTGAACTCTTCACCGTGGTTACTTCTACCAAACAGTAAACTTTGTATGGTCAGAAAAGGGGCGATCACATCCAAAGTGAGACACAGCCCAAGCGAGTATATGATTTGTGGAATTTAGAAGAAGTGTGGGAGTTTGGTGCAGAGAGGGAGAGGATTTTTTGCTTGCTGGGTTTTTTGGTTCATAGTTTGTAAAGTCTTTTTAACAGGAGCCTTTCGAAGTGGTGGGGGTGGTGTGGGGTGTGGGGAAGGGGATAAATTAGTAATTTGACCAGAGTCGTGCCTAATGGCATACCTAGAGCTGCTGATAAGATTTTAAACTGAAAGGGGTTGGGGGGTGTGTGGAGCTCAGTTGCGTGGGGAGTTATACATTCAAAGATAAAGAAAAAGATAGGATTGCAGTTCAGTGATAGGGATGATTGTGGCCAGAAAATAAAAGGAAGTAACAGAATGTGTGAATGTCATATTATATCAAGGAACCAGAAAAATGTTGGGAAACTCAAGTATAGAACAAACCTAAAGGCTTATTATCTTAATGCATGAAGTAATCAGGTCAATGAATTAATGGCACAAAATGAGGTAAATGAATTTGATCTCATAGCTATTATGGAAATATGGTTACAATTTGACAAAACTGGGAACTTAACATTCAGGGATCCTTGACATTTTGGAGCCGGAGGACAGGTGGAAAGGGTGGTGCGGCAGCATTGTTAATAACAAATGAAATGAGGACGGTTGTGAGAGATGACCTAGGCTGAGATGATGTAAAGTCCATTTAGGCGGAGATAAAAGAAAGGGAAAGAAGACATTGGTAGGAATACTGTACAAACCTCCAACCAACAACCACTCTGTAGGAAAGGCTATAAATGAAATAAGAGGAACATGTAAAAAGAATAGCAATTATTATGGGTGACATTAACCTTTATGTTGATTGGGTTAATCAAATTGGAAAGGACAGCATGAAAATGATTTCATAGAGTGATTTAGGGATATTTTTGCACAGCAATGTATAATGGAGACAACCAGGGAGCAGGCTATTTTGAATCTGGTAATGGGTAATGAGGCAGACTTAGCATATGACCTCTGAATAAAGATCCCCAAGGAAGTAGTGATCATAACAAAACAGTGCAAGCGTGAGAAACCGTGGTCAGAAACAACTGATCTTAATCAACAAATAACTTAAATAATGGAAAATACAATTAAATGAGGATAGAGTGAGGTCAAGCAAACTGAGTGGATAGATTAGCAGGAAAGGCAGTAAGCAAGCAGTGGCAGATATTTACGGAGGTAATTCATGGTTCTCCGCAAAATTACATCCCAGTAAGGAGGAAAGATTCTAAGAGAGGGATAAACTAATTATGGCTAACCAAGGAGTTTAAGTCGAGTAATAAAATGAAAGAAAAAGCAAATAAGGAAGTAATAGTCAGTGGTAACCCCGAAGACTGGGATAAGTTCAGAATCCAGCAAAAGAGGACTAAAAAGATTTTAAAAAAAGACAAGAAATAAACTAGGCAAACTAGGAATGAGAAGTATAAAAAACAGGTAATAAGAGCTGCATTACATGTATAACAAGGAAGATGGAGATCAAAGTGAACTCAGGCCCTTTGGAAAATGAATCTGGGGGCTGATTTTTGGCAACAAGGACTTGGCAGGGAAGTTAAACAGAAACTTTACATCAGTTTTTACAGTGGAAGAAACTTTGAAAATCCCATTAATTGTAAAGTATATGGGGGACAAATTAAATGCCATCAAAGAAGTAGTATTAGACAAACTAAGTGTTTAAAGGCAGATAAACATAGAAACATAGAAAGTAGGTGCCGGAGTAGGCCATTTGGCCCTTCGAGCCTGCACCACCATTCAATATGATCATAGATGATCATGTTATTTCAGTATCTCATTCCTGCTTTCTCTCCATAAACCTTGAACCCTTTAGCTGCAAGGGCCACATCCAGCTCCCTCTTGAACATATCTAATGAACTGGCCCCAATAACTTCCTGTGGGAGAGAATTCCACAGGTTCACAACTCCGAGTGAAGAAATTCTTCCTCATCTCACTCCTGAATGGCTCACCCCTTATTCTTAGACTGCAACCCCAAGTTCTGGACTTTCCCAACATCAGGAACATTCCTTCCAAATCTAGCCTGTCCTGTCCCATCAGGTTTTTATCTGTTTCTATGAGATTCGCCCTCATTCTTCTAAATTTCAATGAGTACACGACCAGTTGATCCAGTCTTTGTGCTCTGGCCCTGATGGTTTGCATCCTAAAAAAGGTAGCTGCAGAAATAATAGATGCATTGGTTGCAATTTTCCAAAAATCCTTGGAATCAGGAGAAGTAACAAGGGAATTGGAAAACTTCCATGTGACAACCCTATTTGAAAAGGGAGGGGGTCAAAAAGTGGATAACTATAGACCAGTTAGTTTAACATCTATTGTTGAGAAAGTATTGAATTAAATTATAAGGAAGTAATAGCTGAATATTTGGAAAACATCATCTAATCAAGAAAGTTAACAAGGCTTCATGAATGGAAAACCATGTCTGGCTAATTTATTACAGCTTCTTGAGGATGTCTCAACCAGAATGGATAGAGGGAAACCGGCAGATGTGTTGTATTTCTACTTCCAGAAGGCGTTCGACAAAGTAACTCACCAAAGATTGAGTCATAAGACAAGAGTCCACGGTGTTGGTGGTCGTATATTGGCGAAGATAGAGAATTAGCTAATAGGCAGGAAACAGCGAATGGGGATAAGGTGTTCTTTTTCAGATTGGTCATCTGTGACCAGTAGAGGTCCACAGGGATCAGTGCTGGGACTGTGAACGTTTGCAATATGTATTAATGACTTTGGGTAAGGAAGTGAACGTACTGTCACCAAATTTACATATGGCACTAAAATAGATGGAAAGGTAGGCTTGTGAGAGGGACACAAACAGCTTCTGAAGAGCAATTGATAGGTTAAGTAAGTGGGCAAAAGTTTAGCAAATGGATTATCATGTGGGAAAATGTGAAGTTGTTCATTTTGGAAGGGAGAACAAAAGAACAGAATACTATTTAAATGGGAAAAAAACTGCAGAAAGCTGCAACACAAAGAGACTTGGTGGTACCTGTGCACAAAACACAGAAAGTTAACACACAGGTGCAGCAGGTAATCAGGAAGGCTACTGTAGTGCTGGCCCTTATTTCAAGGGGGTTGGAGTTTAAGAACAGGGAAATCTTACTGCAACTGTACAAGGTGCTGGTGAGACCATACCTGGAGGAGTGTGAATGGTTTTGGCCCCCTTATTTAAGGGAGATATCATTTCATTGAAAGCAGTTCAGAGAAGGTTCACCAGGATGATACCTGGTATAGACTGATTGTCTTATCAACAACTGCTAAACAGGTTGGGACTCTGCTTACCGGAGCTTAGAAGAATGAGAGGTGATCTCATTGAAACATACAGGAAACTTAAGGGACGTGACAGGGTAAATGCTGAGAGGATGTTTCCCCCATGAGAGAGTCTAGGACCAGAGGGCATAATGTCAGAATAAAGGATCACCAATTTCAGACTGAGATGAGGAGGAATTTCTTCTCTCAGAGGTTTCTGAGCCTCTTAAACACCTTGCCATATGGAACTGTGGGCAGTGTCTTTATGTATACGCTAAAATACAAACATTTTGATCAGTAGGGGAATGAAGGGCTATGGGGAACAGGCAGGAAAGTGGATGTGAGGAATATCAGATCAGCCATGACATACTGAATGGTGGAGTAAACAATAGGGGGCGAACAGCCTACTCCTGTTTCTGTTTCTTATTGTCTTATGACTATCCCAATCGACATGAAAATTAATGTCCTGCCTTCCATAATTAATGTCCAGCCTTTTTTTGCCTGCCACCTTATCTCTTAATTTATTCTTAGTCCAACCAAATAGCTAATGTTAGGGGGCCTATAGACCACTCCTACCCAATGTCTTGTTGTTACTTTCTACTTCTACCCATATGGATTCTGGACTTCTAAACTAAGATCATTTCTTGAAATCACACTTACTCCATTCAATACAATGTTACCTCACCACACTTTCCTCCCTGCTTGACCTTTTGGAAAGTTGCATACTTAGTTTCTCAAAGCTTAGATTTCCTTGTAACCAGGTGTCTTTAATGGCAGTTGGCTTAATGGTATAAATCATAAGCCAGTTTGCCAGTGATTCAGATAGAAATCTAGGGATTTTCGCATTGGAGGGTCTGCTTGATAATTTAGCTCTTAACAGTTCAAAGTCTTTCAGCAGAGTTTTCTGTCTAGTTCTATTAACATCATAGTTAACTACATTGATGACAACTGTTGGACTCCTCCTCAACTACTTCAAGTTCTTTTCCAGTCCCAAGGAAATGTCTTAACCTTGGCACCAGGAAGGCACCATCACCGTCAGGACTCCTGCTAATGGCTGCAGAAACAGTGTCTATTCCCTTAATTAGATTGTCCCCTGCCACAACCACATTCATATTTCCTACCCCAACTTGAATGGGTCCCTGCACCAAGATGCCATACTCTGTAAGCGTCTTGCCTGCAGTCCCCACTCTTGCCTGCGTAGCTTGCAAGACCCTCATAACTGTGGACAACTACAAGTGCTGAAGCTCTTCAATCACACCCTCTAGGCGTTCATACTCGCCTCACCTGTGGTCATACCCTCCCGACTCAGATCACAGACCAATTCAGAATGAACTAGTTTAAGGAGTATGACCGCCCTTTAGAGCAAAGTGTCCACATAATTTTCTCTTTGCGTCTGTTGTGATGCAATGTGTGGAGCTCAGACTCCAGCTCCTCAGCTCAGATCAGAAGTTCCTTGAGCTGCAAGCATCTACTACAGATGTGTTTGCACTGGATCATATAGGTGTCAAGCAGTTTCCCAGCAGCAACACATCACCCATCCTGCCAGAATATGAGATAGTAGGAACTGCTGATGCTGGAGAATCTGAGATGACCAGGTGTACAGCTGGATGAACACAGCAGGCCAAGCAGCATCAGAGGAGAAGAAAAGCTGATGTTTCGGGTCTGGACCCTTCTTCAGAAAGACTGCATCCCAAAACCAGCCCAGCTCGTCCCCACCTCCCTAACCTGTCCTTCCTCCCACCGCTCCACTCATCCCACCTCAAGCCCCACCCCATCTCCTACCTACCAACCTCATCCCACCTCCTCGACCTGTCCGTCCTCCCTGGACTGACCTATCCCCTCCCTAACTCCCCACCTAAACTCACCTTTACTGGCTCCAACCCCACCTCTTTGACCTGTCTGTCTCCTCTCCACCTATCTTCTCCTTTATCCATCTTCCATCCGCCTCCCCCTCTCTCCCCATTTATTTCAGAATCACCTTCCCCTCCCCCATTTCTGAGGAAGGTTCTAGACCCGAAACGTCGGCTTTCCTGCTCCTCTGATGCTGCTTGGCCCACTATGTTCATCCATCTCTACGCCTTGTTATATGAGATTCTCCAGCATCGGCAGTTCCTACTATTTCTGTAACATTAATTGATGACTTGAGGATTAATGGTTCAACCGATTACCTAACCATTTTTCCAACCTTATGATGGTATCTTCAAAGATCTGAAGTCAATAATGCTGAGCCTGGTGGCTACATTGTTACAACACAAGGATAGCAAGCCAAACCAAATCAGCTCCACTATCGCTGGATCCACAACACAATGAAATTCAAACATATGTTGACCCTCAAGAATGCTCAATTGTTCCTAACCAAACTTTACAAATATCAGATCAGGTGAAACAAAAATTACAATTTATTTCTAATTGTAACTTTAGCAGAACACAGATAAATTACAAGGAAATCTCATTAATATCAACAGTCTAATCTTAATCTTCTTTGATCATTAACTTCTGCTCACAAACCGACAGACGGACAGATGGACAGACAGACACTGTTAAGGAATGAATTAGAAAAGAAAATAACAGAATTATAATTTGTCAATTCAATAATCATTTCAGTGATAAATACCAGGTCTTTGTGGAGTCCTTGGATGATGAATTAGGTTCAGACACTAGGGGTTGTATATCATGCTTGAATTCTGAAGTCACCAGTCAATGCAAACAACTTTTGCAAATCTCTCGAGACTTTCACTTCTTACAGGCTGGGATTCATTTCTCAGAACTTTCTCAGCAAAAGCCAAAAACCATTCAATCCTGGAGCTTCCAAAACAAAACTGCCACCTGGCTAAAACACAGCCACCATTAGCTCACTCTTTGTTTTTGTCTTTCCTTTTCAACTTTCTCTCTGGTTGGTTGGCAAGGCCCCAGCCCCCATTGATTGACCAATTCAGCCAACTGGAAGGTGTGCAAACAAGATTTATAAGGATGTTGCCAGGACTAGTAGGCCAGAGTTATAAGGAGAGGTTGGTCAGGATAGGACTTTATTCCTTGCAACGTCGGAGAATGAGGGGGGACCTTATTGAAGTGTATAAAATCATGAGGGGCATAGATAGAATGAATACATATAGTCTTTTTCCCAGGGATGGGGCACTGAAAACCAGAGGGCATAAGTTTGAGGTGAGAGGGGAAAGACTTAAGGAGGACCTAAGGATCAACTTCTTCATGCAGAGAGTGTCGCGTACATGGAATGGGCTGCCAGAGAAAGTGGTTGAGGCAGGTGCAATAGCAACATTTAAAAAACATTTGGATAGGTACAAGGATGGGAAGGATTTAGAGAGATATGGACTGAATGTGGGCAACTGGAACTAGCTGAGTGGGCACCGTTGTCAGCATGGACCAGATTGGGCCAAAGGGCCTGTTTCTATGCTATATTACTCTACTGTACTCTAACCAGTTGGCAGTGACTAAGTATAGCAACATCTCAGTGTTGAATCATCTACAGTGTCCTTCGACCAGTAGTTAACTCACATTATCTTTCCAGGTGAGTTGCTAACAGCAAATGACTTTTGTTCTGTCCTTTTTTTGCATAATGACAAGTTGCTGTTCAAAGTGTAATAACTCAACTTCAAATCACGGTTGCAAACCAAAAATGAGATAAATTGTGGAAAGATAATGATGGTTTCAACAAAATGAAAAGAATAAAACAGTTTCTGGCTGGTCATTCTCTTAAAATTTGCTGAGATCAGAGGCTTTTTTGTCCTATGTTTAACTGTGGTAATTAATAAAATTAAACTTTATTTAAGGAATTCTTGTGATGTAATTGGTTATGACCCTTCCTCTGAGCCAGAAGCTAAGTTTGAGTTCCATCTCAGGACTTAATAGTTGAGTGTAGTGACTGTAACAAGGTCAGCCAGGAGGACCTCATAGAATATGAGTTCCCTGATTGGGGCTGATATGCTGGTCTAAACAGGGAGCCCTGGCTGACAGATAAGAGCAGGAGTGTCAGACATCCTGTTCACTCTGAGAACTGGATCGGAGGGAGCTGGATCACTGTCAAAGCCTCTCCATGTGTAAATAAAGGGTGGCTTGTTGACTGGCTAACAGCATCTGTGGAATTATTTCATCAAGGTATTTGAGTTCATAGCCCGAGCAAACAGTTTGAGCATTAACCTGCAAATCATTCCAAATTATATCAATGGCAGGCAGTAAAGGTGTGAGAAATTCCTGGTTAGTCATGAGGTGGAAAGAAGGTTGCAGCCTTTATCGTCATTACCCACAGCTCCAGATCATAATATTCATGTATTCATACTTACGTATAAGTGCACAGTAACTCAGGGTTCTCTCAGTGAACTGTAGCACACCACAAGCTTTATTCTGTGGTAGTGCAACAGTGAACTATGAATTGAAACTTTTGTCATTCTAGGGGACTACCCAGTTCCTACTATCTCATGGTCCGCATCAGTTGCTTGAGCAAACATTTTATATATAGATGCAAATTTATCATGTCTTTTAAAGCTACTGCTTTTATACACTCTGTGGGACTGGATAATAAATTGCTTTTACATCACATCTCTTCATAGGGAGAAAATCACTTAAGGTGCTTTGTAAAAGCAAAATCACCAATTTAGGGGAGATAAAGGTCAGTCACTAAATACTTTATCAAAGAGGTAGATTTTAACGAGGTCTGTAAAACAGGTAGGGAGAGATGGAGATGATGCGGGGAAGCTGTGGTATTGTATATAAATTTCAATGTTAATTTTAATTGGAATTTGTTGACATTCGTCTTAGATCACTCACTGATATAGAAGCAGTCAGTATCGGTCCTGCAGCAGAGGGCAGAACAAAACAGTAGTTGTAAAGATTGATGCATCAAAGGATTCCAAAGGTTCTCTGATGGTTTGTCACTATTTAGTTTGCTCTGAATAAGACTGAAAAAAAATCCCTCATGCCTAATATAACTTCAAAACTCTAAACTAAACTGTTGTTTATTCATAAGCATATGACAACTGTTCAGATTTAGAGCAAGAAAAACAAAAAGAAAATGGACGCAGAAGGAGTTGCTAACTTTTTTTGTGAAGAATCATTTTTTCTGCTTTTTGTTTCAGAGTTTGAAGCCCGACCTCTGAGAAAGAAAGATATATTAATAATGTGTCAGCTCAGAATGATTGTATACATTCCTATCCTATCACAACATGCGAAAGGTCAAGTTCAGTCCTAATAGTTCACCATTAATTCACAGTTTTGCTGCTAAAATCAGCGCTAAATGTTGATAGATGTGTGTTGATTCCATGTGTGACTAATGCCTCTTTGAATTCTATCAGTGGACTTCAGTTCAATGTGTGCTGAGCACTCCACTGTGTATCACTTTACACTATTTAAGAAGACATTAACTAATAGAGTAGAATTTACTGCATTAGAGCATTATTCAAATATTTCTGTTTAAGCACTAAATCACTCTCGGGCATCTTACTGAAATGTCTATGAAGACCTCCAAGAAGTACTGAGACGCTCTTTGGCACATTTCACAAATATTGACACATTCTTGGGAACCTCCTGCAAATAACAAGGTCCTCCTAGGGATCATCTATGAATAATGAGACACTTATCTGTACTTCCTACAAATATGAACACATTCCCAAGGATTTCCTATAAAAATCAAAAGATCCTGATAGCTTCCTGCAAGCATCGGCACATTCCTGGGGACCTCCTTCAAACATTGGCTTGTTCTTGTGGATCTCCTGGAAATATTGATGCTCACCAGGAGAGCTCTTATATGTATGGTGATACAATCAGTCACAGAAAATGAGCTGAATCAATCGTACAAATAGGACTTATAGTAATTGATTGAATGAAGAGCCATTGTGGAGGCATAGTTGCAAAGTGATCAGGTTTGGGAACTAGATAGTTCAGGATAAATAACTTATAGAACAGGTAGATAAAAAGAAAAATTGGGCTAGGTTAGTCCTGTCAATAAGGGATGGAATGTAAACAGCAGAGAAAATGGCTCAGAAAAATGAGAAATTAGTTTAGTATTGTTTGAATTAAGAAGCAGCTAGGGTCAGAAATCATTCGAAGGAGTTGTTTATCAGCACTTTAACAAGTAACAAATCAGGAAATTATAACTCATGTAAAAAGAATAATATAACAATGCATGGGGACATTAATCTTCATATAGACTGCGCAATTTGATTTTGTTAGAATAGTGTATAGGAAATGAACATATCAACATATTAACAAATAAATTTGGGGCAGAAGTAGGCCATTCAGTATTTCAAGCTTGCTCTACTATTCAATGAGATGATGGCTGATCTGGTGTGTTCATTAATTTTTATAAGACTATTTTCTAGACCAATGTGTAGAGGAACCAACATTAAAAAAGAACAACAGGCTATTATGGACTTAATTTTGTGCTCGAAGTACTAATTATTTACCTTGGTTTAAAAGGGCTGCTGGGGAAAGTGACTGTGATTTGGTGGAATTTTGATGGATAAAGTGAAAACTAGAGAATTATCTAAGAAAAGTAAATAATTTATGAGGGAAAAGTTAGAATCCCTACAGTGCAGAAAAAGCCTGTGCTGACCCCTCCAAACAGCAACCCACTCAGACCCAGCCCCCCACCTTATCCTCATAACCCTACATTTACCAGGGATAACCCACATAGCCTATACATCCCTGAACCATATGGAGCAATTTAGCATGGCCAATCCACCTAACCTGGTCACTTTGGACTGTGGGAGGAAGCCAGATAACTCAGCAAAGACACACATAGACACAGGGAGAATGTACAAGCTTCGCACAGACAGTCACCCAAGACTGGAATCAAACCCAGGTCCCTGGCACTATGAGGCAGCGGTGCTAACCACTGAGCCACTGTACCATTCTACTGGAAAACTTATTAAAGGATATGACAGTAGATATGTGAAGAAGTAATGGATTATTTGAAAGTCATATACATTTCTTTAAAGTAAAAAAACCCTTACAAAAGAAATAGTTCAACTTTTGGTAACAATTGGAGTTGAAGATAAGACCACAAGACCATGAGATATAGAAGCAGAATTCAACCATTTCGTCCATTGTGTCTGCTCCACCATTCTATCATGGCTAATATGTTTCTCAATCCCATTCTCCTTCCTGCTTCTCACAACCCTTGATCCCTTTACCAAACAAGAACCCATCTATCTCTGAATTAAATACACTCAACGACTTGACCTCTGTAGCCTGCTGTGGCAGTGAGTTCCATAGATTAACCACCCTCTGGTTGAAAAACTTATCTCAGTTCTAAAGGCCAGACCCTTCACACTGAGGCTGTGCCCTTGAGTCCTAGCCCCTCCAACTAGTGGAAGCATCCTCTCCACATCCACTCTATGTAGGCCCCTCACATTCTGTAAGCTCCAATCTGATCCCCTGTCATATTTCTAAACTCCATCAAGAACAGATGCAAAGTGCCCAACTGCTCCTCATGTGACAAACCCTTCATCCCCGGGAGCATTTGCTGGACTCCCTCCAATGCCAGCACATCCTTCCTTAGAAAAGGTGCTTTTGACCAGAGACTTATACAGCCTCAACAGTCCACTCTGCTCTTGTATTCTAACTCTCTTGAAATGAATGCTAACATTTGCATTTGCCTTCTTAACTGCCACCTGAACCTGCATGTTAACCTTAAGTGAACCCTGAACTAAGACTTTCAATTACCTTTGTGCTTCAGATTTCTGAAGTCTTTCCCTGCTTAGAAAATAGTCTATGTCTCCATTCTTCCTACCAAAGTGCATTATCCCATACTTTCCCACATTATATTCCATCTGCCACTTTTTTGCACACTCTACTAGCTTGTGCAAGTCCTTCTGCAGCCTTCCTATTCCTCAACACAATCTGTCCGTCCACCTATCTTTGTGTCATCTCAAAACTCAACAACAATGCCCTCAATTCCTTCATCCAGTTTGTTAATGTATAACATAAATAGTTGTGATCCCAAGACAGACTACTGTGGAACTCCAATAGTCAATGGCTGCCAGCCTGAAATAAACTATTTTATCACCACTCTCTGTTTTCTGCCAGTCAGCCAATCCTCTGCCTTGCTCCATCATCACGGGCTCTTATATTATTCAGCAGCCTCCTGTGCAGCACCTTATCAGTCTTTCTGGAAATCCAAATAGATCATGTTTACAAACTCTCCTTTGTCTAACTTGTTTGTTACCTTCTCAAAGAATTCTAACAGACATCCCTTTGACAAAGCTACGCCGGTGCATTGCTATTTAACCATGCAGTTCCAAGTACTCTGTAATGTCATCCTTAGTAATGGACTCTGAAATCTTTCCAGCCATCTAGGTCAGGCTAACCGGCCTATAGCTCCCTGTCATCTAACTCCCACCCTTCTTAAACAAGGGTGTTACACCATGTTTTTTCAGTCCTTTGTGACTCTCTCTGACTCTATTGAATCCTGAAAGATCACCACCAATGCCTCTACAATCTCTTCAAAACCCTAGGTGTAGTCTATCCAGTCTGGGTGATTTATCCACCTTCAGACCTTTCAGCTTCCCCAGCACCTTCTCCTTAGTGATGACCATTACAATCAGCTCTGCACCTCCCCACCCCACCAACTACCTTCAAGTTCTGATATGCTGCTGGTGTCTACCACTTGTGAAAACTGATGCAAAGTATCTATTCAGTTCCTCTGCCATTTCTTTGTTCCCAAGTACTACCTCTCCAGTCTCATTTTGGTGTTAGATAAAGGCTTTATAATGTTGCCAAAAACATAGTAAGCCTGAGGATTGGGAAGACTTTAGAATTCAGAGAAGGAGGACTAAAAAATTGATAAGCAAGGTGAATATTAGAATAAATGATCAAGAAATTTTAAACAAAGTATAAATGTTGATAAAGGAATGAAAATAGGCAGAGATTAGTGAAAATACTGTGGACCAATTAGAATTAGAGACAGATGAATTATAAAGAACAATTATAATGATTAATAAGGAAATAATAGAAACATTAAATAGATACTTTGCTGAGATAGTAGGAACTGCCGATGCTGGAGAATCTGAGATAACACGGTGTAGATCTGGATGAATACAGCAGGCCAAGCAGCATCAGAGGAGCTTGTATCTGTATTCATGATAAAAAATCATAAAAACATTCAGAAAATAATAGAGAATCAAGGTTCTAGCAAGAATGAGAGCTTCAATCAATGCACTAAAAGAAACAATAGTGGAGAAATTGAAGGGACAAAATAGTCCCCCTGAATCTGATTACCAACATCCTTGGATTATAAATGAGGCCAATATTGTGGATGCAGTGGTTTTGATCTTCCAGGAATGCTTAGGTTCCAGAACATCTAATGATTGAAATGTAGCAAACATAACATGGCTACTTCAGAAAGGATGAAGAGAGACAATGAGGCATTTTTGAATGGATTGAGGATTAGCTAATGTACAGAAAAAGAACAAGAATAAAAGAAACATGTTTGTGTTGGCAGGCTGTAACTAAGGAACTACTGCAAGGATCAGTACCTGGGCCTCAGCTATTTAAAATCTAAATCAATGACTTAGATGATAGGGCAGATGGCAACTCAGCTGGGTCTGCTACTCATGCAAAGTTAGGTGGTAATGAGGATGCAAAGAGGACGCAGAGAGATATAAACAAGTTGGGTAGTGGACAAGGGCACTTCAGATGCAGTGAAGTGTGTAGTTGTCCATTTTGATAGAGAAAATAAAAGTGAAGTATTTTTGATGAGCGTTGTGAAGCTAGGAAATGTTTGCATTTGGAAGGACCTAGATGCCCTCATACATAAATTATGACGGAATTGACAAGTGGATAAAACAAGGCATAATTAAGAAGGCAAAATGAATTGTGATGCATGATGAACCTGTGTGCATTTTGTCTGTCAACCATTTTTCTATGTCTAGTGAGTTATTTTATTCTGAAGGTTTTGAAAGACAGCTAGTTAACTAGATATTTTTAAACAATATTGTAATGAATGTATTGAGTGTAACAATTTTTTGATCTATCTTGTTCATGTTTATTTGTTCATAGGATGAGGGCGTCATTGGCTAGGCCAGCATTTAATGTTCATCCCTAATTGCCCAGAGGGCAGTTAAGAATCAAACAACTTGCTTTGATTCTGAAGTCCCATGTAGGTCAGACTAAGTAGGGATTGAAAATCTGCTTTCCTAAAGGATGTTGGTAAACCAGATGGGTTTTTGCCACAATCAACAGTGCTCATGCAGTCAAACTTAGACTGGCTTTTAATTCCAGATTTGTACTAAATTCCAATTTCACCAGCTCCCATTCTGGAATTCAAAAATGTATCCCCAGAACCTTAGCAGGTGGGTTTGGATTACTGGTTCAATGACATTACTGTTATTCAGCACGTTCTTAACCAAACCTGAAATAAGACGCTCACAGTCAGTCGTGGCTCTTAACTGCAATTGTTTAAACTTCCTTATTGTAGTTTGTGGAAATGTCTCTGCACAAAACATGTGCCACTAATGTTTGAACAATAGTGCTTATAATTTGAGGAAATAGGGACTATATTCTGCAGGTTTCATTCTGCAGGCTAATAAGACAGAGATTGCATCTGACTAATTCATACTGCCTCTCATACACATTACATGCTTATCCAGGTGCAAGTTTAAAGATGTCTCTTTGCTCAAACACTGACACTTTAACTCTTAGCTTTAATAGCATCGTATAACAAATGTGCTGAATAGCTATAAATCTCTTTCATCTTGAAGCAAGAGCCAGTACTGGCTGCCCACTGATTGAAGAAACTGTAGAATTAATTCAAAGTAATGCCTTAAATTGACAGTAGTGAAAAATATTGGATAGTAAAGTGGGATTGCTAATTGTCATTCTAAAACAGCAGATGTTAAAATCCAGTTCTATCAAGTTCATTCAATTAAACTTTGAAATAAGTGAATGTTGTTCACACAGGGTGTGTTTATATTTCAAAATCATTTTAAACCCAACGCTTTTTTTACATGCACATCACTATCTGCATTTTTTTAGTTGTGTCACAAATTTTTATTCTGTTAATTTGAAAAATATTCAAAATTCTGCATTTGAAGAAATTCTGTTGCAACAAAGATAGTACACAGATTGAAAATGTCATGCCGATCCCTGCCTTGATGCATGTAGAGACATACAGGATGTGCAGAGAAAGGAAACGAGCTTTAAAACCCATTTCTGATTATGACATTTAATGAAGCCTCTGAAATATGTGAACATCATCCATGTGGGTCACATTTACTTTCTGGCACCATTGAATTACTTTTTTCAAAGCCAATTCTGTTAATTGCATCAGTTAAAGTTGGTGCTATGTGAGTGTTTCAGGGAAGTAGTTGCTAACTGCACTTTAAATTAATCCAATGTTTTTACCCAAGCTTGATGTGGCTTGTTCCGAAGTCAGAAGTTCAGATTCTGTTAAGGTTGCTGGTGCAAGAAAGAGTAGGATTCCTATATTTAAAGAAGCACAGTTACAAGAAGATACAACCACAACCGTAAATGCTTTCCTAGTTTCTGCAGAAACATATAGGGTGCACAAAGAATTGAAGTGTATAATGCCCTGCGGATTGTGGTGGCAGAGGTGACAAAAACAGCAGAAGGCACTGGTGTGATTCCAGTTAATAATAATTTTTGACCGTCTTTTATTTTGATTAACCATTGGGTTGATTTGTTGGTCAGAACCTGGTGTATATGGGAGAGTACGGAGCACTGGAACTCATCATCCTTGCGTGGCTGCTAATAGCTGGTGGTGGATGCACACACACTATCTGCATGTCAACCAAACCAGCCATCTTTCTCACTATTTTTTGATAACACACATTGACACAATGCCCTCCCTCATGCAGGAGAAATTAAGGCAAAGCCAACACAGCCACTAAGTTGACAGAGAGGGCAAAATCTGCATGTTCTAAACTACATGAAGAAAGTTGTAACTGTCTTTATGGAAAGTCTGGTGATCCCCAATTGGGTTGAAGCCCTTGAAGATGAGTTGCACTAATATTTTGTGCTCTCTAAATGAGACACAAATGAGGCATATGGAATCTTTTTATTTGAACTTCTTAGATATGATCATTTACAGCTAAGCTAATACGTACAGTGGCAAAATATTTAGACGTAACCTCTGCCTCAAGTACGACAGTGCAGAGAGCCTGTGGTCATGTCAGAACATCCTTTTTGTTATTTAGCTTATTTTTATAATCAACCTGTTCGGAGATGTTATTACGTACCTCTAGAGCTGGTGAGGCTTGAACCCAGGCCTCCCAGTTCGGGGGTAGGGATATGACCACTCAGTGGACCACAGCAGGATCAGGTACTTTGTCCATTTGGAAATTAAGGGACATCACTCCCAACGGTGAGAACATAACAACCCCTTTCTCCCCAAATGTTAGCTCTTGTATGGGAAAAGTGAAAGCATGAAACCATTGGGGAATAGCAAAATGAGTCCTACAGAGACAGGGATTGCAAACTTGACAACTATAGAAGTCTAACAGCCCAATATTTTTTTAGTTGGTTTATAACAGTTTCAAACCTTGTACATAACCTTCTGGAAATATAAATTTTAATATTGATTTATCGTGGCCTGCAGACATGTCATCAGTGTCTTCTTTCTGCTCTCGTATTCCATCACACATTCATCATCTGTTTCTGTTCTTTTGTGCTCCGTGCGCACAATTGCAACATGTTATACTTCCCTCAGATGGCTTCTGTTCCTTCTCAGTGTTGCTTCATTAGGTGTCATGACTTTATAAGACCTAGGTCATGATACACTTTGGAAACCTGTGTGGGTAAGTAGGTTCACACTGTGGGATGCATGACTCTGTGGTAGTTTCACACCTGCAGGCTGGTCATTCACCATCCTCATCCTCCTTTGTTTGTCAAGGAATGTATTCTGTATCTTGGACCATTTGGATTGGCGATGGCTTGACAAAATTATTCTCACTTACTTTCCACATAATGTATGTTGGTGATGGTAAACCCACATCCAGAGGCTGCTGCAACATGATAACAAGAAAATTTTGCTTTGCTTTCCCATATTTCAGGTTGAGTGATTTAGTGGTGTGAACCATTCACTTAGTGAGACCATTTGAACTGGGATAAAGCAGTGAGGATTCACATGGTTCATACCCCATTTGGCACACATGTCCCTGAAAGCGTAGATACAAACTATGCTCCATTGTCAGAAATGATTTGTTCAGGTACACTGAACAGACTGAATATGGCACTCAATGTCTCTATCGCAGACTGGTTAAAATATTCTTTACCTATCTGATAGTTGGAAAGTTGGACAAATAATCAGTGACTAAAATGAAGTTACCTTCATTCACATTATATAGATCAGTAATGATGTGGGACCAAAAACTAAGAGAGCTTTGTGCAGATGAAGAGATTCTCTAAATTTCTGTAGTGAGTTGCTCTGATGTGCCTTGGATATCTGTGCTAACTTTTCAATGTCATCGTTCATCCGTGGCCAATAGATTGTATCATGTGATAGTCATCTCGAATACTGCATATCAAAAGGTCCTCACTGTAGCTGTGATAATGTCCTAGCCAAAATCTTCGGACATAAGTACATGCTTTTCATTGAAGATAATGTTTTTGAGATACCGAACTCTATCCTATAACACCAAAAACATCTGAAATTCAGTGCCTCTCTGTTATCATTACTAATAATATCTTTCTGCAGTGTTTCTGTTGAACATCATTAGCTGTTTCTGAATGAAGTTGGTTGCACATCTGTAGACCAAATTGCAATAGAGTGATTCTGACCACATCTTCCACCTCCATGGCCATCCTGCTGACTTAAAGATTCAATGGAACATCTCCATCCTTGTTCATATTTGGTAATTTTCCCAATGTATCCAAAGTGACAATTTTGGTAGCGAGTTCGTAGAAGTGTCCTTGTACTTTTTTCAAGAGTTGTTGTAGTACAGGTGGTGCGAGTGGTTTGAACCAAATGATTTCCAATATTTTGTGGTCAGTGGAATCCAGTGATGCTCAGCATGCCAGTAAGTATTTCATGCTTTATGTTGCAACAATTGGATTGTGCTTGCAACAGATTCTTAAATCCACAGGCAATTGGTTTTCTACCTTGCATATTGCATGCTCCCAACAAAACTTCGACTTTTAGGATCATCTTTGTCCTCGGGCGTAATATTACAGGCTGCAGTTTCCTACTTATGATACTTTTTTGAGAGACTTGAGCATATGTTAATAGTCTCCCTGCTATGTGTTATAGCACGTCTATTTTTCAAGCCTCTTTCAGTGATTATGCTTATTTGGAAAAAATCTTAATGTACGGTGCCAATGATTTTTAAGGGTAAAGATGACTCATCTTACATTTGTCTTTACTACTTGCACCGTATTAAGCATTTGTCTTACAATTTCAACATTGCCTGGGTCAGGATGGCTTCCACAATTTGAATACAGAGAGCCAATTCAAACTGAATTGACTTACATTCACATGTCACTTATTGCTGTTGAAATGACACTTTCGTGGTAATCAGTGAGAAAAGTTTCTGATCATTATTTTCTTTGGTTTTGCCTGTTACCACTGTCACTGGCAATTCACATTCATCTGAGGACATTTCCTGCAAGTCTGTCCACTTGCTGTTAGAACAGATCTTGACTGTCTCTACTAGTCTCTGGAAGCAATCATTTCAAATTTGGTGTCTGAAAGTAGTGACATCCTGAGATTCCTTCACAATGTGAGTTATTCCAGCTCCTGTGTGAATGGTGGTTGCCAGTTTTCTTTGTGAAAATGGTATTGATTCAGGCAAAATCATTTTGTTGGTTGAGTTCATGCACGAAGAATCACAGAAGTTTTACTGTGCAGAAGGAGGACATTCTCCCCATGTACTAGGTCTCCAAATGAGCATTATGATGAGGCTATTCTCCTGTTTTTTACCCTTACCTTTGGACAGTGTTTCTGTTCAAATGATCATCTAATTCACTGTTGAATGCCTCAAGTAACTACCTCCATCACATTTTTAGGCAGTGTATTCTAGACCCAAAACACTTTGTTTGAAAAGGATATTTCTCACATCACATTTATTGCTTTTGTAGACTTTAAACTTATTTCTTCCGTTTCTTTATCCCTTTACAAGCAAGAACACTTTATCCCTCTTAGTGTTGCCCAGACCTCTCATGATTTCGAAAAGTTCTATCAGATCCCCTATTAGCTTTTTTCTCTTCTGAGAGGTCATCCCTAATCTCGCCAATCTATCCTCATAACTGAAGTTTCTCATTCCTGATACCATTCTTGTATACTTCTTCTATACTCACTCCAAAGTGTTCACATCCTTCCTATATTGTGCTGTCCAGAACCATAGACAATTCTCAGCTGAAGGCTAACAATTGTCTTGTATGAGTTCAGCATAACCTCCTTTTTTGCTCTAAGTTGTTATTAATAAAGCCTGGTGTATGCTTCATCAACTACTCTCTCTATCTTCAATGATCTATGCACATATGACCCAGGTGTCTCTGATCCTGAGCTCCCTTAAGAATTGTTTTCATTATTTTATACTGTCTGTCCATCTCCTTCCTCTCAAAATACTTCAGCTCACACTTCTCTGTATTAGACATCATCTGCCACATCCAACATTTTGTCTATGTTCTTCTGAAGTTCTACATTGTCCCCATAATTTACATTCACAATGTGGAACAGTTGTTTGTTCTGGTTAGAAGTTATTCCACTCTGAGTCACCATTTCATATTGTCTTGCTGTGAAGTCGGTTTCAGGTTACATTTTTGTAGGTCTTTGGCACATTGTTTGTTGTTTTTGCCAAACTGTTCTACTGGTCTTCTAGTTGATTATGTTCTGTTATAGCCTCTGGTTGCATCCTTGGAGCCAGATTTCTCAGATAGGTGGGCCATAGGTGATACTAAGCTCGGCAAAGATCCTTGAATGTGGAACAGTTTTGCAGTGAGTGCGATAAACACAAAATCTTGCTTTTCCTATCCTGGCCACAATATTAGTACAGTTTGCTGCAACTAATGCTTGCAGTTATTGTTGTTTGACTACAATAGCTTAGTATTTTCGACCATCTATTAGCAGTGAGTCTATACTGTGACTTTTTTTAATCAAGAGGCATTTTTGAAACTCTTTGATAAGAGTTGAGGCAATCACCAACTCCATTATCTTGTCCAACAGCCCAGCTGCTGACAAGTGCATTTGTTGCCCTTGTTTCAACAGTGACTGACAAACTAATGCCTTGCTTCCTTTGGATTTTGCTAGCATGAGAACTTTTCAAAGTGTTGGATTCTGAATTTGACTCTTAGGTACAGCTTATCTTCTGGCACTCTCCATTTCTTTACAGTATTTTTCAATGTCTTCTTCAGTTAAGGGGTATTAACCTTGTATAACCCTTTGTTACCAACTGCTATGAGTATTATCAAAGCTTGCCTAACCAGGTCCGCAACTGCTTGATGTAGTCGAAAAACTGCATCTTTTGTTGAAAGAGTTGGAACTTGAATAAGAGACACATGGCTTTCCAGTTCAGGATAAGGGATTTGGTATTCCTGCTGTTTATTTGTCTTTTCTCTTTTACTTAACTGTGGGTACTTCTGTGCTTTTAGCTCTGTACTTAGAGTCCTTTCTATTTATTAGCTTGAGATGTGCTTTAGGGCTTGTTCTGTTCACATTTCCTAAATGCAGTTTACTTTTTTTTTGTTAATGTTTGAATTTAAGCACGCTTTGTTTAGTTTACCATGGTTCCTGAAAGTCATTTAAATTTGAAATAACATATATAAAGAGTGGATTTGAATCAATGAGCTGCCTGCATAAACTTAATCAATTTGAGGTGACAATCAGTTTGGCAATAACTTTTTTATTCCCTTTTCTGTAATGTGGAACTTCTGGATTGTTGTTACTGTTTGTTTGCTGCTGCTGTCCTTGGTATTCAAGTTAGTAAGGGTGGTTTACTGAATGACCCCAGCAAGCGCATTCCACTCAACTGCATTTTGTAAAACTTAAAGAGAGTTTCTGTACTCAAAAGATTAACACTGTTCTTTTTGTGTCCATATAAACTGCCAGTCCTGCTGTGTTTCTCCAGCATTTTCTGTTTTTATTGCAAATACCCAGCATTGGCAGTATTTTTCTATGATCTATGGAATCCATGATACTGTTGCAAAATTGTTCCTGTTTACATATTTTTTAAAGCTCCCACAATTTTTATTTGGTTTCCTTAAAATTTATTCTCAATTTATTTTCTCATTCTTTATCAATTTCCTCAACATCATTTGTTGATTTTAAAACCCTGTCAATCCTTTGGCAATATTTAGCAATGCTATAAACCCTTTCTTTTAATCCAATCTTATCTCTAACATCTACAGTTGACCAAAGCTGTAATAGTAAAACTTCTCTTTGTCAAGGATCATCTGTCTTATTCTCAGCCAACTCACTGTTCATATTAACTTTTAAATTGATAATCTGCTTGGGGACTTGACTATGCCATTCTCAAATTTGACTTAAAAATCTAATGTATCATGAATACTATTCCCTGGGGTATCATTACTATTTTACTGTAGTAATATTAATTAGCCTTGGCCTCTTATACAATAAGATTTCAGACTGTTTGTATATCGACGCACATTTTTCTCATCTCTCAGGTCTACAGGATTGCCCCATCATTGATTTCTGGACATATTGTCTAGAAAACTATCCAAATGCATTTCATGACTTCATCCTTCAAGATTTTTTTTGGCAATTTGTTTTGCCAGCACAATTGCATCCTCCGTAATTATTGCATTATCTTTGCTACATGATCCTCTAATTTTTCAATTTAGATTCTATGCAATACATTATAAAATACTATTATAGGGTTCTTTCAACTAATTCCACCAGTTCCTTTGTTATTTCTTAGCTCCGCCTAAACTGATTTTAAATTTAGGTTTCTGGTTCAAGTCTTTTTTCATGTTATCACCTTTGCCTCAATGTTTATAATCTATGCTGACAATATCCTTTTACATTCTGCAGCCAGGGAATTCCAGATTCCCTTTAACTTTAATTTTATTAGGGTTCCTTGGTGGTATACTCAGCCAAGTGTTTGATATCAAGGACAATTTCACCTCAGCTCTGGAACTGAGCTCCTACCCCAATCTACCAATTGTCAAAGTGAAAAAAATGTGTGCTGGATTGGATTTTTGCTTTTTCTGTATATGACATATCTCAATAATCTTCCACTTTGTTGGGTAGATACCAATATTCCAACTCAACTGGAATTACTTGAACAGGGAAGTGGCTAGTTCCTGAGCATAAATTTTCAGTGCCTAAGTCAATACATTATTGTGGCTCATTGCCTTTGATGCAGCCAGCCCATTTCTTGGCATGTTCTTGAGTAAATCCAATTGACTAAATATTAGCACCTGTGATAGTTGGGAGCTCAGGAAGCATTCAGTACTTTGTGAACAGCTGGCTGTTTGAACCGAATGTTACTTGGGAATTCGGTACCAGTGGGGTTTCGTGGATAAATACTTCTCTAGTTTTAATTTACGTTAACTTAGAATTTTATAACTTCAAAAGAAACTGCAAAGAAGATAAGATAACAAGATGTAGAGCTGGATGAACACATCAGGCCAAGCAGCATCAGAGGAGCAGGAAGGCTGACGTTTCAGGCCTAGGCCTGTCTAGACCCTTTTTCTGAAGAAGGGTCTAGGCCCGAAATGTCAGCTTTCCTGCTCCTCTGATGCTGCTTGGCCTGCTGTGTTCATCCAGCTCTACATCTTGTTGTCCCAGATTCTCCAACATCTGCAGTTCCTACTATCTCTGAAAGAAGATAAGACTCCTAGTTTACACAGAATATCTGCCAGTTGCAACTATCTGTCAATCAACTGAAACTTGTTGCCTTAATAAGTATTAATTGCTGCAGGAAGTTAAATTAACATCTGTAACTTCAGTGTTGAGTCATTAACTCCCTCTACAAGTAGTCAGTATTTCCCATTGTACAGAGTGGCATAACACAGAGTGCTTCATGAACTGAATGCCAAGTCAGAAATTCGGTGCAAATGAGAACTGGTTGCAGAGGGAAAGAATGAGATTTTACTAAAAATTATTTTCAGTTTGCTCAGGCAAAGAATTCGAAAATCATTGTTCTCAAAGATTGTTAGTATGGCTTTAAGCAAAACTTGCAGCAAAAAAAAAGCAATCCACAAAACTGAATAGCTGCTGTGAAGGAAATATTACTGAACAGAAAACTTCCTCAGAGAATCCAACAGAACACAAAACGTCCCCAAAAGCCTTTCATAGCATATAATAAAGGAAACACGTATTTATGAAAACAAAGAGAATATTAAGTGACCAGTAGCAACTTCAAAAATCTGAATCAAGTACCCAAAAAAAAGGATGGTTATCCGACACCAGGAGCAAACTTGATTGCTTCAGGGAAGGGTGGTAGGAATTTCACTTTTATCCAAAACATTCGGCTGAGGAACAAGGTTAAGACTTCAAACAGCAAGTGAAGAAATTTCTGATCCATTTAGTGCGTGAAAAAGTTAACTGCAGCAAGGTAACTCTTCAGGTATCGACTTATAGAAAATAAAATTTAAAAATCCAAAGATCAGAAGTTCAAAGTATCAAAACTTTAACAGTGAAGTTAGTAAAATCTATTATTTTGATGGTTTGAATGTCAAATTCAAAGGTGTGTTTAGCAACTAAGAAGTTTTATTGACTTTATCACTGAAATACAAAACAAAAGGGATTAGAATAAAGAGCACAAATCTGATTTTGTCGTTTGAATTCAGTGCAAAAACATATCAAATGGAGAAAAATCAGCAGGAATGATATCTCAGCAGTCATCTTCCATATAATAAAACAAATCATTGCATTAATTCACCTTTGATACGGTCAAAAACTCATTGAATCTTACCGACTGAAGCCATTTTGAGAAAGTAATACAGACATTTATGTATAAGTTATACATTTAGAAATCCTTCAGCCAATTTGGAAAGGGATTATCTTCATTCACGTCTATGAAAAAGCCATGTTAGTTATGGTAAATAAAACTTTGTTTTGGAAAAAATATTACAACACTAGAAACTTGAAATAGTTTTCAGTTTTAGCATAACAACAATAATCATTACAAAGATTCAACAAAGATTCAACATCAGATTTATAAAGCCACAAGGCCACACAATGGGGTATAGTACAAGGAAAAATAAAATCCTAACAAAAATCTTCCAATAATCAACAACTTCAAGTACCTACAAACAATCAAGTAACGTGATAAAGTTCACCTGTACCAATCCTTCCACCAGAAGTGTTTAAGCTTTCCTGCCCATTTGATAAAGCGGTAACTTGCTATAGGCAGAAATCTCAATTCCTAAGATTTTGAACAGTTTCTGAATTGGACATCAAATCAAATCCAGATCAAGTTAGCTCAGTTTTCCACTACATGGACGAACATCAGATCGTGTGTTAAAGACAGGAATATGAAAAGAAATAGCTTACATTTAACAGATTAAACAGCTTCTGATTAATATTTTATTTCAAGAAGAAATAGAACACTGGTAAAATCATACTGCAATAGCAGGTATAAACTCCCAGGAGAGTTTAAAGAGTGGACGCACAAGTTGTAAATGAAACTATGTGAACCATGTGACTATGGAAACTTACAACAAGAGCTCATTTTTTAGACAAAATTGTCATTTATCCCTGAGATAAATCAGTTACTGAACTTCTTCAATCAAAGGACCATCTAAGTATACAGCAAGCAGTCCAAATAGCAATAGAGAGAGAGTCCAGAAAGTGGTTCAAGAAACATTACACAGCAAATGTTCTATTTAATGCAGAAGATTCTACAGAAAGTGTTGAACTTTTAAAGTAGGATAAGTCATCTGACCAGGGGTGACCGATCTCTCATTTGAACACTATATGGCATATGACAGCTTCAACATGAAGTCCTAAACAAATTAATGCTACAGTACCTTGTCACAGGGTCGTCCAGCCTTCCACCAGCAGTATAATCCTTATAACAAAACAGTTCATGTCTCGATGATGTATTAGTCTGAAGCAGCAAATCAAATTGTTCCCACCCATCAAGTAAGCTCATACCTTGGAACAGAACCTTGAAAAAAACATTAATATTGCAAGGGAACAATCTTTGCATTAAAAAAATGAACAATGCTTGGATGAGCTATGTCATTTCTTTCTGGGGGATCAACAATGATATTCAATGCTAAAAATACAGCAGAAGGAGAATAATCACCTCAAAATTCTAATATACTCCTGCAGTTAAGTCACTCCAATTTTCTTGAGCCTGGTCAATCAAAAGTCTGATGCAACCGAAGTCAGCAGACAAAATTCAAGATCACAACATATATCTAGATTTTCCAGATCCATATATCAGAAATCAAGTCAAAGCCTTTGGAAAGATTAAGAGAAAACGTAGAGTACATGTTGTAAAACAAATAATCTAGCTAGTTCATTTAAGATTATCTCTAACTGTTAATCAATATTTATTACAGGCCAAAAAATCTTGGCAAGGTGCGCTGTGTAAGAGCTTTAGGACACTGGTTCTATCTTGTGATGATGTCACAGAGCTGCGTATCATTGAGTATAAATAGCACAGTGTGGTTGGATTTAAAACACTCTTGAATGGAAAGGATTCAAAAGAAAAGAGTGAAATTAAATGTACATGAACATAAGAAGATGATTGACTAGTGTTGGAATATGTGCAATTATCATTTGTAGCACAAATTGGTGGCAATATATTAAAAGAAGTGTTATTTTAATGTCTAAGCCTAAACACTTTTCTTGACTTTATCTTCTCCTTAAGCGTTCTGTCTTGAATTAAAAATCATAGTGTAGCAAGAAACCACACAATTTAAAACAAAACAAGCCTTATGTTAAATAGAACTTTACAGGAAGGTTTGCCTGTGAATCAGATAGGTATACTGGTCTACCATGTACTGGAAGAACCTTACCATTGACTTTGAGCAGCAGGTCAAGGTACTTCATACCTGGATTGATCAGCAAACTGAACATGGCTGCCTTAAGTTGGTGGAAGAGAAAAAGAATATGGCAGTAATAAGAACTGTATATTCAACTTGTGGTTAGTGTTCACAGCAGCTGCAAAAGGCAGCTCCAAAGGTTATGTTACAAGCAATTTCCTGTGTCAAGGATATCTCCTCATGGCTGAAGGTAGACTTGAGTAGAAAGGGAAGGATCCAGCTGACTTTATTAATGTAGCAACCAACAACATAAAATCATAAGGCATAGGAGCAGAAGTAGGTCATTCAGTCCATTGAGTCTGCTCTGCCATTCAATGAGTTCATGGCTGATTTGATAATTGTCAGCTCCACTTTCATGCCTTTTCCTCATGACCCTTGATTGTACTTAATGACTCAGCCTCAACAGATCTCTGTGGTAAAGATTCACTATCTACTGAGAGAAGAAATTCCTCACCACCTTCGTCCTAAATGTGTGATGCTTTATTCTGAGATTGTGCCCTCTGACCTTAGTCTCTCCCCAATGGGAAACAACCTTTCCATGTCTACCCTGTCAAGTCTCCTAAGAATCTTGTATATTTAAATAAGGTCACCTCTGTTTTTTCAAGATTCCAATCCACTCAACCTTTCTTCATAAAGCAGACCCTCCATACCTGGCATCAGCCAAGTGAACTTTCTCTGGACTGCCATCAATGCCAATATATCCTTTGATAAGGGGCCAAAAGCAGTTCACAGTATTCCAGATATGGTTTGACTGATGTCTTGCATAGAGTTAAGAAAATCTCCCTACTTTTATACTCGATCTCCTTTTAACCAATGGCTAACATTACATTTACCTTTCCCAATACTCATTGAAATTAGATGCTAGCATTAGGTGATTCGTGGGCGAGGAGTCTCAAATCCCTCTGATCCACGGCTTTCCACATTCTTTCTCCATTTAAATAATATTCAGCCCCCAACATTGACATCTAGGAACAATGATCTACTAAGGCAGTTTGAACAGTTAGAAATCAAACTAAAACACAGAGCCTCAATGGTTATAACAAGCATGGGGCTGGATGAACACAGCAGGTCAAGCAGCATCATAGGAGCAGGAAAACTTGACGTTTCGGG
>JAHRHZ010000218.1:10937709-11038180 GCA_024137785.1 Ginglymostoma cirratum | reverse complement strand
CCCGAAACGTCAAGTTTTCCTGCTCCTATGATGCTGCTTGACCTGCTGTGTTCATCCAGCCCCATGCTTGTTATCTCGGATTCTCCAGCATCTGCAGTACCTTTTATCTCTGCCTCAATGGTTATAATGTCTGACTCGTTACCTTAGTCACATGCTAATTAAGCAAAGCATCAAATTGATAGAGAATGAAATATCTGGTTTAGAGTGATGATTAATAAGGGCATATGATTCATGGGACACTGATACCAGCACTTGGAAAAAAGAGAGCTTTCAGACTGACTGGGATCAATGTCCTGGTCAAACTGTAGATTGGGCTTTGAACTATGGAAGTGGGGAGGGTCAATTGAAGGAAAAGCTCTGGTTACAGAGCAATGTAATGATATGGATAAAGGAATGGAACTTGGGGGATGGGAACAGATACAGCATTTAATCATCAGAGTAAATCAGCTAATACAGTCCATGGAAATATTAGTAGAAAAAATAAATAAAGGGCTTTTTGATCTGAATACAGAAAACATTTGTAACGAGATTGAAGAACTGGTGGCACAAATATAGAATATTTATTAACATTTAATTGCCATTGCAGAGATATGGTTACAAAGTGACCAAAGTTTGGAAAGAAATATTCCTTAGTACACAAATATTTTGAAACAACAGACAGAATGGTAAAGGAGGAGGAGCATTCCTGATAGTAAAGGACTGCTTAAGGACAGCAGTGAGAAATAATCTTCAATCTGGGAGTTGAATTGAAGGGGTAGAAATTTAGGAAAAGTAAAGCGGGCATACTTTATGGATTCTCTAAATGTCATTGTGTTGATGGAGTATTATGCTCCCACAGGCCAAAGATGTGCAGGTTAGCTCCACTGGCCATGCTAAGTTGCCCTGAAATGTCCAGGGATGAGCAGGCTAGGTGGATTAACCATGGTTAATGCAGGGTTTATGGGGATAGGGTGTGGCACTACGTTTGGGGGAGTGCTTTTAGGAAAGTTGGTAGAAACTCAATGGGCTGAATGGCCACTTTCTGCACTGTAGGGATTCTAAGACTCAACTAGGAAAGAAGGTATTTTATTTCCAGTATTATGAAATGAGAGATGGTCAAATAGTAGCCTCATCTTGAAAAAACTCACTAGCATAAAGCGATCATAATGCAAATAATTCTCTATTAAATCTGATAGTACTACAAGTCACTCTCAAATAAAAATCTTACATAAAGTCAAAATATACTTTATAGGAATGGAGGCCAGTGGGGTTTGGGTGTGGGTGCGTTCTGAGTAAGATTGATTATGTAGACAAAAAATAAATTTCAGAAGATAAATATGCAGTGCGAAACATTTAAATAAACAACTTCAAAAACACATTCCATTGAAGAACAAAAAAACCTACAAGAAAGAAACATCCAGGGCTTCTCAAGGAAATTAAGGATAATATTAGTTTAGAGAATATATGACAATACAGCAAAGAATAACAGTAAGCCTGAGAATTGGGAACATTTTAGACATTAGCAAAATGTGTAACAGAAAGGAAGAAAATACAATACAGTTTGAGTGTAATCTAGCCAGGAATATAAAAACAAACCTATTTGTCTATGAGATTTCATAGACTTTCGAGACATATTGCGCCAAATGATTTATTTGGCTCATCATTCAATGGGAAGAAACATTTGGTTTTAGTAAGGTGATCTCAAAAGTAGAAAGACAGTAATATTTAGTTAGACAATTTTTGTTTTTCAAGTCTGGTGATTCTTGCATTGAGTATTTCTGACTACTTAGCTCCCAGTGACACCCCTGATGGACATTTCCCTTGTATATCCCAGAACGATTTACTGGCAATCAACAGTAGCTATGCCTTCAGGTTCATTTCTGAGCTGGTCTGAAGCAATTTTAAACTGGGAAATCTTGCACGAGGCTGGACAATTTGAGTTACATGTAAACATTGTGAAATTTTTATTGTGGTAACATTATCAAATCTTACTACCAGTCTGCAGGCAAATGTGGACGGAGTGCAATTCCATATCAAAAAAATCAATTAAACTGGAGGCTTTCGTGTCTGAATAGGTAGATGAAAGCCAATTCTTCATTGACACTGGGGATGGAATGAATCTGCTCCATGATAAAGGAAACAATTGAAACCATTGCAAATTGACCCAATTTGATAACTTAACTGTCGTGCAATCTTGAGCAAATCTATTCTTGGCTTTTCCAATATATTAGCAGGAAACTGAAAACTGACAGATGACTGTACTGATAAATATGTTTGAGGCTGTTCCTATTGTTTGCAAAGGGAGACTCTACCTTATTTAATCATTTATACATTTAACTGGTTTACTCATAAACATGTTCTTCTGCCAGCTGCTTGGAATTGGATGCAGATGCGTAAGGGAAAAATTTCAGCTTACAACATTGCAACTTTCTTTCTCCACAGGAGTGGCGGCATTGTGTCTTCCTGTTGCTGGTCTGGTGACTTCATTGCCAGGTTCCTGACGATAACTGGATCCAGATGGGACCTACTATTCAAAATATTTGATTGCAAAATACTGTCCCCATAATAGGCCTATATTTTTCAAACCAGTTTCTACATAATGCTTTTCATCTGGGACTGTTGTAAACTGGAAATGCCTTCCCACAGGCTATTTTAAAATTCAGTAGTTTAGAATAAATTATACAGTGAGTTAAAAGCACAATGAAAACAGATCATGGTCCTACTTAATACTTTAATAATACAAGCAACAACACTTCTGTACATTACTATGTCCACATCAGTCAGGATTTATATGGTGCATCATCCGTACTTCAGTTGCATTGCTGTCCTGTCCACTAAAACAGTACACTGCACATTTACTCCCCGAATTCTATGCTCATCTGATAATATAAGTTGCTTAGCAACCACTTTTCTTTTAAATACCATAAATATTTAAGACTAAGTAAAAGACATGAACTGGAAACCTGGGCACAATTAAGCCATCAGGAACTGAGGAAAATAAAAACAAATGTTCACGTGGAGAAGAAAGTACATTAGTGCAAGGTGGATTTCTACACAATTCGTTGCTTAGAAGATTTAAGTAAGGTTATTATTTGTGAACCATTTTACAGAGGTTTATCAGAAGAAGGGTCACTGGACCCGGAATGCTAACTCTGCTTTCTCTCCACAGATGCTGCCAGACCTGCTGAGTTTCTCCAACAACGTCTGTTTGTGTTTCTGATTCCCAGTATCCGCATACTTTTGGATTTTCTTTCTCAAACTAAGGGCCTTGTGCCACTATTGCAGTGTCCCTATCTCTGGGCAAGAAGGTCCTGGTTTAACTCTCACCGGACCTAGAGCTGCATTCCAAATCGTTTGAACAACATGTGACTGATTTGGAGCAATAACTGTTTTCACATAACACCATACAAGAAGGAGAGAGGTTTCTGGGACAGTCATACTGGACGGTGGTCACTCCCCATCATGATAGACAGGCAAGGAAGGGTGCGGTTGTGACAGGTGAATAGATGACTATCTGCAGAAATGAAAGGAGGCAACAGGTCCAGGAAACCCAGAACTCCTTACAGTTGTGTAACAGGGATGAAATTTTAGAAGCCTATTTAGTGAGCAACACCACTGAGTCAGGGTTGATGACTTGAGAGGAAACTGCAGTACCATGGTACATGAGACTGCTTTTGGAAAAGAGAGTGAGGCTGGTAGGCAGGCTATAAAGATGATAATAGGAGGTGACTCAATAATTTGAGGGATAGATAGTCTAGCTTGCATTAGAGGTCACTAGTTCCATATAATCTGGTGCGTCCCAGGTGCAAGAATTTGGACATAACAGAATGGCTGGATAAACCTCTGGAAATGGAGGATGAACAACCGGTAGTTGTGGTCCCTGTGGAACTGCTAACAGGATTTAGAGGATTTGCAGTATCAGTTTAAGGAGTTGGGGAGTAGTTTAAAACACAGGACCTCCAGGGTAGTGATGTCCGAAATACTACCTGTGCTGTAGGCTTCACAATAGAATAATAGAAATCCTACAGTGTGGAAAGAGGCCATTCAGCCTATCAAGCCACACTGACACTCCAAAAAGCAATCCACTGAGACCCAGGTGCCCCACTCTAGCCCTGCAATTACAATGGCTAATCCACCTAATTCTTGAACACTATCAGCCAACTTAGAAAGCCCAATCCACCTAACATGTACATTGTTGGACTAGGGGAGGAAACCAATGCAGACACAGGGACAATGTGCTAACTCTGTACAGTCACCCAAGGCTGGAATTGAACCAAAGTCCCTGGTGCTGTGAGGCAGCAGTACTAACCACTGAGCCACCTTGCCACCCAAATTTAGGGAAAGGCAGATTAGGGAGGCAAATGTGTGGCTTGAGGGATGGTATGGAAGGGAGAGGTATGGAAGAGAGAAAGTTGTTCAGAGAGATGGACGTCACTTGAGCAGAAATGGAACTAATCTCCTGGCTGAGAGAGTAAATAGTGTGGTGAGGGTGGATTTGAACTTGTAAGAGGGAACTGACTAACAGGGCTAGTTTTGGAAATACCACAGAAGGCAGAAGAGAGAAGATGGGGAATGGGGAAAAAAGAAGTGGAAGAAGGCTTGAGTGTTGATAGTGAGCCAGGAAATAGTTTCCTTTCAATGGCCAAGACAGAAATAAGGAGAGAGTTAAATGTTATGCATATTAATGCACGGAGTATCATGAAGAAAATTGGGGAATTGGAAACAGAAATTTGTTTATGCGTCTATGCCATAGTAACATTGAAAGAAATGTGGCTCAAACTAGAATAGGAATGGATACGTAACAACCCAGGTTATGAGGCTTTTAGTAAAATAGGATGGATAAAAAGGGAGAAGGTATATCAGTCTTAGTCAAAGATAACATGTTTTCCCTTGAATGAGATGCAGATCCTGAATTAGAATCTATATGGTTGGAGGTGAGAAACAAGATGGGAGTAATGATTTTGTTGTGTGTTTATTATTGATTCCCACATAGATGGGAGGAAGTAGAAGACGGTATTTTTAGACTGCAGTGAGTGCAGGAGAACACTCTGGAACAGTATATTTCCAGCACTACCAGGGAAGGAGCTGTGTTGGATCTGGACCTCGGAAATGAGTCAGGTCAAGTGAAGAACATGAAAGTGGGGAATATTTGAGAAAAAGCAATAACAAGGTTCAATATTAAGTTGGAAAAGGATAAAAATCAATCAATGATTAAAATTCCAATCAGGAGAAAGGCATATTTTAAGTTTAAGAGTCGGACTGGAGCCGGTTGATTGGAAACACATTTTGGTGGATAAAATAGTGAATGAAAAATGGGAGAATTTTAAAAGAACTGAATAGGGTGCAAGCTAGGCACATTCAATAGCTACAGGGTATCCAAATCTAGAGTACATTGGATGACTAAGGATGTTGATGAGAAAATAAGGAAAATGAGGCATATGATGCATTCTGGAATAATAATAGCAATAGAAATCAGGAAGAATATCTCAAATGCAGGACAGAGGCAAGGGCTAGAGTAAGGAATGTTTAGAAGAAGAATGAAGAAAATATGGCAGAAAAAGCAAGGGTCCCAACACTAATTCCTGAGAATACTAATTTCACCTCTTCTCCAATCTCTGAAATGCCCATTTATATCTACCCGCTGTTTCCTACCTACTAACGAACTTCTAAATCATGTTGTCAAGGACCCATCAATCCCAAACATTTTAATGTGCTAAAACAAATAATAAAATTTTATTCAAACATATTAATGGTAAAAGATTAGTGAAGGACAGAGTTGGACCCACAAGGAAAAAAAAAGGGCAAACTGATTACTGAAGCAAAGGTGATGGCAGAGTTACTAAATGAGTACTTTGCATCTGACTTTACCAGATTAGAAGAATGTGTGAAGTAACTGCACAGAGGCTGGCATCCAGTTACCAAGTCACCATTTACTTACATATGCACAGTACATGGGCTATGACTAGCCAGTTCAAAGCCAGTCCCTAGAATGAGGGCACATTCTGAATCTCTTGTTTATATCTGTCAGCCCCATGGCTTCCTGATTGGCTAGGGTTAACTACCCCAGTCAAGATTCTCATGGTCAATGGATCCACCTGCCCCTGGTTCCAATCGCTAAAATGTAACAATGGCCTAGTTGAAAATGTGGCTTTTGTGCAACCGAGCACTGTAGTGATAGATAATGAAGAGGTGCCAAAAAGGTTGGCAGCACACCAGTTATCCTAGATTGCTGGTGCCTCTCTGAACACTGCATTAGTCCGGGGGTGCTGGTGGATTGCAGTTATGACGCTGGCATTTAAGAAAGCAGCAAAAGATAACACAGGAAACAAAAGACCTGTCAGGTTGACACCAATAGTGGGAAAACTGGTGGAGGCCATAAAGCAGAATAAGATAAATATAAATTTAGAGAAAAATAAGTTATTACTTGACAGTCAAAATGGCTCTGTTAAGGATGGTCATATCTAACAAATTTGTTTGAATTCTCTAACGAGGTGACACAGACAGTGGTTGAGGGTCGTGCTTTGGATGTTGCATATTTGGACTTTCAGAAAGCATTTGATATGGCAACACATGGCAGATTGGTCAGCAAATTAGAAATGTTTGGGGTTGATGGGTCCTTGGCTACATGGATTAGAAGTTGGTTAAAAGATCAGAAACAGAAGGTATAAATGAACATTTCTCAAAGTGGAGGAGAGATGAAAGTGGTGTTCCCAGGGATCGGTGTTGGAAACTTTTGCTTTTTCTGATTTATATAAATGATTTGTAGGTGGGATTGAGGACAAAATCTCTAAATTTACAACTGATATGAAGTTAGGGAGAATAATAAATTTTGAGGATGATGCTGAACAACTTCAGTGAGACATTGACCAGTTGATCAATGGGCAGACACCTGGAAGATTAATTTAAATGCAGAGAAATGTGAGGAAATGCATTTTGGTGGGAGAAACATGAAGGGACAATATAGGCTCAATGGTACAATTTTGATGGAAGTACAGGAGCAGAGAGACCTTGGAGTTCAGGTTCATGATTTGCTGAAGGTGGCCAGGCAAGTTGAAATAGTTGTTAAGAAGGCTTATAGGGCCCTTGGGTTTATAGATAGAAGCATTAAGTAGAAAAGCAAGGAAGTGATGCCACACCTCTACAAATTTTTGGTCATGCCACATTTGGACTATTACGTTCAGTTCTGGGCATCTCACTTAAGGAAGGATGTTAAAGCCCTGGAGAGAGTGCTAAGGAGATTTACTAGAGTGATACCAGGAATGAGGGATTTTATACAGAAGGAACAAATAGAGAAATTGGGCTTATTCTTCTTGGAGCAGAGAAGATTAAGAAGTTACCTTATTGAGGTGTTCAAAACTATAAATGATTTTACCAGGGTAAGGAAGGGTATTCTATTTCAACTAGCTGGTATGTCAGTAACTAGCTGTCACAATTTCAAGATTGTCAGCAAGAGAGCCAGTAGTGAGATGAAAAGAAACTTCTTTACTCAGAGATTTGTTGAAGTTTGGAATGTGCTGCCCAGGAGAGTGGAAGATGGATTTCATACGAGATTGCAAAAGAGAGCGGGATATATATTTGAAAGTGATTAAGCTGGAGAATGAGGCAAGCTGGGTAGCTCTTTGGGAAGAGAGTACAGTCTCGATGGGTTGAATGGACTCCTTCTGCACTGTAAAATTCAGTGATTCTATGATTTAAACAAAAGACCGATCTGAAACTGAAGGGAGAGAAGTTGAACTGTATATTTTATGTGATTGTAGCATGAACAAACAAGTCCAATTCTGAGATCTGGTGTCCTGCATCCTAAGAATGACTGAGTTATAACTAATTGACAATTGAGTTGGATGTTTTCAGACTGCCCTAGCATTCAAAAATAAAACAGACATTAAGGCCTTTACATATGGTTTAGGACCCTTTGGAAAATTGATATTCCCAGTATGCTGGGACTGTTTTTCTCGGTTTCACCTGACCTGAATGTGATCTGGGAATTAGCCGTCACCAGAAATGTGAGTTTCAGCAGTCAAACATATTCAAGTGGAGAAAAAATTGGGAATGTTGTTTCTAATTCCATACCTAATGGCTGAAATTTGCCCTTAGGCTATTACCCTTCACCACCCCCATCACGAGTACCTACCTCCAAAAGGTAAGCGCTTATAGTCATGATCAGTATCTGACCAACCAATCAGATAATTTAGATGAGGGACAATTTTACACCTTTTGTTTTAGGCCTAGGAGTATGTGCAATAATTTGATTTATGTTTATTTTTTCCTAATTACTATTTGCATACTTCTAAAATTGTAACACCTACTTTTCCATGTCAAAATGCCCAGGCTTACAACTTTGACAGAGGTTATGTACATAGCATGAGTTGCATCCATGGAAGGAATTGAAAACAAAGAGGAGGATTTTAAAATTGACACCTTATCTGAGTCGGAACTAATAGAAGTCAGAAAGAACAAGGTTGTTTGGACAAATGATGTATCAGTATGAATTTGTTCAGATAAGCTCAGGCCAGATTTCATAAGCGTTATTTATTCACACAATACAAATGATGATCTTGCAGTTGGCATCTCTGTTTAAGCTTCTCTTGTTCCAATCTTTCAGCAGAGTCCAATCTGCCAACCATCTGCCCAAATGTTGATTTTGCCAAACCATTAAAGTTTCTGAGCTGCTTCCTCTGATAGCACTCCAATTCCTGTTGTTATTGTGTTGGGTTTCTGAATGCTACAGTCACAAGACTAATCTGTGAGGGCAACTGATTCAGTGTTCCCAAGTTACTTTGACATAACCCCTCAAACACAAACCTGAAGTATTCTACCTTGCTGCTCGTTTCTTATTCTTTCCATAGCTTAAACTTCTCATCAGCTTTGAGCTTGAAAACAGTAGGGTCATTGATCTGCTGATATTTATATCCTTAAAAACCACAATCCAAAGTGAATATCTGGTAAGTCACCTCATTGTTATCAGTTGAATCGTATTGGATACAATAACATTGCATTGTAAAAGTGAATGCAAAAGGACTGAATTTATTGTAAAATGCTTTGTGAGGGCTTGAAGGGATAAATTTAAACTCTACTACATTCCATTGAAGAGGTCACATTTCTGGTGATCACCATATTTGATGTTTTACATACAGAACATATGAAATCGGTATAGCTGCATAAATAGATGCAAAATCCATGCTGCAACTGGAATGCATGCCTGATTGCATTAACCTGAGGCTTGCCAGAAATTGATCCTCAGGTTGCATCAAATTAGCACACAGTAGATAACAAAGAACAAAAGAACAAAGAAAATTACAGCACAGAAACAGGCCCTTCCGTCCACCAAGCCTGCACCGACATGCTGCCTGTCACAACTAAAACCCCCTACCCTTCCGGGGACCATATCCCTCTATTCCCATCCTATTCACGTATTTGTCAAGACACCCTTTAAAAGTCACTATAGGATCTGCTTCCGCCAGCTTCCCTGGTAGCGTGTTCCATGCACCAACCACCCTCTGTGTAGAAAACTTTCCTCGTACATCACCTTTAAACCTTGCCCCAAAGATCTAGGTCTTAGGTAGCTTCCCAGATATAGCTCTTTCAACTGGATGTCTTAAATATTTTTGCTGATTTGTAGGTCTTGCTGTATGTGTGTGTGTGTGTGTGTGTGTGTGTGTGTGTGTGTGTGTGTGTGTGTGTGTGTGTGTGAATCCAGGATGCTGTGGCCGGCAATTTTGTGCAGCCAGGCAAAACCACTTTGGTTTACATTCATTGAAATGTTGCATTAGAATGTTTTTCTTGTTCTCCTATTTATAACTTCATGAGCACGTTGTCCTCCTTTTAATGATGGCCTGTTCTATAGATAGGAGTCAAAACTGGTGGTGTTTAATTGTAATAATGGTGGAACGCAACTTAACAATTGACAGGCAATCTTAGCATTTCAGGTTTCAATCAGGTTAAGATTTTGAATGTGGAATGCACTCAAAAAGACCCATAAACAATCCCACCATTTTATTGCATCCTCATTCCCACTTCAAGCTCATTGCTGCCAAAGTTAAAATTTTACATCATTTATATCTAAAATCAGGTCCATTTAATGTTTTTCATACCTATCAGAAATTTTCTCGTATGGGGAATTCAGTGCAGTTCAAGTTCATAACTGGTTCAATAAACTTGTAATATTTTTCAGGTTAATTTACTGTCATCAGTGTTGTCTGCTGACAAGTCCGCTTCCAAAGACATAGTTTTATTTATTCTTGTTTAATTTGTTTCTCTTGCATAAGATTTGAAAGATTACATCTGAACAAAATTTGAACCAGGTGTCTAGTCAATCCCAATCCTGAAATACACTGTAACAATGAATTGCTTGGGTAGAGATGAATTACTATAATTTAGCACATAATATATTCTATGTTATATTATACATTATTCATTAGTTATATTGTACAGCATTTACAGTCTGAGAATACCTACATCATGGGATCCAGAGACAGTGAGGTTATGTCAGGCTTTGTACTGTATTCATGAAAGAACAGAGAAAGTATGTTTCATCTGAAAGATCCGCAACCTGTTACACTGCAAGATGTAGCAGATATACTTTAGGCCTAAAAAGGATATATAAAACAATTGCATTATCAACAAAAATAAAATGATGGAACTCATTCAAATGCTCATTCATTTGCAACACCACTATCAGAAGAATTGTGGATAATAACAGTGATTTGCCAGTCCATGTACCGTGAAGAACAAAGGAGAGACTCTCCTCCATTTATTCTCAGCACTGTACATAGGAAACATAGAGAAAGAAAGCTGCCCGGGCGTGCAGCGAAGGCAGGTTCAATGGAATTATTGAAGAATGTGCAGGGTTATGGGGCAAAGTTAGTATGGTGGCTCAGCGGTTAGCACTATTGCTGCAGAGCACCAGGGACCTGGGTTCAGTTCTACTCTTGGGCGATTGTCTGTGTGGAGGTTACACATTCTCTCTGTGGGTTTCGTCTGGGTGCTCCAGTTTCCTCCCACAGTCCAAAGATGTGCAGGCTAGGTGGTTTAGACATGCTAAATTGCCCTTAGTGTTCAGGGATAGATAGGTTATGTGGATTACCCACGGTAAATGCAGGATTATAAAGTTAAGGGGGGATGGATCTAGGTGGGATGCTCCTTGGTGGGTCAGTGCAGCCCTGACGGGCTGAATGGCCTGCTTCTGCATTGTGGGGATTCTATGTTAGTATTTCTATGGCACTAAGTCATAATACTCATTGGAAAAGCCGGGCTTGATTGTTTGAATGCTTCTTTCTGCACCATCATAATATGAATCTGTGGGCCTGTGAATGCAGAGTCAAACTCAGCATCTTGGCTAATATGTAAACATCCCAAACATCACAAAGCATATTATCTGTTTGTTTATTGCGTTGTTAAACCCATTCATGATGTTTTAAGACAAAATTGGCAGAATACAGATGAGAATAAACAGAAGAAAAATACAGGCACAGAAAGAAGCCCGTTGGCCCCATCATGTCTGTTCCTGCTGAACAATTACTAATCCAGCTAATTCCAATTCACAGATCTTGGGACAAAGTGATTTGTCACTTGGACAAGTCTGGACTAATTAAGAAAATCCAGCATGGATTTTGATTAAAGGAAAATCATGGTTAGCTAACTTGCTGGAGCTTTTGGATGAATTAACAAGAAGGTTGATGAGAAGAAAGATTTTAAGGGAGGGATAAACCAACCGTGGCTAACCAAGGAAGTTAAGGAGACTATTAAGTTGAAAGATAAAGCACATAAAGAGGCCAAAATCAATGTTAGCCCTAAAGACTGGGATAAATTCAGATTCCAGCAAAGGAGGACTAATTAGATAATAAGGATGGAGAAATTAAACTACAAGGGCAAACTACTGAGAAACATAAACTGATGATAATAGCTTCTCTAAATATATAAAAAGGAATAGAGAGTTCAAAGTGAACATGGGTCCCTTAGAAAATGAATCAGGGAAGATGGTTTTGGGGAACAAGAAAATGGTAGAGGAATTAAACACATATTTTACATCAGTCTTTATGGTGAAAGATACTTCAAACGTTCCATTAGTAGTAAAGACTATGGAGGAGGAATTAAATACCATCAGTATCACTAAAGAAGTAGTAACAGACAAACTAATGGGTGTAAAAACAGATAGGTCCCCTGGCTCTGATGGCTTGTAATGTATGATCCTATTAGAGGTTGCTACAGAGATACTGGATGCATTGTTGCAATTTTTTTAAAATCCAGGTATTCTGGAGAAGTATCAGAGGATTGGAAAACTGTTAACGTGACACCTCTATTTAAAAAAGGAGGGAGGCAAGAAGTTAATAGCAATGGGCCAATTAGCCAAAGATGTATTACTAGAAAAGGGTTGGAATCAATTATTAAGGAAGAAATAGCAGAAAATTTAAACAGTCATAACATAATCAAGCAAAATCAGCATGGCTTCATGAAAAGGAAATCATGACGGATTAATTTATTAGAGTCTTTTTAGAAAGTCTCAACCAGAGTGCATACAGGGGAATGAATAGATGTGAAGTATTTGACTTCCAGAAGGTATTAGACAAAGTAACTCACAAAAGGTTAGGTTATAAGATAAGAGTCTATTGTTGTTAGACATGGCATATTGGCATGGATACAGAATTGGCCAATGGGCAGCAAACAATGACTGGACACAAGGGATTCTTTTTCAGATTGGCGACTCATGATTCGTGGAGATCCACAGGGATCAGTGCTAAGACTGCAAATGTTTGCAATGCATATTGATGACTTTGGGGAAGGAAGTGAATGTACTGTTGCTAGGTTTGCAGATGACACCAAAATTGATGGAAAGGCAGTTGTGAGAGGGATACAAACAGTTTACAGACAGATATTGATCAGTTCAGTAATTGTGCGAAAAGTTGGCCAATGGAGAATAATGTGTGAAAATGTGATGTTGTTCATTTTGGAAGAGAGAACAAAGGAGCAGAATATTAGTTAAATGGTTAAAAATTGCTGAAAGCTGCAACTTGGGGCTACTTGTGCATGAAATATACAAAGCCAGCCCACAAGTGCAGTGGATAATGAGGAAGGCTAATGGAATATCCGTCCTTATTTCAAGGAGGTTGAAGCATAAGAACAGCAAAATCTTATTGCAATTGTCCAAAGAATTGATAAAAGCACATCTGGTGTACTGTGACTGGTTTTGGTTCACTTATTGAAGGACAGGTATCATTTCATTCAGAGAAGGTTCACTGGGATGGTCCTTAGTATGGAGGATTGTCTTATCAGCAAAGGCTAAACAGGTTGGAACTCTGCTTACTGGAGTTCAGAAGAATGAGAGGTGATCTTATTGATGAGGGTTCCTAAGGAGCTTGACAGGGTAAATGCTAAGAGGATGTTTCCTCTCATAGGAGGGTGTAGGACCAGAGGGCATAGTTTCAGAATAAAGAGCTGTCATTTTAAGACTGAAATGAGGAGGAATTTCTTCTCTAGGAGTGTTGTGAGCTTTTGAAACTCTGTGTCACAGAGGGCAATGCCTGCAGGGGCTGAGATACATTGATTCTTCATCAATAGAGGAATCAGGGGTTATGAGGAAAAGGCAGGAAAGTGGGCATGAGGAATGTAAATTGAATGGTGGAGCAGGTTTAAGGGGCTAAATGGCCTTCTTCAGTTCCTTATTTCTTCATTTCTTATCACTTCATTAACAAACGTGTAGAGGACTGTGTGCCAAAGAAAGTAGTCTTTGTGTTCCCCAACTGGAAACTATGAAAGAGCCGGGAAATCTATTGTCTACTGAAGACCAGGTGTGCAGTGTTTGTCAACCTGAACCTGTACAGGAAATCCAGATACGATCTCCACAAGACCATTAGAGATGCCAAGAGACAATATGGGATTAGATTAGACACCCAAACTAACCACACATATACCCTGTGGCAAGGCCTACACGACATAATGGGCTACAAAATGTAGACTGTCCATGATGTGGTCAATACATTTTATACTCGGTTCAAGTAGAAGGTCAGTGAAACAGTGTCACCTGCCCCAACAGCTCCAGATGGACCTGTTCCCTCAGTCACTGCTGCAGACATCAGAGTGGCCTTCTTGAGAGTGAACCCACAGAGAACACCAGGCCCAGAAGGAGTCTCTGGCCATGCACTCAGATCCTGTGAGGACCAGTTGGTGGGAGTATTCACTGACATCTTTAACCTGTCCTTGTAATAACCTGAAGTCCCCACCTGCTTCAAGAAGACAACTATCATCCTGGGAACAAAGAAATCACATGCAACATGCCTCAAAGACTACTGGCCAGTGGCGCTGACCTCCATAATCATGAAATGCTTCAAGAGATTAGTCATGGCGCACATCAACTCTAGCCTCCCAGCCTGTCTCAATCCCTTGAAATTTGCCTACTGGAAAAATAGGTCCACAGTGGATGCCGTTTCCCTGGCCCTACGCTCAACCCTGGAACATCTGGATAATAAGGACACCTATATCAGGCTTCTACTTACTGCTTATAACTCCGCATCCAACATTACAATCCCAGCCAAACTAATCTCCAAATTCTGAGACCTAGACATCTGCTCAGCACTCCGCAACTGGATCCTCGACTTCCTGAACTACAGACAGCAATCAGCGAAGTTTGCAAAAGCACCTCCTCCATGAAAATTCTCCACACTGGGACCCACAAGAATGCTCACTCAGCCTCTTACTGTACTCTCTGTAAGCTCATGGCTGTGTGGCCAAATTTTGTCAGAACTCGATCTACAAGTTTGCTGATGAGACCACCAATGTAAACCGGATACCAGGCAATGACAAGACAGAATACAGGAATGGGATAGAATGCATGATGATGTGGTGAAAATATAAAAATATTTCCCTGAATGTAAGTAAAACTAAAGAGCTGATCATTGACTTCAGATGCAAGGAGTTGGGCACACCCCTGCCTGCATCAATGGTACTGAGGTAGAGATGGTTTAGAGCATCAAGTTCCCAGGAGTAATGATCACCATCAATCTGTTCTGGACCACCCAAGTAAATGTAACAGTCCAGGAGGCATAACAACGCCTCTTCTTCCACAGGAAGCTAACATTATAAAGTAGAAGTTGACTCCTCTCTCTGAGAACTAAAACTGAAACACCCACAGAGGAACATCTTGCCCTCTAATCTGTTAAGAAGGAGTGTGAAAAGTAGTGCAAGCTACCTTTCAGCAATTTCTATTGGCTGAATAAAATAAATACCTGTCATGCACTTTAATATCAACAAGTAACAATTTATTTATCTAACTCTGACAGCAAACAAAATAACTAAACTATTAACACACAAAATAAACCTCTTCTAACTACTGACTATTCCCGAATAAAACAAGATTCTAATTGTATACTGTTCTAATAAATACAAGTCCCACTTCTATAAAATAAAAGAAACAATTTAGTCTCTTGAAATTACAGCCAGGTTGTACATCTTCCAGAATGTTCTGTGCCTTCTCCATTGAATGTTCAGTCAAGAACACCTTCTCTGTTGATTCTTCTATCAGGAATATTAATTATGCTATTGGTACCTTTAATATTTAGGTGATGTTTTCTAAGACTTAGAAGAGAGTGTGAGAGCCAGTGATTCTCCCTTGAGAGCTGAGAACTGTTCATTCTGGTCAATAGCAGTTAGGTCTCCTGTTTTTGTCCTACTGCCCTCTCCTTTTATACCCTTGATAACATATGAATTTCTTACAATCGGATTGGTCTTACATCGTCAAAACCATCAGATTTAATTTAATTGGTTTTTGGAATCTAAGTACCTGGTTCAAATTGATTGGCTAAATTCAAAAAACGTGCTGTTTTAGTAACAGAATGAAACTGCTACTTGGCCTCGTAACTGCATGACATTTTGATACAAGTATCTCAATTTGAATGTTCCCTGTACTTGCAAACTTTCAAGCCGCGCACAGGCATCCCTTTTAAATCTCTAAGTTTAAAAATCACATCATCTCTTAAGGGACAATGCACTACTTACCCCCCTTAACATTTTACAAACACCAAATTCTATATGCTTCTGGTACCAATTTGGAGGCACTCAAACTAGCCTGTATTACTCCTTCATAGTCTCTCTGACAGCGCTGCAAACTCCTCACCAACCCTGCCTACCAACTTAATCAGAATTAACATTACCCACATAGTCTCTAGCCAGTTCATTTGTTTAGCCAATTTCTCAAAGGAAATGAAAAAGCCTTCTACATCTTTTTCATTGAATTTTGGCAATATTTGACATATGTATATATATCCTTGCCAGGCCTTTGGCTGTGAGGTGTTGGCTTATTATCACTGTCCTCACTAAGCCTATCTTTTACCTTCATTTCCAAAATTTTAAATTGACGTTCCTGTCTAATTGTCAACTTCTGAAGTTCAAACTCTCTCTCTTTTTCTTTCTCTCCTCTCCCTTTTTCCCTTTCATATTCAAGACGCTTCATCTCTTCCAACTCGAATATGCTTTCCCTTCCTTTCGTTTCTGCCCTGGCTATCTTTTCTTTTTCTTCAGATAGTAATCTTCTTTCCCTTTCTTCATATTCAATTGTAATCTGCAATTTAGTTTTTTCTAACTCCACTACGTTTGATTGCTTCTCTGATATCCCTAAATACTTGACTAACTCTCTGATGTTTTTCGTTTTCTTCTTGCCCCTAGTTAACCCCAATTCTAGCCTGTCTACACGTCTAAAAGTGTACCCTTTCTCTGACTTTCTAAACTTTCTTGGCAAGTTTAGGAAACATCTTCGACCTCCAAAACCTCTTCAGTGATGTTAAGAGCCATTTCACCACTTTTCACTTAACCAACAACAAGCAATCGAAATTAAACAGATTTCCCACTTGTCACTTAAATTTTATTTCAGATTTAGGACATTATCCTAAAGCCTGTTTAAATCTGCTGGGACCTTTCATACCCTAAATCTGTCCAGATCTGTCCAGATCCATTTAAATCTGTCCAGATCCATTCAAATCCATTCAATTCTGTTCAGTTCAATTCTAATCCATTCGAATCTGTTCAGATCTGTTCAAATCTATTCAAATCTGTTCAAATCCATTCAGATTCTGGATATGAGCCCCCAGTCTGTTATAAAGCAGAGGTTGATCCCCTTCTGATAACTAAAATGGGAACACCCAAAAAGGAGCACCTTGCCCAATAATCTGTTAAAAAGGGAACGTGAAAAGTGATGTAACCTGCCTTTCAGCAACTTCTAGCAGTTAAAAAAAAATTCCTGTCACTCACTTTAAAATCAACTAGTGATAATTAATTTATCTAACTCTAACAGTGAACAAATTAACTAAACTATTTACACACAGAATAAGCCTCTTCTAACTACTGATTATTTCCAAATAAAACAAGATTCTAACGGCATGTTGTTCCAATAAATACAAATTCCACTCCTGTAAAATAAAATAAAAAGAAATAGAATTTAGTCTTTTGAAACTACAGCCAGGTTATGTGTCTTCCAGAATGTCCTGTGCCTTCTCCGTCAAATGTTCTGTCAGGAATGCCTTCTCTGTCGATTCTTTTGTCTGGAATGTTAATTAGTTGTGCCTCAGGTACCTTTGATATTTAGATAGTGCTTTCTCTAACACTTATAAGAGACCTTAAGAGCCAATGATTTTTTCTTGAGAGATGCGAGCCGTTGACCCTGGCAAATGGCAGTTAGGTCTCCTGTTTTTGTCCAACTGCCCTCTCCTTTTATACCATTGATGACATATCAATTTCTTACAATCAGATTGGTCTTATGTTGTCAAAACGATCAGATGTAAATTTAAGAGGGTTTTGGAATCTAAGTGCCTGGTTCATATTGATTGGCTAAATTCAAAAACGTGTTGTCTTCGTAACAAAACAAAACTGCTGCTTGGCCTGCATGACTTCTTGATACAAATGTTTCAATTCAGGTGTTTCCTGTACTTGCAAACTTTCAGGCTGCTCACAGGCATCCCTTTTAAATCTCTAAGCATAAAAAAGCACATCATCTCTTAAGCGACAATGCACTACTTTCCCCACCCCCTCCCCCACCTTAACATTGTAGAAACACGAAATTCTAACTTCCTGCCTCCCAATCCACCAACTTCACAACACTGAGGAAATCGGAACGTCCATAAGGACCCTTACAACTTTTACAGATGCACCATAGAAAGTATTCTATCTGGATGCATCACAGCTTGGTATGGTAACTGCTCTGTGCAGGGCCATAAGGGACAGAAGAAACTACAGAAAGTCAATGAACACAGTCCAGACTGTCAAGCAAGCCAACTTTCCATATGTTGACTCCACCTACACTTCTCATTGCTATGGAAAGGCAGCCAACATAATCAGAGAGGTCGCCCACCCTGGTCATAATCTCTTCCAACTTCTTGCATAAGGCAGAAGATACAAAAGCTTAAACACACCTACTACCAACAGATTCAAGAGCAGTTTCTTCCCTGCCGATATTAGACTTTTGAATGGATTTCTCAAATTTCAAATCTAATGTTTATCTTGCTTTTGTATACCTTCTTTGCAGCCGTAACTTTGTATTCCTTGCTCTGTTCAATCATCCTACAATCTTTGTATTGTTGTATGTTCTGCTGTACAGCATGCCACACAAAGCTTTTTTACTGCACTTGGTACAGGTGAAAATAATGAATCAAATCAAATATAGTCTTATAGTCTTTTGGGTGATTTTCGCTATACCCAACTTAGGCTGCTAAGGAGGTTCTGCAGGCCACTGAAGAATGCTGGTAACCAGGTTTGCCAGTTAGTTCTTATGTATACCTTTATCAAGATTCTTAATAATTTTAATTATCTGCCATTTCATGGGAATGGGCAGTCTGCTTGGGCCCAGCGCTTACTTTCCACAAATTACCCGGTGCCATGTACTTTGTAGATGACAGCTGCTATCCAAAACAAACAGAGAAAACACTAGAGAAATCCAGCAGACCTGGCAGCATTTTTAAAGAGAGAAATACAAACAACAGCCCAGTGTGACTCTTATTCAAGCCTGAAAGCGGTTGAAAAATGCATTTTTTATATAATTTTGATGGAAATGGAAATAGGGCGAAGGGAATAAATAGCGTCGAGACCAATGCGAAAGACAAAGATTGTCAAAGGCAGAGAAAGAGAAAAAAGAGATGAGAAGTATCAGGAAATTAAGATGAGAAAGGGAGAGATTGCATTTTCTTGACTACATGCTGTCTGTTCTCAATTTTTCTTAGTTTCTGTCCCCCACTGCCAACAGCCTTGTCCTCTTTGTGTCTTGTTTATTTTGGTCTCGGTGGCCAGGATACATTATCCCCCTTTCACACCTTAATTTATACAGTCATTGAGTTATAAAGATATACAACACAGAAACAGATCCTTTAGTCTGACTCCTCAATGCTGACCAGATATCATAAATGAATCTTGTCCCATTTGGCGGCGATTGGCCCATATCCCTCTAAACCCTTTGTATTCATATATCCATCCAGATGTCTTTTAAATGTTGTAATTTTACCAGCCTCCACAACTTCCTCTGGCACCTCATTCTATACACCCACCATCCTCTGTGTGAAAAAGTTGCCCCTTAGGTCCCTTTTAAATCCTTCCCTTCTAACCTTAAACCTATGCCCTCTCATTTTGGACTCCCCCACCCTGGGGAAAAGACCTTGTATATTTACCCCATCCATGCCCCTTATGATTTTATAAACCTCTATACGGTCACCCCTCAGCCTCCTATGCTCCTGGGAAAATAGCCCCAGTCTATTCAGCCTCTCCCTATAGCCTCCAACCCTGGCATCATCCTTCTAAATCTAATCTGAGCCCTTTCAAATTTCATAACATCCTTCCTATAGCAGGGAGACCAGAATTGCATGCAGTGTTCCGATAGTAGCGTTACCAATGTCCTGTACAGCCGCAACATAATCTCCCAGCTCCTAAACTCAATGCACTGACCAATAAAAGCAAGCATACCGAACATCTTCACTGTCCTGTCTACCTGTAACTCCACTTTCAATGAACCTGTATTCCAATGTACTCTCAACCTAAACTTAATTTACATCCCCTTTTCTCTTTGACCAATTAATAACAACATTTACATCAACTGTACAAGGCTTAAGCACCATCTTCCCTCTGTCAAAAGTAGATAAAAGAAAATATTTTGCAACGCCTTTGTGTTTTGAAGGAAAGTTGTACTTGACTCAGAATGTTAACTGCTTCTCGTTCCATAGAAGCTGCCAGACTTTCTGAGTTTCTTCAATATTCTCTGTTTTTGTTTCAGGCTTGCAGCATCCATAATGTTTTGTTTTTACTTAATTATTTATCCAATTTTTTTTAAATGCATCTCGCTTTCTTCTTCATCCTTTGAGACATAGATGATAATGTTCATCATTTGGGGTGCTTGGGAGAGTCTTGATATGTATGTAGGTTGCTGCTGGAGATAGGACAGGACAATGCAAAAGATCCAGTTTCTGGTGATTTGCTGGCTCAGGATTTATTTTTCTCATGTTTTCGCTCTGACATGTTTGCTTTTGAGGAAGGCTGTACCATAAGTAATGTGGTTACAACTTTACCACCCTGTCAGACAGTGAACTCCAGACTCCTGCCAGGCCTTGCATGTAAAGAAAACTCCTTAACTTTTCTTGAATAATTCTGCCAATTACTTTAACTGTGTGCTGTTGGTTATTGAATTGGCTGGTTAAAAAAACAGATACTTCTTTTTCACTCTGTAGGCCACTTATAATTTTATAAATCTTAATGAAATCTCCCCTCGGTGTCTCATTTAACAAAGAACTCAAACCAAATCAATATAGTCTGTCTTCATTGCTAAAAATTTTCATTTCTCCCAACATCTTGGTAAATCTCCTCTGAGCTACTGTAATCACGTCGTTCTCACAGTGTGATGGCCAGAATTGCATTTTCAAGCTGTAATTTAATTGGTATTGCTCCATACCACACATATAAGTATCCTATCATTTATTGAGCCTCCTCTTGCCTTCTTTGTCTTTCCCAAATGCAATACCTCAAACATCTGATTGAATTTCACTAGTCACTTTGCTGCCCCAGAGATTTTCTAAAAGCTAATAATGTAGAATGTATATAGTTAATGAGGCATTTAAGGCAATTTGAAAGGTCCAGGACAGATTCATTATTGTGGTAAGAGGATTAGTTTTGAGTGCAGAAAATAGAAACTGAAATTCTTTTCATAAGTTTGAAGAGATCTATTGAAGCAATACAAAATCACATGGGGTTTTGATAAAGCAAACAGGAAACACTTGATTCAACGACTGAGTCATAAATAAAGGTCAATATCGATGATGGGGGTAAGAGATGTGTTCTTTCTTTCAAGCAGTAGCTTGTTAGAATATGGAATGCCTGACTAGAAATATAGATAAAAGCAAAATCTGTAGTGGGCTTTAATTGGATTTCGGAAATATTTGTGGTAATTATGCAATTAGACTTGTACAATCAAATGTAGGGCCTTCAGCAGCGTTGTAGAACAGAGATACTTAGGGGTCGAGATACATAATCCTTTGAAGCTTGTATCACATTTAGATAGGGTGGTTAAGAAGACATTTATCACGCTTGCCTTCATTGCTCAGACCATTGAGTATTGGTGTTGCAATGTTATGTTGAGGTTGTACAGGATGTTGATGGGGCTACTTCTGGAGTTCTGTGTCCAGCTCTGGTCTCCCTATTATAGGAGGATATTATAAAGCTGGAGAGACTTCAGATGAGATTTACCAGGACGTTGCTGGGAATGGAGATTTGAGTTATAAGGAGAGTCTGGATAAGTTGGGACTTTTTCCACTGGAGTGTAGGAGGTTGAGAGGTGACCTCATAGAGGTTTATAAAATCATGAGGAGTATAGATAAGGTGAATGGCAGGTGTCTTTTTCCTAGAATGGGACATTTCAAGACTAGGGACCATGTTTTTAACGTGAGGGGAGAAAGATTTAAAAAAGACACAAAGGACAATTTTTTTAACACAGAGTGTGTTTCATGTGTGGAATGGACTTCCAGAAAGTTGTGGAATATTTAAAAGACATTTTGATAAGTACATGAATAAGACATGTTTGAAAGGATATGGGCCAAGCGCAGTTCAGTTTGGAATTATGGTCAGCATGAACTAGTTGGACTGAAGGGTCTATTTCTGGGCTTTATGACTCTATGGCTCTAGAACTGATAATCTTTCAGTGATATAATATGAGGTCAATATCCTGTTTCTGTGTTGTAAAACCTCATAATTTTCCTGTACCTCCAAATGCCACTTCAGAAGAAGATTAGGCAAAACTCTAGAGAAAGAGCATGAACAGCCACTTACATAAAATCTGAGGTTTCTGCTAAGCTTTTCCTAAGATTACAGCAGGGGATTAGTTAAAGTCCCTTGGAATAAATGGTAATTACTTGGAGTGAGGAATGGTAGACTTGCATTCCTATGCAATGATCAATTATTGATAGACTAAAATGGGCTCACCCAAAGCATTAATCTGTCAGTACCGTTCAGATAATGACTGGCTGATTGCATATTATAAGCAATTTTTTTTTAATTGAAGAATTGGCAGATCTCCCATGACAATATTCAAGATATGTTAGATTTTTTAACTGACCAGAAATTTTATGCCACATTAACGTACACCTGAAGCTGACAGTAAGATGGAGTTATGTTGTTTACGACCAGAAAGATTAAGTTTGTTAAGTAGACACAGCCCCAGGTCAATCAAAGTTTAGCTGTTGATTCTTCTGGAAACTTCATGCATTGCATTGTACTGGCCAACTTCAGATTCCATGGCAATGAGTGGCTTTCATTCTTTTACATTTGTAACAAAATGCAATACTTGGTGTGATGCCTGGAGTATGATGGCAATGAATTTTATACATAAAGCTAGATAGATTGGAGATATTGGCACTGTGTTCCTTGGAGAAGAGAATAGCAAAAACAGATTTGACAGATGCATTCAAAATCATCACCAGTCTGGATAGATTCGTTAAGGTGAAAGTATAGAGAACGAAAGGTAACAGATTTTAAAAAAATTGGCAAAAGCAACAATGGAGACACAAAGAGAAATGTTTTCATGAAGAGAATGGTTATGATTTGAATGCATTGCTTGAGAATGTGGTGGAAGAAGGTTCATTTCAGGCATCCAAGAGGGAATTGGAATATTATCTGAAAAGAAGGAAGTTCAAGGTCACAGAGAGAAGGCAATGGAATGGATCTAGATGCATTCATTCATTTGGAGTACTGACACAGATTTACTAGAGTCATAGAGTTGTACAGCATGAAAACAAGACCTTCAATTCAACTTGTCCATGCCGACCAGATTTCATAAATTAATCTAGTCCCATTTGTCAGCAATTGGCCTAAATCCCTCCAAAACTCTTCCTATTCATGGACCAATCCAGATGCTCTTTAACTATCATAATTGTACCAGCCTCCACCATTTTGTCTGGCAGCTCATTCCATACACGCACCACTCACCACAAAAAGTTGCCTCTTAGGTCCCTTTTAAATCTTTTCACTCTCACCTTAAACCTATGCCCTGTAGTTTTGGACTCCCCTACCCAGGGGAAAAGACCTTCACTATTGATCCTTTCCATGCCCCTTATAATTTTATAAACCTCTATAAAATTACACCTCAGCCTCCGACGCTCCAGAGAAAATAGCCCCAGCCTATTCAGCCTCTCCTTGTAACTCAAACCCTCCAACCTTGGCAACTTTTTTCTGCACCCTATCAAGTTTAACAACATCTTTCCTACAGCAGAGAAACCAGAATTGAATGCAGTATTCCAAAAGTGGCCTAACCAATGTCCTGATTGACTCTTGCATTGCTGTAACAATTCTGTTACTGAGGTGTGAAATAAAATCAGAGATAGGATGACCAGAAAGCCAGAAGTGCAAACATAAGCTGCAGTACAAATGATAATTGGTCAAAATAAAACTAGCATAATGAGTGCATACTTTGTACAAGAGGGAATGTGAGGTTTCTGAGAGCCAGTCTTCCTTGGAGCTGTCTGTGAAGTTCGCAGCTGCTTTTCTTCTACATTGTCCTTCATGAATAATATTTAGATCTTCAGCACGACTGTAAGGATTTAACAAAATGAGCACAAAGAGGCTTTTTGTTCCACTTTCAGCTTCATTAATCTTGAATGGAAGAAGAGAATAAAGATAGGGAGAAATTGCTAATTTCTATCAATCTCTGTCAATCATTAGTGTACAGACACAGCAAAATATTTTAATGAGCTACACGTGATCAGATATAGATTTGCAATTCAAATTATCTTTAGTTTTCTGTTGAAAGAAGTTTTTGTTGAGACACATGGGTTCATACCAACTCAAATAGGCTTCTGAATTCTTATCAATTAATCATACAACAAATACCATCATGTTTAAAATCTTGCACTGACTAACTTGTTCGTGTCAATAAATCTGTCAAAAAACTCCCTTCTGAAATTAAAAGTGAGGGTAGACATGTAACTATTAGAGACGTTAATACTCTTATACTTCACTTCAAAAGATTCAATATGTACATTTTAGATGTGGTGAAACATATGGAGCATAGTTTAATTTGACGCAGGGAAACATATCAGTGAAATATGAACGTCTTTTCCTACAATCTGTGAAATGTAAGGATGGGTTTTAGAAGATTGGGGATTTCTTAATGTCTTTGCTTCATCATTGGAATGCATTAAATGAATTTCTGCTCATTTTTATCTGAAGACTTTCCACTTCAGTAGATTCAATGATTCAGTGGTGTAAGTCAGATTCAATAGTTTGTTTCCAGTGCATGGAATATTGTGCTACACATTTCTGTGTCTCATTAACTTGGTATGTCATTTCTAGTGTAAGAAACCTATTAGTGCTCATTCCTTTCTGCTATATTATGGGCCTTGTCAGCCCTGGATCCATAATGGTGTGAGTTGCCCGTCTTTTTTAATTGACTCCATGCCCATTTCAAAGCCTTTGAAAGTTTACTCGTGCGATGAGACAGAACTTTGTATCTGCTGGCAGTAAAATTATTTTAAAATTAATCAAACTATATTAACTGCATTTTTTTCAATTATTTTGGCCCATTATAGATTAAAAGGACTTGCTAATTACAAATAACAAGAAAGAAGGAGAGAAATGAATCTATGCAGCATTGTAGCAGTCCCAAGATATCCCAAAGGACTTTGGAAATGTGCAGCATTATGTTTGCAGTACAGTCAGTGTTGTAATCTAAAAAGCGCGGGAATAAATTTATGTGCACTTTACTGTATACATTGTGCACAAACAGTAATACAATAATGTCTAGATCATCTGTTTTCGTGATGTTGGTTGTTGAATAAATGTTGACCAGAACATAAGCATTAATGTTTTTTTGGTTCTACTTCTATTGATTAGTTTTTGCCTCATAATGAAGTGAATCAGAGTCATCAGCCCATAATTTTAAGATGTCCCATATGTGTTAGGTTGGTTTGGCATTTCTTGAATGGTATTTCGAGAGACTGTCCTGACAAGATCAAAGGATGAATGTAAATGCCCAATGATTCAAACAAAAACAACTTAATGTGATTCGGTAGGTAGAAAGTTCTTTCCTGATATTAGATTTAAAGATTTATTGGAATAATTGAGCTAGTCCAGAAGCACAGGAATTGTTCATATTTGGAAGACACAAAAACATTTTATTTCTACACCAGATGTTGGAACTGACTATAAATTATTTATTTGCAATGAATTATATTTGGAATTTGCACTTGTTTTTCATTGTTGGCATTCTGTGACACACTGTGGTTAAGGACATATGTATGAAGCTATGATGGCAATATTTTAATCCTTTAACCATTAAACTAGCTACAAATATTTAATTGCACCATTGCATGCACCAAAGAGTCCTTTGCTTAAAGCTACCCCTCCCTATCTCCAATTATACTTTCCTCGAGTACAACACAAACATTGTTCACTATTTTCCACCTCCCCCAGCTTAGTTATTCTTGATATAAATTTAGCTGCTTGTGATCAGAGGAGCAGGGAATTGGTGGGAAAAGTTCACACATAGGTGTTTATTGAAGAGTGGATTTGATGGGCCAACTGATTACACTCAACTATCTTTAAGTGTTCTTTGAGTTACAGCCTCTTATCCTGTTAACCTATAAAAGTGTCTTAAACTCTTTCTCAGTGTTCAAGTATTATAACAATCGAATTATACTCCTCAACAACAACCTCTCAAAACTGCAAATAATAATTTCTTTGTTATCTTAAAGCTAGGGAATTATAATTACAAATCTTACAAAGTACAAAACACATCATTGACACAAAAATCAAATAAACACTTTCTTAAGCAGGGCCACTTGTAACATTTACGAAACATCTGGATGAACACTTTAAATGCCAGGGCATAGTAGGCTATGGACCAAGTGCAGGAAAGTGGAGTTAGCATAGTTTAGTGTTTGTTTTTCAGTATAGACATAGTGAACCAAAGGGTCTGTTTCTATGCTGTATGACTCAATGACTCTATGCAGAGTCAATCAATAGCTCAGCAAAGTCTATTACTGGTACCTAAACTGAATGATAAACTTATATAGACATAGAAATGAGAAACAGATATCAGGAAGTGATTTCAATGTTTGAATCTAATCTCGCATATCATATCACAGTTATAAACTACTTGAGGTTCACTTGTCTATTTTTTGATATTATCAGAAACTGTTGGTTAGATTACTGAAGTCTGACCTTCATCAGGTACTCATTGATCTCCCGATTAAACTTGTAACTAAATCTAATCAAATGCTTAATGAAATTTAAAAGAAAACCTGATTGCATATAGTCCAATAACAAACAATAGAATTTCTGTCTTTCAAAGTTCAGAATAATATTGCCCATTTTGTGTGAACAAGTCACTTTAATCTCTAATCTATTTCAATATGTATGTACAAAGCATGTTTATCTGTGAGTTAGAAAAGTTGGGAAAAAAAACAGTATTTCTATTGTCACATTAAAAGCAAGTGATAAAACACTTTAACAGGTCTTGAGGCATTTATCATACAATTGTGCATAAATGAAAGAAAGTCTTTACAGTACTATAATGACTCTTTGTGGGCATTTTTAGGTTTTACAATATGAGTATGTAGTTTTTCAATGACTTTGGTGGATTGAAAATTGAGGCTTGCACTGTTTGCATATCTCAACCTGTGTACACCATAGACGAAGTGTTATCAAAGAAAAGCATTCGGGTTTATATATGGATAAGGAGGATTTGAGTTGGCAAAAATGTTGGTGCACCCCGAAGTCAGATTCTGCGCGCTCACCCTTTCAGATTTAACTCAATTTTTATTCTTGACAGGGGGCAAACTCTCTTAAGAGACAGGTTATTGTCTGAATCATTGAATTAAAGCAATATTTCAAAGATGGATTCGATTTAATTGTACATTGCACATGTACAGGTTTTCCAGGTTTCCTAAGACTCACCATTTAAAAATGGAGAAGATTGAACAGTAACTCAAAGGGCTGATTAAGAGTAAGGCAATTGGAGCAAAAAATAATCCATACTCGCTGTAGCATTCTTACCCACCACCTGGAAAGAGTTCATTGAGGCACTTATGATGAAGGCTAATTCTTGCACTTGGAGGTGGTAGGGTTCTGAGTAGCACAATGGTTACCTTAGATTGGGCCTCAGATGATGAGCAAGATGTCTATTAGCAGCAGCAATAGCTTAATGTGCTGAGGTCTGCATGTGGCCAGTATAGAGAAGCACCACTGAGATCAAGCTCAAAGCATGCATCATCCATTTAACAATGAAGTTTAGTTTTCTTGTTCCCTCAGAAGAGCTGTGGTTCTGCAATCTGAGGTTGTCATATCACGTGATGGAAGACATGTGTAACCTCAGAGAAGGTTGTAAGTTCTGTGCTGGACTTGCTACAGCCTGGGGAGGCAGGCTGCTCAGGTCACTGCTTTGACTGTTGAGATTGTCTTGGTTGACAACCTCTGGGTGTAAGAGCCTGCAAGAACGTTTTCATCGACTTCTCCTCCCATACTATAGTCTCAGTCATCAGAGGGGCAGCACATCAGCCATAGTCAAAGGCAAAATAAGTGAAAACATTTGGAATGGAGTTTGCCATTCCATGTCCCCTTTCACCATGGGCCTGCAGCATTTCACTCCATTTCACTTGCTGTGAGGTGTCTGTCAGGGAGCAGCTTGGTGCAGATCAGTGTGCTGCTGCAAAATCAAGGTTAAGGAATATGCCATCCTGGCTAATGTACAAGACATCTTAGCAATCGGAGGCACAGGGCCATACTGAAGGTCTGCATGGGCTCACTTGATTGCAATGATGATGATGCATATAGTTGGCAATTTTATCCAGGACTTATTTTATCCATGTACTTTCTGTTGGATGTTGTAATGTTAGCCACAAGTAGCAGAGTACAGAGTGACACTGATCCTCCTTTCTATGCTGAGTCTCGGGGGTTACCTAATTAGCAATGGTAGATTGGTAGTGGACTGGTCATTGACCCATTACCTTTTCTGTGGAACCTTCAGTCTCCTGAATTGCCTTTGCAGAGGAATTCTTCCCTGCTCGTTCAAGGGGTTGTTCGATAACCCCATATGGAGGAAATTTGATGTTATGAATGTCCATTATAAAAGATGGTTCTTATGTTGAAACAAGTACTTTCTTTGTAATAGTGTTCTTGATTTCAACCAAGCAGTTTCTCTTTATTGACCCTGTCCTGAATCTGTAGACATTGGTCTGGTTTCCATGAAGTCACATACAGCTTATGTCCATGTAGCTCAAGCAAATTTATACTCTCAGTATCCTAATTCATTTGTATTGATATTGTATTGCTCTTTATTTCAATTGGTTGATTAGACTGGAGATCATTCCTTGCCCTCGAAGATTACTTGTAAACTAGAGATTTTCACATCCTTAATTGTAATACTAGAGGATATGGCTAACTAACATTATCTTTGTCATTGATATTGCTCTTTGAATCCAGTTCTTCTTTGAAAGACATAAAGATTGAAATGTTGCTCTTAAACTTAAGTCAGCTCATTATCTAGCAACAAAAATCAAATCTGTTGCATCGATTTGTTCAGAATACTGTTGTGCTGTCTGAGCAATTTCACATTGAGATTCATCAGTTGGCTCATCAGTGTTCTCAGTATTTGCTTCTTTGCTGTTTTTTTGTCATCTGAAAGTTCTTTAGTGGTAAAAGGAATGGAAAATATTTCCATGATTGCTATAAAGTCTGCAGCTCCTTCATATTAATAGAATTGAATAATTCTCTTATGCCAACTTAGGTGACGTCAATAGATTCTTTCTTCCTTTTTGATTCAGTTATAAGTGTAGGAAGCCAAATCTTCGACCGTTTGCTCCTTTCCAGTTAGTTGATGTTGGTATATTTCTCAATCAGCGTTGTCTGCTTCTAAATTACATAAACGTTTTCAACTGTCTTACACACTGTGAATTGCATGATAGTTTTAACATACCTTACTCTCAAGAGTTATTCCATCTGCGTCACCTAGTCTCATCTCCATAGGCTGTAACTTCTGTTTTCTCAGCCATGGTATTTGATGGAATGTAACAGTGATACCTGTATATATGTTAAGCTTAAAATTAAAGGGATGCCCTATTGGCAGACACAAGTTCTAATAAATTCAAAGTGGTTGAATCACCAATTTACCAAAAGATTTCCTCCTCTGGTATCTTTTCCAATGACGATTACTGCTCTACATCGAGCTCTTTAAATATGTAACCTACAAATTTTGTTAATCTGAAATTGTGTTCTACTTCTGTACATCTTCTGGAAGTGACCACGGTTTTACAGATGTGGCATTCTTTTATCACAGCTAGTCACTACCTTTGTCTGTAAAGTTTTATATTTTTACAATGGTGACACTGAGCCTTAGTATCTATTATTTAGCCTAATTTTTGTGTTGACATGTTAGAATTGACTATGGCGTCTTTAAACCTTATGAAGTAGTTAGGTTCTTTAGGTCTCCTGTGGTAATGTATCCATCTCCTTTCAGGATTTTTCTGTGAGTCTTCCTGGTTTCAGGTTTTAATAGCAATCTCCAAAGTCAAAACATCCTTGTATTATAATAAATCTGCCAAAGACTCATCAATAATATCCAACAAAATTATCTTATGAATTGTGCTTTCAAAACACAATTTTCAACAAATCTTTAGAGGCCATTAACAAAACCATCTACACGTAGCCCCGAATGTTGTATTCTTTAGTTAAATCTTGTTCTTTTAAAAGTTTATTTCATCTTGAAGTAATTACTAGAAGCATTACAACATTTTAAAAATGTACTCTGCAGTATTTTATATTTTGGTGAATAATCAACTGCTATAGGTACAATTGAATATGACTTTATTTATTTAATCAGTCTGAGATTTTGTATTTAATGTTGAAGAAATTCTTTATCTTAAGAACTGTCTTCTCTCAGATGTCCAGTCTTGTGTTCTGTTTGCTTCTTAGATGAGATTACATCTTGGTGACTATATTACTTCATTTTAATGTGATCATGTATTTTTATTTCATTAAAGCTGTTATAAATTCTAAAGGATCTCAATAAATTTAATTATTTTGCAACTACTGGTTTTAAAACATTACACTTTGTACCACAGCAATGCTGTTGCAATTCTCTGCTTTAAAACTCTTTAAGTTTTTAAACTCTATTATAGCAAGTGATGGTATTTTCTTCTTTAAAGTTTTGAATACGATATTAGAGCAATATGATATCTGTATACTGCTTGTCAGGGTTTTCAATCTTGTTTTGCTGATCAAATTGCTGGTTTCCCACCTTTCGAATATCTTATCATCTTCTGCAGCCAAGGTGGAAGTTTCCCACTTCTTCTCAGCAAAGTGAACATTTTTTGACCTATTTACAATCAAAAATGCAATGCACATCTCATGCAAAAATTTTAAATAAATTATTGCTGTGGCCTTAATAGATATTCCCACTAAAATTGCAATTCAAATTATTCATCTCTTAGTCTTATTATAACCTTAAAATTATTCTGTATTCTTCCATCAGACCCTGCCCTCAAAATAATTTAAGTTGGCCTTTAGTTACCTTAAAGGTACCCTGCACCTGTTCTGATACTATGACCTTGGCATAATGTTCTGGCCCTTTCTCTGTCCACTGTAGCTGTGCTTTGTAGAGCCAATTTGCAATGGCAGTGGTACTCGTTTTGAAGGGTAATTACTTTTTTTGACCTTCTATCCTTCCTAGCCCAGTCCTTTGTGCCATTATTTTAACAAATATTGCCCCTTGTCCAGAGTGATTGTTAACTTTATTCATTGAGCTCTGAACTGCTCTGACTGATTCTGTAGGTTTTTTTATTCTTTATTCATTTACGGGATGAGACATTGCCGGCCAGCCAGGATTTATTTCCCATCCCTAATTGCCCAGAGGGCAGTTTAAGAGTCAACCACATTGCTGTAGATCTGGAGTCACATGTAGGCCAGACCAGGTAAGGATGGCAGTTTCCTTCCCTAAAGGACATCAGTGAGCCAGATGGGTTTTTCAGACAATTGACAATAGTCGTCATTAGATTCATGATTCCAGATATTTATTGAATTCAAATTCCACCATCTGCCATGGCAGGATTCGAACCCTGGTCCCCAAAACATTATCTGGGCTTCTGGATTAATAGTCCAGTGACAATACCACTAGGCCATTGCCTCCCTAATAAATTACGATGGGTAGAGGACATCTGTGAGGTGATTGAATGCATGAAGCTATGTGATGGAACAGACTTCACAAGATAAAATGGGGAGCAGGGTGTGATATGCACAACAGATCAGGAACTGAAGATCCTAGGCCCTTCCCCAGAAGATTAATGAGCAGCAGTCACCAATCTTGGTCTGCAATGTTTATCCACTTGTGAAACAGAAACGAATACAAGAGCAGGTGCCTTCAAGTACCAACACTTCCTAGTCTCCCCACATTTAAAAATAAATCTGCTTTTGTCTCCAACTCTTCTTCAGGATTAAAAGCACATATTGCTCAGAGCTGTTCACACTCTGTTGGCGATATTATGCGAAAAGTTTGCCAAAATTGCTGTATGCTGATGTAACTGAGATTTGTGGTGAAGAAGTTGTGATTGAGTGGGAGTAGTTTGTGAACATTCCTTGATCTTAGGAAGCAGCAGTTTCAGATTCATGAACAAATGGCCTACTCCTGCTCCTCGTAGCACGTTTGGCCCTTTTAGCTTGTTCTACCATTCGGTGTGATCATGGCTGATCCTTAGTGCCGACACTATGTTTCCACTTTCTCTCTATATTCCTTGGTGTCTTTAATACTTAAACATGCATCAATGTTTGTCTTGAATATACTCAGTGACCCGGCTACACCAAGCCTCTGTGCTAACAAATTCCATGGGTTGACCATCCTCAGGGTGAAGGAATGTTTCCCATCTCAGTACTAAATGTCCTATTCTGTACCCTGTGACTGTAAGCTCTGGTTCTAAACTCCAGGGGAAACATCCTCCCTGCATTTAGTCTGCCTTGTCCTGTTAGAATTTTACATGTTTCACTCAAACGATTCAAACAATGAAAGATATTGAACAGGTACAATTTAACAGGTACAGTTAAAAATCAACAACCTTTTTAAAAAGAGAAACTGCAGTTGATTACATAGCTCTTTGAAGTAAAAACCAAAAGAACTGCGGATGCTGTAAATCAGGAACAAAAACAAAGTTGCTGGAAAAGCTCAGTATGTCTGGCAGCATTTGTGGAGGAGAAAACAGAGTTAATGTTTCGGGTCCAGTAACCCTTCCTCAGAACAGATGCTGGCTGGGAAAACGTCAGTTTATATGCAGAAAATAGGGAGATGGGTGGGGTAGAGAGTAAACGATAGGATAGATCCCAAAGAGAGAGAAAGACAGTTGGACAGAGAAAGGAAATGCTAACAATCAGGCTGGGAGGGTGAATAGTTGATAATGGGGACTGTTAGTGACTAACAACAGGGGGTGTGTAGTGGCAGGCTATGTGGTAACAAGGCCTGGTGTGTGGGGTTGGGGGGCTGGGACATGGGAGAGTTTAGGCCCTAAAATTATTGAACTCAATATTGAGTCCAGAGGGTTGTCGGGTCCTTAAGCGGAAAATGAGGTATTGTTCCTCCAGCTTGCGCTGGGCTTCACTGGAACACTGTAGCAAGCCGGAGACAGAGATGTTGGCCAGGGAGCAATGTGGTGCATTGAAGTGGCAGGCAACAGGTAGTTCAGAGTCTGGCTCAGGGTTCAGGCTCTTTGAGGTACTTTTGTTTTCTTTTATATATCTCCATTTCCATCTCCTTTTGGTTTACACCCTTAAATCATTACTGCCTTCTAGCCAACAGTAGAGCTTCTCTTTGGTTCAGTGCTGCCCTTTGAGCTTTACCTGCCTCTACGCCTGCTATTAGGAGGTCTGGTGGTGCAGTGGATATTATTCCTGGTTCCACTGCAGATTTTCCTGTTCCTCTGATGCTGCTTGGCCTACTGCGTTCCTCCAGCTCCACATTTTGTTATCCACTCAGAAGTGTTATGTTTACATTCCACTCTCTGAGACTTGATGGTCAAGGAATGTGGATTCATAATGTGGCCAAAGAGGTAGAGAATCGATTTGCAAGTCCTTCAATTGCGAGCAGTAAGAATGGCAAAGATAACTGCTCATCCACGCGTTGGGATGGAGTTGAATCCACTATCATTATTACCCATAGCTTCCAGACTACAACGTGCATATCAATAAGTGTATCTTGCCACTGCAAATCAGGCTCCAAGTAACACACAACCATCACGTTTGATCAAAACTTGTCACATCTCCAACTCTTTCTAATTCTGGTCTAAGGCCATTAACCTGAAACATTCAAGGCTTTGGTCTCTGCACACACTGCCTGACATATTGAGCGCTTACATCATTTTTTTATTGATGTTTCAGATATCTAGCATCTCAAATTTGGTTTTACAGATGCCTTTTAATTTTTTTTCAGTTTGCACATTAGGGTGTAGAATGTCAGTGCAATGTGTGAAACCTGCCACAAAATTAAACTGCTGCTTTAGGAAAGAAAAGTTAGTCTTTTAACTTCACCATTGATCTACCGTGCAATCATAACAGAGGTCAAAGTGGCCAAACACCTTATCATTGTATACAAAAGCAATGGTAACAACTGCTAATATGATATACGCTCTTCCTAATGGTAGTATTGATTCATTGTGTGGTGTTAGATCTTTGGTAGCTTGCCACTGTCTTCACCCTCAGACACAAGGCAAAGACATAGGTTCCAAGTCTGCCTCACCCACAACAAGATTCAAACTTACACAGTTGCCATTATTCTGAATAGGTCACGAGTGAACCAACTATCTGAGCTAACTGAATCCAATAATAGATATCTATTGCACATCTAATGAAGAGAAATGGTCTAGGTTGCTTGGTACAAGCTTACCAGAGAGAAAAAAATTATTGTTTCCAAACCAAGGAAAGAAATCACAGGAAAGATTACCTTAAACAGCACAATCCATGTCTGTGTCCTTTAACACCTGGAAGTACAAGTGCAGCTGATCCATGGGAACCTCATACAAGTCACCATCCAGGTTGCACACTAGCCTGGCTTGGCTAAATAATGTCATTCCTTCATTGGCATTGGTTCAAAATGTTAGAATGTTCTCTCCAATTATGCTATTGGTGTGCTAACACCACATGGATTGCAGTGGATGAAAAAGTTGGCTTATCTTTACCTCAAGGGCAAATATCGATGGGCGGTAAATGCTAGTTTTGCCAGTGAAACCCATAACAAAATGAATTAAAAACTGTTCAAGGACTTTGAAGGATTCAGCAGAACGTCTGCCTCATTTTTGGGTACACACGCTTGCTGTGGAGGCATCATATATCAATGGGAAGATGGACCACAATCACATTCCTTAATATGCACTTGGTTTGTGACAGTGTGCAGGGAATGGCTGCTGTCCTGACAGCAATGATGATCTTGCCATGTTAGTATGACTGTTTGTAGCTGTCTGCTTGGTGTATCTCTCTACACTCGGCTCATGATACCCTTTACATTGTAAAACAACGGTTTCACTGCCTGCATTCAACAGGAATTCTTCCAGCCTCAACTACATATGCCTCCAAACTGGTTTCGGCCTTTTGCCTCCTCCACATCCTGTCCGTCATGAGAGCACAACGCTCACCATTGGACCTTTGGTGAGAACCTTGGGAAGAAGAAGTAAAGAAAGATGAAGTGGAGGGGGAGAAAAGGAAAAAGCATCTGGAACCTCTTTGCTTCGTGAACTACTATCAGATACTGCTTTCTCAAAAATCTCACATCTATGCTGTGGTCACAATTCTCCAGATTTTTATTCCTGTGCTATGGGCCAGCACAGCATACACATGGGTAAAATCCATAAGTACAAAACTTGTCACATCAAGTTCATAACAAGTTTATTTAACAAAATATAATAATTATAAAAATACAAACAAATAAATTATTCACTCTTGTGCATTCATTTAGTGTCTGTCTTGCAGGCATATCTGCCTGGTTAATGCTCCTTCACAGTGTAACTGTAACTGGTAGATGGTTCCTGACTTTTGTTGGTGGAAAAATGCAGATGGGTTTCCAAGACAAAGTTTTTGAGAAGATCTGTAGCTCAGGTTGTGGATAAGGTTGTAGACTTGCTTGCCAAGCCAGTGGGTTGGTTGCAAATGTTTCGTCACCCTGCTAGGCAACATCATCAGTGCGCCTCTGGTGAAGCGTAGGTGTTCTGTCCCGTTTGTTATTTATATGCCTCGGTTTGCTGGGGTGGTTGGTATTATTTCTGGTTCTGTTTCTCAGTGGTTTGTACAGAGTGTCTAACTCAATATGTTTGTTGATGGAGTTCCGGTTGGAATGCCAAGTTTCCAAGAATTCTCTGGCATGTCTCTGTTTGGCTTGTATGATTATGGATGTGTTCACCCAGTTGAATTCGCGTCCCTCATTGTCCATGTGTAGTGAGACAAGTGAGAATTGGTCGTGTCTCTTGGTGGCTAGGTGGTGTTCACGTATCCGTATTATTGGTTTTCTTCTGTTTGGCCTATGTAGTGTTTCTCACAGTCTTTGCATGGTATTTTGTACATTACCCCAGTTTTGCCGGTTTTGGGTATGGGATGACTTATGCTCGTCAGTCGCTATTGTAGGGCATTTGTCGGTTTGTGGGCCATTCTGATACCTAGGAGTCTGAGTAGCCTTGTGGTCATTGCTGAAATGTCTTTGATGTATGGTACGGTGATTAGTGAGTCTGGTCGTGTTGTTTCTTCCTGTGGTGGTCTGTCTTGGAGGTAAAGTCAGATGGTGCTTTTCGGGTATCATTTCCTTTTGAAGATTCTGTATAGGTGCTCCTTTTCTGCTTTGCAGAACCAGAACCAGAAGTAATACCAACCACTGCAGCAAACCGAGGCATATAAATAACAAATGGGACAGAACACCAACGCTTCAACGGAGACGCACTGATGATGTTACCTAGCAGAGTGATGGAACGTTTGCAACTAAACCCACTGGCCCGGAAAGCATGTCTACAACGGCTCTCCAGATGTCCCAGAGCACAGCTGGGCGTTGAAATCCTAGCTTTGGACTGCAGTACCTCAGCTATTTGCGTTGGATATACAATAGACATCAGCAAAATCACTAGTGGAATGGAATAGCATTGTTGGAAGTAGCAATATTGTGATTCCTGAGACAGCAGGCAGGTTTGTGATTTCTGGATTTACTACCAGTCCTTTGGAGTGGACCCTCAGCATCCTGGTAAATCTATCAGAGCACAGTTATCTGGAAAGCTGCAGAAGATAGTGAGCCACTTTGAGCACTTGCATTTGGAGCTTTGATGGCAGCAGTCTGTGCCTGGCCAGCTCCAAGCTTGGCTTGCATGGAAGCAAGATTGAATCTACTGACTCCAGTCAGCTCTGAAACATAGTATGACTCAACAGTTATTATGATGTTTATAATTATAGAATGCAGTCAGAAGTTTACACTTTTAAGTTTCAGTTTGATGTATCGCTGTGGAAATGAAGGTAATCACATTACTCAGTAGTACAGCATCGTTCACCTACAGTTTGAATTATCACATACTCCTGTGTTCTGTCTGTGTATAGGACCCTCTTAAACTGAGACCAGGGACCAAAGGTGCTACCATAACAATACCAGGCAATGTTCACGTTCTTGAACAAAGGGTCTTGAGTACTCAAAGCAATAGTTGGGTCAGTACAGTTGCCCAGACCTCACCCACTCAATGGAGAGACTCAAACCCATGCTTTAATGGTATAGACATCCATCTTGACTCAGTTCAGTACAAACTCTGAACCCACTGCCAACCCAGCAAAGACTTCCATATTCACCCTGTGCTGAATTTTGGACAAGGTCTTTCCTCCTCTATTTTCTTATCTAGGTTCATATCTTGGGGATATGAAGAATGTCGAATGGTTCAGACTAGCCGTTTCACATCTCCTGAAGAGAGATGAGTCAAGAGAGGTAGAAGAGAGCATTCCTTGAATCATGGTCCTAGTTTGAAGCATCTGCATCTCCCACATACCATTTTGAAGAAATGATGAAAGTGAAATAGCCTAACCCCACTTCTGGCAACAAGGAAGGACAATGGAGAACAAAGACCCTCTGCTAATCCAGTCTCTGGACATTTCAGAAGGGGCACACCAGCTGCTGGTAGGAAGACCTATCTGCATTCAAGATATTGTGAGCCCTCCAGAGGGGATGGTCTTCTTGAATCCCATAAAAGGGAATTTTCTTGCCCAGGTCAGCATAAACTCTTAGGCTTGGATTTTCTAGACGTTAGCAAGGCTCAATCTTTAAAAAGGACTTTTTGATCAGTAGCTGGTATGGGGGCTGCTACACACCCTGACTCCAAGGCTGCACCTGAAAAGATGACAATACACCGAGGGGACTGTGAAACAGACGTGACTATGTATGCTCTCAGTAATTTGCTTCAATATCATCATGAACTCCGTAGTATGTAGATCTTCTGTAAACTCCTAAGCAGGAGTATGATTCAAATAGGGCACTTGTCTATTACCCCTGTAGACTGAGGTGGAATGGATTGATTTGACAGAATCAAGACAAAGCATTTCTGGTGCTTCTTGAACTACCATCTTGCTCGAAGTCAATTGAGATCCGGTAATTGAGGTCTTTAAGCAGTCGGTAAACAGCTCCAAAAACTCAAATAACAACCTGTGATAATCACAGCACAAATACATACTGTAGCAGATTGATTTGCTGATATACCCTAAATCAAAAGGTTTCAAGAAAAAGGGAGTATTTTCTTACTGTTCATGGAATGTGAACACACTGATTAGGTCAGCATTTATTGTCCATCCCTGAATGCTCACACATCAGTTAAGAGACAACCACATTGCTGTGGGTCTGGAATCACATGTAGAACAGACCAGGTAAAGATGTCAGATTTCCTTCCCCAAAGGACATGAGTGAGCCAGATGGAGCATAACAACCATTGACAATGTTTACATGGTCATCATTCGATCCTTCTAATCTCAGATTTTATTTATTAATAGGTTCAAATTTGACTATCTACTATGGTTGGATTTGAGCCCATGTCCCCAAAACATTAGTCTGGGATTCTATATTACTCGACCAGTGATATTACCACTTCCAAACCCATGGCCACTTCCAGCTAGAAGGAAAGGCAGCAGATACATGGGCACACCACCATCTGCAAGTTCTGCTACAAACAACTCACCACCCTGACTTGGAAATGTATCACTGTTCCTTCAGCATTGCTGGGTTAAAATCCTGGAATTCCCTCCCCAGTGGCATTGTGATCTACTTCCAGTAACTAGACTGAATGGTTCAAGAAGGCAGCTCACCATCACCTTCTTAAGGGCAAGTACACACAGTCAATAAACGCTGGTCAGTCAGTGATGCCCACACCCTGCAAGAGAATAAGCAAAACCATGCCACCTTCTTTCCCTTAAAACCACTTGTCGCTTGTCAATCTAAGCCTGGATGCTGTCCATATGTATTGAGCACACAGACTGCTTCAGTGTGAGGAGTCACGAATGCCTTTGAACATTGTGCAAACCATCCCTATTCTGATTTTACGAAGGATGGAAGGTCATTGACATAGCATCTGAAAATAGCTGGGAATAGGGCTCTATTCCGAGCAACTCATGCAGCGATCTCCTGGAACTGAGATCTCTCTGTTTTGCTAAAACAACACTGCTGAATTTAACATTATCTCCTTCATCAAATCATCAGCAATAATCACATCTTCCCACTCAGGTAATCTATCATCAAGGAGCAAGTCCATGTCCAAAATGGCATCCTGTAGTGGTCCACCTTCTTCTCCTCTGGGCTCATGTTCTGCCACATGTAGATTTCCCTTGAACAGGGACTTAAGATGTAAAGTAATTCATCTACAGCCCTAAGGTTAGCATGTCTTCAAAGAAGGGTAATTCATAGTCTCTGCTGCTGCTGAACAAACACGGTTCATGGCAAGACAAGCTTCTCCATTCCATAAAGAATGATAAAGATTAGAATTGATGCATAGAATGTCCATAACCTCATGCCCATTTCACCTCAAGGAGGCAGCAGCTATACCTTGACATTCAAACCTATTGCACCTCACAGTCAAACATTAGAGGGCTGTCAAAGGCCAGGCTTGAGCTACAGTGCCATATCGGAAAGAATGGACACATTGACCTCAGCGTCAAATTTAAAATGAGTCTCTTTGGCATTGACAGGATCATTTGAGTATCAGAAGTCACCTTGAAGTTTTACAACATCGCCTAGAAAATAAATATATTGGTCTTCACCAGTGCCTAGCTCACACTGCTGGGTCTATTCTGCTGCTTCCGCAGGCAATTGTGAAATGGTGCTTTTTGTTTTAGGCATAGCATACTGCATTATTAGCTGATCAATTTTCCAACTGATGGGGATGTTTTCCACCACAGGTGGAAACAAAGTGAACATGCCTTCCTCCCATGGTTTTGGATTTCCTCACGGCCACTAGGCTTGTACTTTAGAACTCAGCTGTCAGCTGTCAGGGAAATTTTCTGTCTGTCAATAAAGGCACTTGTTCTATTTGTGGATTTCAACAATGTGAGGTCTTCTCTGTGCTGGAGAAGATCAGATAAAGCTTCATCCCAGAGAGCAACAATTAAATGTTCTCTGATAAGCTTATCTTGTACAGTCACAGTGGTTTACTAAACAATAGAGATCATTTATGAAATAAACTGAACTCTGAGCTGGTTCTGTTCTGTACCTACTGTGATCAAAAGTTGTGTGATGTCTTGGAATGAAGGAAGTGCCTGAATTAAATCTTCATATATTGCCATTGCTTTCCATGTAATGAGTCAAGCAAGAATTACCATAGCAATATTCCTGATGGCATAAAAAGCATGGTAATGTGATCTTCATCGGCTTTGAAAGCAAGACCTTAAGTGCAATTGTATTGAATAAGCTGTCAGAACCAACTTATTGACTGAAGAGCCTGGTCTGAGCCAGACTCATAATCTAAAGACTCAGGTGGGGGTAAGAAATTTCCTAGTTTTAAATGAGGAACTATATTCGGCAGTCGGGCAGATTGTATTTTCCATAATTTGCATATATCTGATCATCAAATAGCATCATTTCTATCAACTTTTGACTTCTGCCTTCTGTGGCCTAGGCTAGGAGGCTTCAAGTTGTTCTCCCACAATGGAGTTTCTGAAGTGCATTGACCATCTGAGTGATTGATTTTGGAGATTGTCTCTGTCCATGGTGTGGACTAAGCCTGAGAGTCACTCACTGCTTCTGTATCAGTGTCTCCCTGAGGATTCCTTTTGTGCTGCTGACTGCTTCGAATGTTCCCAGCAGCAATCAGGTTGACCTGGAATTTCACCAAGATATGGGTCCACTACTGGTCCTGCCATGTTGAGAAGTCACAATGAAATTGTACAGAGAGAGGGGATCTGGTACTCGTGCTGGTGAGTAGGAACCTTTTATAGACACAATGAGCAGAGTTGGATCAGAGACAGCATTTCAAATGTTTGTTTCCCCCCCATGTGGTTCCTGTCACTGACAGTTTATGAGATTCAGCAGCATTTTGCGATTAACCAAGATTTTTTTTAAAAAATTAACTTTTTTTCTTACTGAAGCTGTTCAGAGATGTTATTACACACCCCTGGAGCAGGTGGGACTTGAACCTTGGCCTCCCAGCCAGGGATAGGCGTTCTATCACTACAGCATAAAAGAGTCCTCTGCCACAAAAGTGCCCTTGGGACCTAACCATTGTCCTAGGGACTTAACCATTGTCCTATAGTCAATAGCGGGTTCAGTTGGATTAATTGCTCATCAACCTCCAATGATAGACTGCCCTACTTCTGCCATGCTGCTCCTCCAATCACAGATTCCATCTCAAGAGGTGCAGCAAGAGTGGGAGAGACAGATTCTGTGACTGGAGGAGCAGCTCTGTCTTTCCCTCAATTGCTGCTCAGTAGCCAGTTCTTGCTTTCAGTCTGACAGTTGTTCAGGGTGGACAAGATTTGGGAGTTGTGATACTTTTAAAGGCCTGCTGGAAAACCATGAAGCTGCCTGGAGGTTGGAAGCAGCATTTCCCACTCACTGTAACTGTTGGTGATAACAGTGACCATATCTTGTTTTAGACATGGTCTTTCCATTCTAAAGGTCAGAAAGGAAGATGTTGGATTTCTGAAAACACCGATGTCAGGAATTTACCATTTACCCAGAGACCTTTACAGCATTAGAAGGAGGTGCTTCAGTCCATTTTGTCCACACTAGTCATTGAAGACCTGACTGCACTAATACAATGTTCTCACTTTTAGCCCATAGCTCTGGAGACTATGGCAACAAAAGTGAATATCTAAATACTGTTAAAATGTTATGTGAGGTTCTCGGTCTGTGCTGCACACCATTTTACAAAGATGTTAGGGTAGATGCTGGGTGTATTTATTAGAGCTCAGCAGAGTAGGCAGATCATGGCATTAGCAACATATAATGCTGGTGAAACTCCAGTGGTTCTATTCTCAACTCAAGGAATCCAATAAGCAGCTTCTCTCAACCTCACACAACTGAACATGCAAATCTCCACCTAAGCTATTTAAAGAGATCTGCTACTTCGGAATTTATGACACAATTCAGAGGGTGTGAATGTCACTTGCTTGCTGAGCATATGTTGTTCATTCCTTATTACCCTTAACAAGTGTTATTGAGCTTTCTTCCTGAACTGGTCTCCATGTGGTATTGATACATTCAGGCTGCTGTTAGGAAAGAAGTTCCAGGTTTTTGATCTGATGGTCAAGGAACGCTGATATGGTCTGATATCCAGATGGTGTGTAGGTTTGCAGATAGAACTTGCAGGTGGTGGTGTTTTCATACGTCTGCTGCCATTGCCCTTCCAGGTGGTTGTGGTTTTGGTTTGGAAGGCGCTGCTAAAGAAGGCTTGTCAAGTTGCCGCATCTTATAGAAGGTACACACTGCTACTATTGTACATCAGTGGTAGAAGGACCATGACCTACAGCATATCAGGAAGAATAAGCAGAGGTAACACAGAGAAGGCTGGGCTGCTTAAAGAGGGAATGGAAGGAAGGGCAATAGGGCTAAATGCAGTAAGCCACATCCATTCACGGTCTTCATGGAGCTCACAGCTCAACCTCAATGATAAACAGAGCTTTTAACATCTATGGAGGTATCATGAAAATGTGCCAGCTCTTTCAGGCAGACCTGCTATCTGAGGATAAATATGGCATTTAAGGTTCTTGAGTAGATTTGTAGCTCGGGTTATGGTTGCTCTGGTTGGTTTGCTCGCCGAGCTGGTTCATTAGTTTGCAGACGTTCCATTGCCCTGCTGGGTAACATCATCAGTGCAGCCTCCGATGAAGCGCTGTTGTGTTTTCCTGCCTCGTATTTAAACTTTGGGGTCCTTTGGAATTGGTTGCCTCATTTCTGGTTTTTCATCACGGTGGTGTATATATAGGGTCTAATTCTATGTGTTTGTTGATGGCTTTCTTAGCGGAGAACCAGGCCTCTAGGAATTCCCATGCTTGTCTCTGTTTGGCCTGTCCTAAGATTCTGGGGTTTTCCCAATCGAACTGATGGTTCTCCTTATCCGTGTAAATGGAGATGAGTGAGTATTGGTTGTGTCTCTTTTTTGCAAGTTGGTGTTCTTGTACTCTTGTGGCCAATTTTTTTCCTGTCTGTCCAACGTAATGTTAAGACATGCAAGGACAGCAACAAACATGAATGGAGTTAATCACATAATAGGAGACTCATTCCAATTTTTCAAAAAAAATTATCAAATTCCACAGTTTATTATTTCAAGAACAGTGCATCTGGACCCCTGGATTTTAAACAGTGAGATGATTTGAGATCCACAGTCCATTTCCCCACTTCGATAGAATTTTTCTTTCTGCCCTGATCTCACCTTGCACTAGCAACTGAGGTTGTGAAACAAACATGCACTTTGAGTCAGATAAAAAACATCCAGCATGACCTTGCTCTCCCTATGACTGCCTTTAAAGTTTCCTGCATTGAGGATTGCTGATTGAATTGATGCCTGGCTTGCTGCTTCCTGCTATTCAGAGAAAGCTGCTAGATCTAAAGACAATGGGTTACCTAGTTGGCAAGAAGTGAAATATTTTCACTGTACATAAGTTATATCATTAATATATTTAAAGTGATAGTCTATGCATAAGGGGAAAAAAAGTATAATTTATTAGTAAGAACCTTGAAGAATAATCTGAATATAAAGCATAGCATCCGAGCATGATGATGAAAAATAACCTGAGCCTTCTCACACCAGTTTTCTTGGATCGTGTAGACAGAGGAAGTCTTTTATACTGAAAGCGTTTCCTCCTACAATCACGTCCCCACCCCTTAAGAAAGACAAGCTTTTGTCTTGCAGAGTCAAAACCTTGAGTTCAAATTATATACAATGCAAGGAAAAACTCCCATCGTTCCAATTTTAACATTAAATAAGGATGTAGGAGGCAAATGCTCGTTTATCTTCCATGAACAGTGACCCAGTTAACAAGCAGCGAGCACATAACTTACACTCATGGGACATTTTAAACAACGCTTTTGTCAGTCTGAGAAACATTTTTTAAAAAATTTCGGGTTCCCAACAAGAAGCATCTATCTAGATCCAGCAGATGGCAGTAACAGACAGCGTAGTTGAAGAGCCAGGTTTAAACTTTGCACGAATACGAATAAAATTCTGCGGTTGACATGCCAAGCCATTATGGGCTTGGTGTGTCATGCATAACAAACTCTTCACAGAGTCAGGGATACTTCTGACTGTAAGTACCCTTATGCACGGACCTCTGTAACTTCTGCAGTCAGCAGTGAGAAGATTCATCCATCTGAGACAGTGCAGTATTCGTTCTCTGGCCCTCAGCACACACACACGGATTAAGCTTCTGTGGGAACGTGTCAGTCAGACAGAATGATCTCCTGCGCCTCCATATGGGTGGAAAAGTGCCAAGGAGTCTGAAAAACCCATAAAGCAAGACCACGGTCACCATTGTCACAGCATATACTGCCCAGAACAGAGAAGTGAGAAAAGAAAGCTCATAGCAACACCATACAGCATTCAAGTTCACTGCGACTGGAAAGTTGTTCATTCACAGATTATGGTTTCTTTTTAATGCATTTCTAAGTGTTTTTGATTTTTTTTCTCCCCTGATTTAAATGACATTTATTTCTCATGAGCGTTTGTACCAATTGTTTGAATTCTTTTGTGCCTTGTTCACATCACTGCCAACAACGTGTCTCTTAATGGGAATACTCCTGTTTGAGACAGATGGATAAAGAAACAAGAAAGCAACACTAGAACGATCATTGGAACTCCCACATCCGTGTCCACAGACAGCAGCTGCCTGACCTGCTGAAGATTTCCAGCAGCTTCAGTTTCCATTTCAGGTTTTCAGTATTCACAGTATTTTATTTCTGCTGAAAAGATCTTTCCATGTTGGCAGATAACTGGTGCACTCCAGAATTTAGTGGCAGCAAACTTGATAGAGGCATTGAGAATGCCTGATTAACTATGGTATTGGCTACTTTCACTGAAGCGTGTCAGTTATACCTTGCCTTCAGTGGCACATGAAAGGCAGTGCATCATGATGGTCACTACTGGCTTGTGTTGCCATGACACTTACAGTTCGTGCTCCTATTCCGCACGTTGAAAAGATAGCTATCCTGGTCTCTTCTGGTAGTTTGTGGCCTATAACAGTTTCTCTTCTTAGCGAAGAACGACTTGTCTCACTCTGGTGTGTTTCTGACAACTGTAATTTGCATTACTGCACAAAACACTATTCTTTGTCAGTACATCCCTCAGAGGTACAAACTATTCCATCCTCTGTTTATAGGAATGCTGTTGTCACTGTTAAATTATTGTATGCATTATCATCAGATCTATTATCGTTGAACTACACTTGCCATAACCTCATTTGCCACTACAGCAAAGTTGTTGTCAACTGTATCTGCTGCCCCAGCACAGGTAGCTGGCAATGAATGCAGGGATTTGGCCATAGGTTACCAGGGAATCTGATTCAGAACTGTGGCATTTGAAGGGGTACCTTGTAGGGTAAGACTGGCACATCTCGGAGCTATTCATTTGCAGACTGAAACTTACTTCCGTCAACATATGCTGCAAAGATGGCTTATGGGATTGGGCAATTAGTGCACCCTTTCCTCACAGTTGTTGGATGCAGCACCACCTTCGGTTCAGCAACCATCAATCAAGGGATTCAGCTGTTGAGTGACATTATCAAACAAGGGTTCAGAATCTGACCTACTTAATGAAAGGCTGGTGGGGTGTGAAATGGGGCAGGGGAGAGTGTTGGTCAAATATTGGACTGCTCCATCAAATGGGGGAAGAGATCAGATGATGGACTACACCATCATGTCTTGGCGGCTGGGGGAGGTGGGAAGCATTGTAAAAGCAGGCCCCTCCCTGTGAATTCATGCTACACTTTATAGTGTCCTTATCCAGCCCTAACACTTCAGCTTGACCAAAGCTTCTAATCGCTTTCAGTTCTTATTCAAAAACTTTCAGAACTTTTGAATATATATACATAGAACACTTTAACATTGTACTAATTGACTAACACATACCAATGTCATAGAAAATAGCTCTCCTTTAGGCCCAGACCGTGACTGAAGTCAAGATGTCCAAGAGTGCTCCACTTCCAATCTTATCTGTTGCCATGGTTACTGTTCAATTTACCCTACTACCGAAATTCCAGAAACACAGGAGCAATGTAAATCCCTGCTCCTGTTCTAATGCTGATGATCTTACAGAGTGCAGAGAGCTTTTTCATCCCTTATGTGGCAACCACAAAATTCCCTGGCAAAGTCAGAGCCAGGAATTGGAATAGTGAACACATTGAGTTCAAGAAGAGTTGTTAAAATCAGTGAAAATATCAACACATGCAGAAGCTGCCTGCAGTTCTATGTGTAAGTCAGGTATATATTGTTATGTGTGTATAATTCCCTCTGGACTCTGGTCAGCATTGAATGAGACAATTTGATTGGGATTTTCATTGGGATGTGAATCTAGCATGGCACACACGGGTTTTGTGAAACACAACACTGAAACAAAACTGAGAAGACTTAACACCAAGGTATGGTGCTAATTAAAAGCTTGGCACATTAATGTCAATAAATGCACAGTGCATTCAGTGACTTTCTTATCTTCCAGTGGGAAATAGTTTGTTGTGAGCACTTGTGTTATGATGTTAATCTATGTGTTTCAGACATATTGAGGCTCAAGGTCAGAAGGGAGTGGAACATCATGGCCGTTTTGTATTAAATCTCTGATGAGGAGTAAAATAACAATTGGTGGCACAGAACTGTCAGGGGAAGGCAAAACATGCCCCCTTTTCAAAGCAGGCAGCTGCCTGGGATTACCACTCACCGGAAAAGCTGGCCCGCACTTCACACATATACGTAACACTGTTCATTATGTAGACATTCAATTCGCCCATAATCAATCTAAGGTGACTGTTAATTCCTGAGGGTTTATCTCTGTTCTTTCGTTCTCAGCTTAAGAACATCCAACCCAGAACTGTCTTTCATGGTGAGAGTATTACTAGAAAGCATCTTCCAACTCAAAACCTGAAATTAAATATTTAAACATTTTCTAATTAATCTGTTCAGTGATGTTACTACACACCTCTGGAACAGTTGGGATTTGAACCCACATCTTCTGGTTCAGAGGTAGAGACATTACAACTGCAGAACAATGCCCCTATAATAATGTACATTTAGATAGAATTCATTAACAAAATAATGGATGCCATCACCTCCAAGTTCCCCTTCAAGCTACTCACCATTCTGTCTTGGAAATATGTCACCATTCCTTCAATATTGCTGAGTCAAAATCCTGGAATCCACTACACCCCCACCCTCCCCCAATGGCATTGTGGGTCAACCCATAGCAGATGGACTGCAGCAGTTCAAGAAGGCAGTTCACCACCACCTTCTCATGGGCAATGAGGGATGGGCAGTAAATGCTGACCAGCCAGCAACGCCCACACCCCACAACTAAAATAAAGTAGTGGAAGTCTACAAATGAGTGTCATCAGAAAGACATGAGATCACTCTTTGAGTAAAGAAACAGCAATTCAAACTCCAGAACCTTTACAGCTGAGGAATACCTTAAGAATTCTTAAAATTAAGCCTCAAATGGAATCAGACCATATTATAAATAAACAAAATTTTGAGAAGCCAACTTAACTAAAAGAAATTTCCGAGCAACAACTCCAGCAATTAGCAGCCACAGCAGAACAATAGAATACAAAGACCTCCAAGATTTATACTTCAGCAAGCCTGCAGCTGGCAAAAATTGAAAGGCATGGTAAAGTTATGGAATGCAAATGAACCAATGTAAGTATTATGCATTGGCTGCATTGAAGTACATGTTGACACATCGTCTGCTTATTCCTGCCAATATCACAACAGGTCCCACTGAAAGCACAACCCAGTGTTATTCTAAAGGCCAAAAAAATCAGTCAGCTTAGCAGCCATTCTTTTGAAACCACAGTTTCAGTCATCTACAGGACAGGGTACCTCTTGGTAAATCAATGGTCAACATATATTTTGTCTCAGTTCCTAGCTTGAGTTCATAAAATAACATATTTAAGGATGTAAAAGAATGCATAGAGTTCACAAACTTCAACAGTCAATTCAAAACTTTAAATATTACATAATCTACCATGATCTTTTACACAATGACATGATTTCACACTGACTGTAGGACTATGTTTATTGAATGTGTATAATTGCCCATAATATGAATGTAAAGTCCCGTGATGATAGCGCAGGAAGTGCACAATTCAAACTGCATGAGTTACGTTTGTTTAAAACTGTTATACTATGACATGAATTTGGACTGTTTGATACTAAACGAAACTGAAGGCCAACACAGTATTGGGTCAGCAAATACAAGAGGAAGAAAGAATATGCCTTGAACGAGGACTTATCTTTAGATGGACCTCAATCAAGGTATTCTTTGGTAAAGGGAGAAGGATAAAGTACCACTATGTTTCACAGTGTAGTCAAGATGATATGAAACAGGTTTAGTGCCACGTATCTATTAGCATAAACCATAATGAATGATAAGGAGATCAGTTAGATTGGCTGGCTGGTTTGCAATGTAGAGTAATGCCAACAGCATAGGTTCAATTCCTGCATTAGTTGATGTTACCATGAAGGACTCTCCTTCTCAACCTCTCCCTTTCCTTGAGGCATGGTGAACCTCAGGTTAAACCAACACAAGTTGAGTTTCTCCAATGAGAGACTAGCTCTATGGTCTGGGAGAAATATAGCAACTTCATCTTTTTAGCAAATGACAGTAATGGATATGATAACGATAGCAAAGTATTGCTTAAAATATTATCCTATCAATGTTGCTATTTACCTTAAATGAACTCTTAGCCTTATGAAAATTACAGACAGATGAGTGTAATAAGAATGTAGTAACCAATATCCCTGACATTAAATTCTGGGCTATTCCTTTTAATTTGGGGATTCTATCATTATTTTTCAAAAGATGGTTGAATGACTAATGCTTTCTCTTAGAGACTGAAGGGCATCCTCAAATGTAAGTCTTCAGTATTTGCAAAGATATTGGTTTTGGAATCGGAAACTGCTCTGAAACTGAGAGGCCTAGATTGAAATACATCTGCCCTGTGTCAATATTAGGAATATGATGAACACCAGTCCACATCTGCAAGCACACAGGGACACACAGGTAAGGGCATAACATGCATCTAAGAAGAAATTACAAAGATGTTCAGAGTTTTAGGTCTTGAACCTCCCAGCTAGTTAAAACCAATAGCTCAAAGGAAAAAAATACAGTTAGGATCTCAGGATCTCAAAAGGTGGCTGTCAGAAACATTGGATGTCTAAAGAGACAATTTCTAGTGTATTTGCCAAATATCAAAGGAATGAAGATGAATAAACAAACACTCACATCTAGGACAGAACTAGGTCCAGAACCCAGACGCTACTTATGTATGATTAATGGGGCAAGCAAGAGAACGTTTTTATGCAGATAAGCCAATTAATGTCCAACATGTGGAAGTATTAATATTGTATGATTTAAGTGTAGCTGTGCGGAAATTTCAGACAAACTCAATAACTAGCAAGCATTAAGAAATCCTCCGAGCCCCGGAAAGAAGTGGGCCATGGTGAGAAAGTTGGGAAATTGGGCTTCTGCCAGTCAAGAGCAAGTATTGGACAATGAGATGAGATTCTCGCTAGTGAGCAGCAAAAGTCCATTATCATTCATTATTACCCTTGTTACTACTTAATGTCACTTCATTATTATGCAGGCTTCCATTCTCCCACTCACAGGATGGAAATTGTACACTATGTACTCTCAACAAGGAAGTTAGAGCGGCTACCTATCAACTCTAGCTCACCACTTGCTCCTCTAGTTCACCAGCTGTACACCTGGCATCGACATCTCAGGGCATTCTCAACAGGCACTCACCCCCTATCCATGGATCGTGATATCTTACCAGCCTTACCCAATCATTACGACACATCTCCAATCCACTTACAGGCTAATATTCTGCAATTCAATGCTACACTTTGGAGTACACAGGCTCCTCCCATAACAATGCTACTGTAAGGAAGCGTTGTCCGTAGGGATTGACTCCCAGCTCATGGTTTGGATCAAAGTGCATGTCAGGAATCTTTGATATCATGGTCAGAAATTTCTGAAAATAATTAACAAGTTAAAATCAAAGATTATTGACCAATTTTGAGAGACTGGTAAAATCAGTGCTAGCATTGTCAATAGTGTAGTCTTGGTTGACCTAAGAACTTGGAACTGAACTTCACAAGACTCACTACCTCATTAGTGTAATAGCCCCCATGCATAGGAAATGTTGGTACAGGGAGCTGGGCCAACAGCTCCATTGCTTGTAGGATGGAAAAGTCTTCCGGATTATTAAAGGAATGCTGATTATTATGTAATAACTGGTGTGCATAAAGTTAATTTCAAAAATGCCTGGAGGGAAATGTGGAGCAATCCTTCTCCTCAACTGTAGCTAAAGGTTTGAAGGTCGTCCTTCAGAAATATACTGGCTTAAGGTGGTGGCCTGCTGGGAGCAAAAATAGGATGCTAGAGCTTATGAATTACATCCAGAATTAGATGGAAGTTAATGTAAAATCCAACAGAGCAGTGTTAAGATCATGTGTGTTTATTTCTCTCTGCACTTAGTCAAGCTTGAGCATGGTTACAGAGAAAGAGAAACTAAACTGAAATTGAAAATGTGTAAGTGTGAGAGCAGACATCAAAACACTTGTAAATAAAGATCCTGTTTAAACATAGGCAGAGATGACACACCAGTTTCTATTTCTGAAGGATAAAACACAAAGTAAGATTAATTTCACAGGAGCCACACAAAAATAAAGAAACGAAGATGGAAAATTTGCTTTTTTTTAACTTTTGCTTGTGGATTGAAATGAGTAAAAAAGAATAGACTTTTCAAACTGAAGACTGTGGAAGGAATTGCTACACTTAAAAGAAAAGTTACTGGAACTCATTGTGAGTTTTTGTTACACTGGTATTTTGTTTATGTTGGGGGGATGTGTGAGATAAAATGGCATGCAACCTTAGTGCAACTGCGGAGTGAGATTCTGTGGCAATGGGTAGCTGTTTGTGCAATTGTGACTAGTTGTGGATTTCAAAGGTCATCTGGGTGATAATAACTGTCTGGTTCCTTGGCAGCTGACCTGAATGTGGGTGTGAAAAATACAATACGGCAGCAGGAGTTTACCAGACTGGGAGAAACCACTAAACTGCTCGAGAAAACAAAACAGGTTCTGTGTCTCCCTTTCTCTCTGCAGTAAAAGTATGGCAAAAACAATTATTATTTTCTCCCACCAGTTCTGTAAGTTGTTGCCTTTAACTAGTAACTAAGACACTTCATAATTTGTGTACCAGCCACCCTGTGTCTCCTGTGAAGAAGTGAAAGAACATGGAAGAAGGAGAGCGAAGAACAGAATGTCTTGGAAAAAAGAAAGGACATCTCATTGATAGATCACTATCAACTAGTGCTATTGAACTGTGCATCTCCAGTTCTTTCACCCTTAAGATCAATGTGTTTTGTTTGTTTGTCTGGCTGTCTGGTCTATGTGTGTAGGATTCAAAATAGTGCTAGAGTTTCAACCAGTAGAGTTATATGTTGATCATAGTTTTGTTACCGATGGCTAAAATTTACTTGTAATAGACAATAGTCTTTTGTTCCCTATGGGGACCTGGTCAGTGTTTTCTAGAAACTTGATTCTCTCAAACAGAAAAATTGGGTATTTTAGTTAACTCATTAATTTTTGTGATGACCCTGATAGTAATAGGACTTGAGAATCAGCACACTTTCCCAAGTGGGACATAACAACTACAATTATCATGTAACAGGATTCAATTTTTTACTAGGAGTCAATGTTCATAGAATTCAGCTCCATAGCACTACAAGGATATTTTGTATGTAAACTGGTATTGTGTGCACATAGGTCTGGTGCAGTCCATAGTCTGTTTTGATATTGGCATTAGCTTGAACGTTATAACAATGTTCCAGAAGTATGCAGTGTTTGCAGATCATGATGTCAATCAACACATAACATAACATTTACAGCAACAGTGATGTTTGTAACCTCAACGCTCCAGCTAAAAGCATCTCTTAACAGGCAAGGCTGAACATGTGTTTCGCTTTTATCACTGACTACCAAAAGGAATCAACTACTTTCAGGTTGATTTCTGTAATGCTTACTGAGTCTTTAGACATGCTGTGAGTTTTCTAATTGATACTAGGGAATTCTGCAAGAAATGGTGATGCATGTGGCAAAATTTATGTTTTCATTTCGATATCAAGGGTGTAGCTTTAATCACTTTTCCCTATTCATAAGTGCTATGGCTACCATCCCTCTGGGCCTACAGAGTATCAGCTTGATTGAGTAGATGGAACACAGAGAAGAACGGGTTGCTCACAGAGGGAAGAGGAGGAAGACAGAAAGACTCTTAACAGGAGGTCTTATCGATCCAGGTCTTCAGGGAGAAATTCCCTTTCCTCAGCAACATTTATGAGTTGTGTTACCATCTTCTATAGACAAATTAAATTGAAACAAGAGATTTGAGTTCCCAGTGATGACCTGAAAGGAATCATGCGCCTTGATTTCAATTTTGAAGTCTTTTTGGCCATTTAATTATTCTGATTCCTTTGGGGGAACCATAAACAAAAATAACTAAATGTATCAACCAAGCATCAAATTAAGAAATTAACAGTCATATCAGGCACATAGGAAGGTGGTTCTAACTGTTTGAGGTCAGTCATCTCAGCTCCAGTACATCCCTTCCGGAGTTCCTCAGGGTAATGCCCTCGGCCCAACGAACTTTAGCTGCTTCAGCAATCATCTTCGGTCCATCATAAGACGATTACACAATGTTCAGCAGAATTTGCAATTCCTCAGTTACTGAAGCAGTCCATGATCAAATGCAACAAGATCTGGACAACATTCAAGGTTGGGCTGACAAGTGGCAAGTGACATTTGTGGTACACTAGTGCCAGACACTAATTACCTCTGACAAGACAGAACTTAACTATGGTCTCTTTACATTCAATGACATCACCGTCACTGAAGATCCCATTACCAACATCTTGAAGGTTACCATTGACAAGAAACGGAACTGCACTAGCCAAATGAGACTGGGCCTACAAAAGCAGATCAGAGGCTAAGAACAAAGAACAATACAGCACAGGAACAGGCCCTTCAGCCCTCCGAGCCTGCGCTGATACATTTTGCCCTTCCATACTAAAACAGTCTTCACTCACAGGATCTGTATCCCTCTATTCCCTTCCTATTCTTGTATTTGTCCAGATGTTTCTTGAATGCTGTTATTGTGTCTGCTTACACCACCTCCTCTGACAGCGCATTCCAGACACTCATGACTCTTTGTGTGAAAAACAAGCCTCACACTTTTCTTTTAAACATCTTGCACCCCCTCCCCACACACCTTGAACCTGTAACCCCTAGTAATTGACCACTGCACCCAGGAATAAACCTCATACTTTCCACCCTATCCATGCCATTCATAATCTTATAAACTTCTGTCAGGTTGCACTTCAAACTCCTGCATTCCAGTGAAAAGAAACCCAATCTATCTAACCTTACTTCATAGTTAAAATCCCTCATACTAGGCAACATCCTGGTAAACCTCTTCTGTACCGTCTTTAAAGCATCCACATCCTTCTGGTAGTGTGGTGACCAGAACTGTATGCGATGTTCCATGTGTGGTCAAAGTAAAGTTCTATGAAGTTACTAGGAATCCTTCTGTGAATAATTTACATCCAGATTCCCCAAAGCCTTTCCGCCACCTATAAGGAGTATGATGGAATATTATGTTGGTCATCTGTGCTCCTTGGATATCCAGTCTAATGCCTCATCCTGGTATCCACCACTTGGACAAGTTAGTTTAAAACTTCCAGCACGGTTGTTTTTAACCTTCTGCAAGAACATTGGTTCCAGCTCTGTTGAAGTGTTTCTTACTAAACAACAAGAGTTGAAAATGGAGATAATTGATTATTGAGTAAGTTCTTGGTTAAAATGGTTATTTAAATTAAGCACAGTTTTATTACCCATGGAGTTTTTTTAGAATTCTGTCTGTGTTTCAACTTCTGGGACGTTAAACCTTGGCAGAATTGATGGGGAATGATGTCTCACAAAAGAACTTTGGCAGAGGTCTGAGACAGTGAAGGACATGATGAGAGTTTAAGGTGGAAAATGGGCAGGTGTGGATTGCCTTACTTTTCATGCGTTAACTATTATTTATTTCAAGCATCAGTCTATAATTTGAGATCTCCTTGCTTTGCCAGCTGGCCAGTGCCTCTTGGGTCTCTTTCTCCACTTCCACTCTTTACTGCACAGCCTCCTCAAGCTGTAGGGATGCAGGTGCATCCTCTCCCTAATAATAATTATGGCTTTCAAATTCTAAAGCCTATCTTCAGGAAAACATTACGATGCATGCAGCATACTACCATGATTCTTGAGTCTCAGGCTGGGCTCCATTAGTTCTCCACGTGATTTATCCAACATACCATAAAGTTCCTGGAAACTGTGTTTGAGCTTTACTTCAACTCTCCACCTAATTTACCTTGGGACTTCCAACAAGACTTTCGAATTCCTGTTGTCTGTTTCTTGTGATTTGCTAAGTCTCATTAACGTTAGCGGTCTCATCTGTCTATGAAAGCCTCACTAAAGCCCTGTGCAAGCTGACAGAATAGCTACTGAGGAACTATGAGTCAGACAATTAGCTTCACACACTGGGTCCTCAGTGATGGAATGCTGGTTTGTTGACAACCAACCAGTTGAACTTGACCGCCGCTATTGGTCTCAAAACAATGGCTGAGCAGAGCGCAATGACATTATAATGCCTTAAGTTTTTACAGCAGCAGTATTCAATCTTGCCTTCTGATGAGCAGACACCTATGGCATTCAATTTTCTAAGCCTTTAGGTCCTACACGTCATTGCCCACTGATTCACAATGTCATGATGCTGCCTGTAGTCTAATCTCTAAAGTATCCGTGGTGCTAATTTCTAAACTTATAAATGCAATAAACAGCTTTGGTGATGGTGCATTTTCATACTGAATACTGATATCTTCCTGCATTGGCTGAAACAAGTCCTCAGCTTCTGAAATGAAAGGTCATTCATCTGAATGTATGGCAGCAAAACAGAGGAAAATTGACTTTTCTGATGAAGGGTCTAGGCCCGAAACGTCAAGTTTTCCTGCTCCTATGATGCTGCTTGACCTGCTGTGTTCATCCAGCCCCGCGCTTGTTATCTCGGATTCTCCAGCATCTGCAGTACCTTTTATCTCAGAGGAAAATTGACTGTTGTCCAAACTTACAGTTTGCCGTGGAGTATGTAGGGTGAATTTGAAGTAATAGGTGAAAAACTATAGTGAAGAAACTCTCGAAATAGTGAAGGCTTGAACAGCGCAGCCTATTTTCTCTTATTTTTGCACGTTATCCTTGCCTTTCTCTTTTCTGATCCACCAAGGGCAGAAGTATAAGGCCTGACATCCAGTTCAGGCACCACCATGCTTAAACATTCTTCCAATGAAGATGGAGAATAATTATACACAAGTGCCTCTTTCTTCATTGTCCTTGATTCTGTTTGTCCTACAGCTCTGCAGGCAAAAGTATGAAGGCCAAAAACCTGTTATACTGATTCTCTACCCTCTGTCCCTCTACTTTACTGCACAATTAAAGCAAATATTCTATTAAGTTCTGAATGTGTGATGAGGAATGTTAGCGTCATAACTTTGCAATGGTATTCAACTTTATCTTCCAGCATTTAGTTGCTTCACCACATTGCCTGGACATTCAATGTAATATTTATTTTATAAATCTCAAAACTGCTTTGAAACTTTCTACTAGATCAAAGGTGCAATATAAATTAAAGGTTGTTATTGTTGAGTTCATGATTATTCCATATTCCTTTTGTGTCTCCTTTCCTCAACTGGAGAAATCAATGACTTAAATAAAAGAGAAAATGGATGATAAAAGTTTGAGGTTTGGGTGGTAGTGTGGGGTATAGATTCCTTTTCCTTTGGTAAGAACATTTAAAAGTTATTGTCAAACCCAATTGAAAGCGGTTGATAACAATGCACGCTTAGCAGGAATGTTACCCAAAAGGAATGCTCAAACCTGCTACCCAAGTTTTTGTCCCTTGTGTGACAGGCAAAAGACAGGAAGTCAACTCAGACTTTAATCAAGCAAATCCTTCTTTATTTGACTCTTTTGGTACCAATACTTAATATTAAACATACTTCTTATAAGATAATATGGACCCTTCAGAAGGGTCCTGACCTGAAATGTTGACTTTCCTGCTCTTCTGATGCTGTCTGACCTGCTGTGCTCCTCCAGCTCCACATTTTATCGACCATATAACCTCCCTTACTTGGTGAACACAGGAAACTGCAGGTCACAGCTTACAGGACATGTCCCAACATGTCTTGGCTGCAGTTTTAATCTTGCTCAGAATTTAAACCAGCTTGACCAAAATTCCCAGCATGCTTGATTGTAGCACTTAAGCAGTCTCATACACATTTTTCCTGCTGGCCACCTGACCACAGGACCATTTAAAGTGGGAACCTTGCAAGCACTGAGGCTTCACAACGCTATAAGGATTACCAATGGGTTATGGCTGTGAACATTTTGGATTCCATTGTTTACTGATGAACAAAATTCTCTTTCTGGGAAAAAGTGTTTTGGTTTTGTACCCAGAAATAAGAATACCAAAAAAGATATTGACCAAACAAAATGACTGATAGGAACAGTAATGTGTTGTTGCTGCACAGGATATTTATTGTGTTGTCCTTGATTAAGTCGAGCAATAGACCTTCAACATAAATGTGCAACCTTGTCTTTGAAATGATGTAAGGCAGAAAAATGAAAAGAACAAAATGTAATGAACATGAGAACAAGCAAATGAACAAATAAAATAGGAGCAGGTATAAAGGATCATGTCAACGTGCTATCCTTAGATTTTTCAAAAGGCACAGTGGGCACAGTGGTTAGCACTGCTGCCTCACAGCACCAGGGACCTGGATTCAATTCCATCCTTGGATGACTGCTTCAGTCATAGAGGGCATAGGTGAGACCTCGTCTCGAATACTGTGTGCAAATTTTGGTTTCCTTATTTAAGGAAAGATGTAAATGCATTAGAAATGGCTTTGCTGGAAGTTTACTAGAGTGATACCTGGATTCAGTGGCTTGTTTCATGAGCGAAGCTTGGACAGAATGGGGTTTGTTTCCACTACGATTTAGATAAGTGAGGTGTGACCTGATTGAAGTGTGTAAAGTCCTGAATAGTATTGACAAGGTAGATGTTGTAAGGTTGTCCCAGTTGACGGTAAGGCCAGTACTTCAGATCACTCTTTTAAAATTAGCGGGCACCCTTTCAGGACAGAATTGAGGAGAATTTCTTTTCTATGAGACTTGTACAACTTTGGAGGTCTCTGCATCACTTCATTCATCACATCCTTACAAATAAACATGGATGCGTTTATGCATAGTCTCTATTTTCTGTCAGCTTGCTAATTTTCTATCCAAGCTAACATGTTACCTCTTATACTTAGACCTTTTACGTTCCACAATAGTTGATGTGACACCTTAGCAAACACCTTTTGGAATCCAAGTCAAGTATGTCTACAGGCTCTCCTTTATCTACAGGATATGTAACACCTTTGAAGAAGTCTAATAAATTGGTTAAACACAATTTTCCTCTCACAAAACTATGTGGACTCTTCCTGATTGCTTTAAGATTTTCTAAGTTCTTGGCTATGACTTTTTTAATGATCCTGGGGAGGGATGCATGGTCGATTTCTGATTCTATTTTGTACGTTTGTACATTTGTAAATAGGCCACAACAGAGCATCTTCCTGTTTTAGATGTCAAGTCATTGGCCGAACTCCTGCAAGCTTCTTGCCTACTGATTCACCTTGAAGATATTGCTTTCAGCCTAGTCTCTAAAGCTTGCAGGATGTCAATTTATAAGCTGTTTAGTCTTGTTATGATCGTGTTAAATCACTGCTGCCTGTCACCAAAGTCTAGATTTACATATTCTTGGAAATTCGGGTGATATTTGAAAATGGTAGGTGGCACCCAAATCTAGAAATCCTGCCATCATTTTCAATGGATTTTAATTTTACTCACAGGTGAAATAGAGTGTGACATGACTCACCATGAGGCAAACTCAAATTCTGTAGAGCCATTTGAACTCAGTGATAACTTCAAACAGACACCACTTTCACAGGAGGAGCAACTTTATCCTGCAGTGCATAAGTTAATAATTTTTAGGAGTAGATGTAATGGCTTGTGAAAGACAGATAAAATCTGTAGCATCAACAGTTATGAAGTTACATCAATAACCTGCACCTTTAAAAATCAATTTAGAGAAATATCTGCCTCTATCTGTAAAGTCAAAAAATGTTCCTGCGTTATCAATAGCTCTTTCTTGACATAACAATGCACTCTAGTCAGAGCATTAATTGCACCAAATGTTTTCCGCAGCCAATAATTATCTCAGTGCGGGCTATGTATGTTCACAGTTTGATTGACGACTACAAGCATTTGTTAATTGACTAGCTGTCCCTTGTGTGAGGTTATGAACACAAATGCTTGCTTTTATACAGGATTAAGTATTGTACTGAATGGACAGACGTTATTGAGCTTTTTTAAATGGAGTGAAGTACGTTATAGATATTCAGACCTTATTTTTATTCTAGCCCAACATGGCTTCTGAGATTTTCCCATGGTTCATACTGTGCAAGTTGACATGGAGGATGTAAAGGCAAAGTTTGGTAGAGGGGGCTTTAACAGACATGAGTTTGCATAAAATTGTAAAAGGGACTATAAGGGAGATTGCGAGTATAGATTGGTATGTAAGGGCATAGATAATGGATGGAGGCTGGAAGGTCTCTATTTTAAGGAAGTAATTAGGACACAGTCAGAGAGAACCAAGTTGGAACTTTTATCCTGCTTGGCTTGGTATTCAGCAGTCCTTGTGGTTACCTCTGATCTGGAACTGGGGTTGGTGGAACAGATTTCATCCTGCGTCCAGCAACTGGAATGAAGATACTTCCATTCTGGCATTTTTGCACCTGAGACAGATGCAGTGAGCTGGGAAACTTCTCAGGTCTACCCACCTACCTTTGGAGTGAAAATCGGGCCGAAATTTGTTACTCCACTTAATGGTTTGTTTAAACTGAATCTGGAATGATCAATGAGGAAATTACAACACCATCAAAGGAACAATAAAATGGAAAGGAAAACTGAATAGTTTGGTGAAATAACTTGTGGTTTGATCACATTAAAATATTTCTAAATTGAAGTAAAGTATTCTCATGCCCTTTTTATTGCAACAATGGTGGATTTTGCAATAGTTGTTCAGCCTATTAAATATAAATCTGAAAGAATGGTGGGGGCTGGACAGTTTATTAATGGGAATCGGAACACAGTAAAGAGATTAATGGCTGAATGCAATCTAAATTATTGCTGTATTTTAGGAACTCTTGTTTCTCGAAGTATAATGGCCAGTTAATTAAATCAGTACAAGTTCAGCAAGTTCAAGATTTGGTATATGAGACTCATACCTTTCTGGAATTTGTTTACGGTGGGGTGAAGAAACTGGAGTTATGATGTTGGAGTACTTGTATTGGATGAACTGTGAAAGATCGGAGAGGAAAGCAGGTCTACATCATGAATCCAAAGCTGAATAATCCTTCAGAGCAGCACAATGACCACCTTAACTGCTGTAAATTTTTCTATGTTGCTAAGTAAATACATGAATAATTAAAAAGTAAAGGTGAAATCCATGAATTAGATGGCACATGCACTTATAATGTAGTTAAGCTCATTTTCCACACAAGATTGAAGTATCTTAATGCACAATTTTTCATCTTTATAGATCCTCATACCCTAAGTAAAGGCTTCTACATTCAACTCTGTTGTGCTAACCAGGCTTGAAAGAAGTACAACATTTGAGTAGAGTTTCTGTCCAGTTGGTTTAGTCAATCAGACTTCTGCTGAATTGGTGAAGAGCCTTTCTTTAGGCTTACCTGTTGACTGCCTGAAGTGAGCACTGGCCACATTTCAGTATTGAAATGGGCCCCCTTGAGCCTATTTCAGCCAGATTTCTAAATTTTATGCTTTTGCCCATTCAGAAAGGGGCTTAAAATTTAAGCAATTGCATTTTTGTAGAGTCACAGCAAAATAGATTACTCCACCTAAATTCACAAAACAACTTCTGGCTACTGCAGCCATACATTTGTCTCCATCTCAATTGTACCCTCTCCTTGTGGTCCTCAGTGTCACCTACAGTTAATGAGGACTTGTTTGGTGGTTACCTTTGATGAGAACAACTTAGAACAGAGGCTGGGGAAGAAGATGAAGGGTTTCTGATGAAGGGTCTAGGTCCGAAACGTCAAGCTTTCCTGCTTCTATGGTGCTGCTTGGCCTGCTGTGTTCATCCAGCCCCATACCTTGTTATCTCGGATTCTCCAGCATCTGCAGTACCTTTTATCTCTGGGGAAGAAGACAGTTTGCAGTATTTCATTGAGGTATTGTATAGTGTCAGAGCAATTGCTGAGACTTGCCCCACTGGCATTGCCTCACTGAAGGTATGGTAGAAACGAGAGTCCCACTTTTGTACACAAAGGACTCCCTGCCACGTGAAATAGCCTTGATGGGCCAAGCCAGATTCTATGGAATTTGACATTTGGAAAGTTGTGGAATCCAAACATTCATGAGATTTCCCAGCTCTGAGGAATGTCCTGGCTTTATTATTCATACAATGTTTGTCAGCGTATCTCTGTTCATTCTCATATCACTATCCACTTCATGCAAATTGTATCTATATAAGTGCTCAAATATCAACTATTGTGTGACTGCTGACATGGGTTCTTCAGGTGACTCCCCAGTCTGTAGAGAGCTGACAGGATTTCTTCATCTATTGGCATTACACATTTGTTAGAATGTAGGGGAAAAAAGTGTGATGTCTGACTCCTTGATAACAGCAGGTAACTATTACAGTGTACCTCAAAGCCAAACAGAATGGCCGTGACACAGAAGAATGCTACAATTGGTTCATAGTGAAGGTATGATTCAGGTCCTCCATCCTTCTAGGAAGTCTCCAGTCCTGCTGACATTTTGTATTCTCTCCCTGACAACATCCCCTCCCCTCCCCCACCCAATTTTATTTTTCAGAAAAGACCGGAAATTTACATTCCTGAGGAAGACAGAGTCCGAAGCTGAACCCTTGAGGGTCTTCGATATGAGGAGGGCACAGACAGCTGCTGGAGAGATTTATGTTACATACTTAACAGAGAGACATTTAGTAAAGTTGGGTCATGTTATAACTATCCAACATCTGCAAATAACCAGGTTTCTCTACCTAATTTCAAACTAGGACCCTTGAGAACACTCCATTCATCATCAATGCAGCAGTCCGATGAGGGTACCAGGAACACAAACATTTTTCCGTTTCAAATGAACTTTATGTTTCGGCCCAAAAAGTCATGAAGATCATAGATTTTAAAATATATATAAAATGTTTTGTAGCTGTACTGTTAAAATTTAGTTAGTTTAACCACTTATGTAATTTCAAGTTTTGTTTTGCCTTGTTTTGTTCTTCTTTCTAAGTGTCATTGCAGCAGTCTGAAATGTGCAATGCTGCTCAGTATGAATTAGACTCATGAAGTGATGTTTCTCTCAGGGTCTAAATACTGTGATGACCCTTATCAAATTGCTTCCTTGGGCTTATAATCTTTACAGTCTTGATCAGCTGACATTTATCTGAAACAAGTGAAAGATCCAAGAGGAATAATTGGAGAATTCTTTGGAGCTTCTGTCTGGAACATGAGCACAGAATCGTGCTATTGGTTATCATTCATGGAGAATGAACATTACTTAAATCTCTAAATCCTCCACAGGAATTATCTTGAACGTATGGCAGACGTTGACGTGATACTGAAATGAACATATTGAAATCGGGCCGAAATTGTCCTTTCTTTCTCTGCTTTCAAACAGCTTGAATATTGCCAATTAAAGTCAGTATATAAGAACACTGAAACAGAAATTGGTAATTCAGCCTCTTAGGTCTGTCTAGCCATTCTGCTTGACTATGGCTGATTTGTATATAAAATCATTGAGACTTCTGCAGTGGCCATGAGGTTCAATTTGAGAATGATGGATGGGCTGGGAGCTGGAACAGAACAGGCTGGAGGGATAGAGCGGAGCAGGGACAGTTGTTGGACTGGGGTTGAGTGTGTGCAGTCAGTGGTTTGTGAGGCTGGTCAGGTCATGTGTGAAGTCCCTGCGCTGATCTACTGCCATGTAATGTTTATATGTATTCTGTTTATTTGACTGTAATGTTTATCCTTTTAAGTATGTCTTATGTCTAACTCATGCTATGAATCACTGTAAGGTAATGCACCTTTTTTTTTCTTTATTCCTCTTTTTGTATCTAAGATTTGTACCTAGAATGGTGCCTTGGGAGACAACATTGTAAACTTTTCACTGTAATCTTTTGCTTCTGTATGTGTCAATAAAACCTAATTCTATTCTAATTTTCAATAGAATTATGGAAAGGATCACCAGCTAACCACCACTTTCTCAAGGGCTACTAGGGACAAACTGTAAATGCTGGCCCAGCTAGCAACACTCATGTCCGACAAGTGAAGAAAAGAAGGATTGAAAAGAAATTAAGTGGAGCTGCCATTAAAAAAGAGGTGAACTGTTTGGACATCAACATTCTAAAGCAAAAAGGCAAAAGGGTAGCAATATGTATTGTGAGCAATCACAAGCAGAGTAACTGTTTATGGGGCAAAATATAATGCCAACTGAAGAAGAGTGTTGTAGTCATTGGTAAGGCAAAAACAAAATCCATGTGGATAGAGATAAAATGTAATAAAATCTTAATTGTGCGTATAAGGATAGTATACAGACCACCTAATAGGGAAAGGGAGATGGAGGAAGAAATTAAGGGAATGAGTAAATACATAGAATAATAAAATTATATCATGTTAATTATTCTTATGTTAATCAGTGAGTGAGATGCCTGAAGAGATGATGGAGTGGAACAGATACAAACTATACTTGGCCCATTTCTATTCCAATATATAAGAAGTTCAACAAGGGAGTAGCTACCATAAAATTTAATTATGAGGAATAAAACAGAGCAGATCAAAAGGCTAAAAGTACAGAACATCAATGCAATTATGATCAAAAGTTTACACACTTTAAGTAACAGTTGAGTTGGAAAATATTTGATGGAATCTGGGATAATAGATTGGAAAGAAAACAGATTTGAAGGGCTAGGAATATAACCTGGGGGCATAAAATGAACAACAATATCGGCAGTCTCAACTCTTATTGTGTTTTTTCATTCTGTCCCATAATTTTTTGCACATTTCTTCCTCCCCATGGACGATTAGGTAATTTGTAGAATATCCCTATCAGTGTAATGAATCCTTTATTATCTTTTATCTCCATTCATATGGATCCTATTTCTGTCTTACTGATAGCCAAAGGGCAAAGGGAAACATTTAAAATTCCAGTCAACAAAGTCCAAGAAAACATGCTCCAGTCATAAACAAGAATAATCTAAACATATGATTCATCATGTATGAGTGAAAAAAAGGAGAAATTGAGAGGAAGAGACAGAGACGTGCAGTAGTGGACAGCAAGACAAGAGGCAATACAAGAGATTAGAAGAGAAGCAAAAAAACTATTGCGAGAGCAAAGAGGAGCTATGAAAATAAATTTCAAGGAACTTGAAACAAAATAGACTCCAAAAACACATAAAATCAAAACAAAGGAATGTTATATCGGTCATAGGGACACACAATGAACAGGATAATATCAGATGCAACGACAGAAATAGCAGAAGTGTTAACTAATTACTTCTCTTCAATACTTACAGGGAAACAGGATGGGTACAGATGTGCATGATCTCAGTCGAAGAAATGAGAAATTATATACTTGCATTTAAAGTTTTAAAAACCGCTGTAATATTTAATAAACTTAAAAGACTGGTTTGGATGGTTTGTTATCATATTTTAGAAGCATTGAGGGAAGAAATAGCAGAGGTATTAGTATACATTTTTCAATTCATTAGTAAAAAATGTAATTCCAGACAGGCAACTAATGAATATTATACCTTTTTTAAGAAGGGAGTTAGAACGTGTCCAAAGAGCTTTTGACAGTCAGCTTAACAATGGTAACAGAAGAAGTAATGGAATCCGAGGTAAAAGTGAGAGTAGAAAAATATCTAGAAGTCAAAGTAATAATAATGAATAGTCAACATGGATTTTAAAAGAAAAAGTCTTGCATGACAAGCCTTGTTGATGTTCCTTGAAGAGGTAGGAGAAAGAGTACACAGGGCATTGTAGAAAATGTAATTTATCTGGATTTTCATAATGCCATTGATAAAATATCACTTAACGGACTAAGGAATAAAGTCAGAATGAACTGCTAGGAGACAAGTAGCAAAGGCATAGCTAGCTTGATTTAGAAAAGAAAATAGAGAGTAGGGGTAAATTGTAGTTATTCAGAGAGTCAGAAGGAGGGAGATGGTATTCTACAACTGTAGCTTATAATTTATATTCATGATTCAGACTTTGAATCTACCCCATTTAGCATGGGGTGGCAGTGCTACACTGCATAATGAAGCTTGGATATTCACAGTGCAAACGCAAGAATTTATCTCCAAAGGAACTATATTATCATCACTGCTACCAGTAATGTCATGAATCTGCAACAGCTAGATTGATGACGATAAAGGTTGGTAGGTTTCTACCCTTGTGTTAGTTCTCTCCTGCATCAGGTCCAGACTGCTAGGTATTTCCTTAAGAGCTCACAAAGCAAATTCAATAGTGGTACACCAAACTAGTCTTTACAATGTACATTGAAGTACCCCCAGATAAAGTACACTATTCGTCGTCACCAATCTCAATATTTCTTCTTGTGTTCATGTTCAACACAAAGGAGTGCCGATTCATCAGCGCTGTGGGAATGGTGGTTGATGATAAGCAGCTGGAGACTTCCTTGCCCATATGTGACCTGGTGCTAAGAGACTTCACAGGGAGAGTTAATGTTGGGCACTCCCAAAGCCATTAATTCCACCTTGTCTTTTGGGACTTTCCTTAGGTGGGATAGAATATACCCAGGAACGTTGATGGAGGATGTTGGGTTTTTGGCTTCAAGGAATGATTTGATGCGTGTAACTATATCAGGCTGTAAGTCTGCAAGTCTGTAGGACAACTCTTGTAATTTTAGTACAAGTTCTCAAATGATATTGAGGGGGACTTGGCAAGATCAACTTGGTAATGCTCTTTCAATATTCGATCGCAAGTTGTGGGCATCACTGACCAGGCCAGCATTCACTGGTGATGCCTAATCATCTTTGACAAAGTGGTGTTGCGCTGCCTTCTTGAACTGTTGCAGTTCATGGCAGTTACATAGACCTTCAGTGCTGTTAGGAAGAGACTTCCAGATAGCTGATCCAGCCAAAGTGAAGGAACAGTAAATATAGCTCTAAGTGTGGTTGCAGGGGTACTTGCCAGGTGATAACACTCTCAGCATCTGCTATCATTATTTTCCCAGGTAGTAGAGACCTTGGGTTTGAAAGGTGTTGTCAAAGCAGCCTCAGTGAATTGCTGCAGGGTGTTCTTAGGTGGTATGCACTGCTGCTGCAATGTGTCAATGGCAGGTGGAGTGAAAGCTTAAGGTAATGGGTAGAGTGCCAATCAAGGTAGCTAATTGGGCCTGGATTTAGTTGATTTTGAATGCTGTTGGAGTTGCACTCATCCAGGCAAGTGGTGAGTATTCTATCACACTCTTGACTTTGCAGTTTTGATGAAACATTTGAGAGTAGATGAGTCTGGAACACCATTTTGGAGAAACAACAGCAACCAAATCACATGGTCAAGATTGATTAGCTCTGGTTATTGGGGACCATTGACCTGAAATGTTAGATCTTCTTTTTCTCTGCATAGATGCTGTCAGACATGCTGGGGATTTCCTGTGTTTTCTTTTTATTTCAGGTTTGGACCAGAGCAGATTGGCAGGTACCATAACAGCTGTTACTCAACATTTTGCTAAAATATGCAAAATTTGAATTTACTTTGAATTTAACCTTGCAGTGAGGATTATCAGATTGGCCATGAACTCATTGAAAAGCAGAGCAGACTCTTTTGACTGAACGGCTTACTATTGCTCTTACATCTTATGGTCTTGCATTCTAGCTTAATCAGCCAGTAATAGCTTCCTCTAGCTCTCTGCATGTGGCTACTTCCAGACAATGTGTGTGACGCACAAGTGATTGATCATTTCCTTTCTTCACTGTACTGTGTAGTATAGCTGCTATTGCTTTTCCTGATGGATCTGTTGTAACATACATTTCCACATGTGGTTGAAATGCCACAAATTCTGGTGGAAATACTATCTTTGCTTTCAACGTGTCAACTACCGTTTGCTGCATGATTGTCCTTTCCTACTGTGCATTCTTGAGCAGTAGTTTTTGAAGAGGTTTCGTGATCTTGGTGTTCTTAGCAAACAAAAATTGTCATAAAAATACATAGCACAATGGAGCAATATCAATTGTTTCACATTAAACAAAGGTGGAACTGCATGAATGGTTTTGAGGCTGTCATGTATAGGCAATTCACATTTCTCTTTGTTGAATATCAAGTTATGTTGTTATAGTCGAGTTACTACTGCTGATAGCTCACTGATCACGTTATGCTTTGTCCCTCCCATAGACAGCAAGTCATCTGGCATGATTGAAGAAATGATCTTCTAGTCTGTATTAGGTGCTGAATTTATTCCATAGGGCATTCTGTGGGACCCAATCACACCTTCATGAATGACAATAGTTGTAAGATATTGACTTTGCTCTTTTCATGGCACCCACAGATAGCTCAGCCACATAATGGAGGCAAAATACTGTGGATATAGCAAATCTGAAACAAACAGTGAGAATGTTGGAGAAACTCAGCACTTCTAGCAGCATCTGTGGAGATAGAAACAGAATTAGTATTTCGAGTTGGTATTACTCTCCCTAAGCCCTAAAATTGTAGCTTTGCTACATGTCACGTTTGTGAAAACTGTGGAGCCATGAGATGATATCAATAGCATTTGGATCATAAAAAAAGTTATCTGTCTGGAATGGTAGCTTTGTTAAATGCCTTAAAATTGATGTATAGTCTGAGTTCACAATTCGTGCATTAGCAAACTCTAGATTCAACACGCATGGTGATGGGCCAATGTGCTCAGAAATATTGAGTATTTGTAATCATTTTAGTTGTTGTGATGCCTCGATGAAGATTGCAAATGGCAACCATCTCAAACTTAAAGAAACTGATAGAATTGACATGTTGCTGTAAGGAGTGTGACAGTGTCCCTTAACCTCCCCAAATCCAGGAAAAAGGGGAACATACTGTTGTGCAACGTCTGTTTCCTTGATCATGACAATCATGTGTTTTCTGGTGGGGTCTCACAATTTTGAAGGCAAACCTATCAAAAACTTTATCCCCCCAAGCCAGGCAGCATCAGAGGGAGCAGGAAAATTGATGTTTCAAGTCAGGACCCTCCTTCAGAAATGGGGAGGGGGAAGGGAGCTGGAAAATAAGAAGAGGGAGGAGGAGTGGGGCTGGGGAAGGTAGGTGGGATGGTGATAGGTGAGTGCAGGTAGGGCGTGATGGGGATTGCTCAGTGAGGTGGGAAGGACGGATGGGTTGGAGACACGTGCCTGCGTGTTTCTCCAGCTCCATACCGTATTATCGCTGACTCCAGCATCTACAGTTCTTGCTATGTCCATAAGTCTTCAACCTTTAGCTACGTATAATGGGAATCTATGTTTATCCAGAGTGACATTTTGTAATGCATTGGAACTATGATCATTGCCTAAACCAGAATAATTGAAACTCATCATTAGTTTGTGGAGTGTCTTTATATAAAAGTGAGAGAAAATTGTGGAAAATTCCAACAGCATGTCACTCAGTAGATACTTTTGTACAAACTTCATAAGAGACATTGAAAGCTTGTCTTAAAGTGACCTGATACATTACTGTTCGTGACAAAATACACAGGCTCATTATCAAAAGGACATTCTTGCAAGTTTAAAACCTATGATATCCCTTCTTTAACAAAATCAGCAATTGCTGTAAAAACTCAACAGGTCTGGCAATATCTGTGGAGAGAAAGCAGAGTTAATGTTTCAGGTCTTGGGACCCTTCTTCAGAACATAATCTGCAGCATCCAGCATTTCCAGCATCAACAGATCTTTGGCTTATTGTTTAGTGAAGTCACCTCTTTGACCTGCACACCTTTGCAAAGTGATTCCATGTTAAACATGAGTTTCACTGTTTGCCCTCAAGCTGAATATTATTTTGTGCACAGATGAGTGCTTATAAAATTTGGGCACATGCTTGAAAGTAAATAACTGTGAAAAGGTCACTGGCATCTCTGGTGGAACGTATACTGTTTGAATACCACAATTTTATTTGATCCAAAGCATTTTCGAGAAGACTTACCACTTTTGAAAAAGTAAACATGTTTTGTATAAACTGCTCAAATATTTGCTGGGCTTTTGCTCTGAGAAAATGTATGAGTATCACCTTTTTGCAGCTCACTGCTACTTCCAGACTGAAATTGATCAATTCTTCCTGTGAAGAAAGGACAAATGCACAAATTGTCAAATTTAAAATAATTTCCACCATTTTCATCACGTTATGCCTGAGAGATATGTAAAGATGATGCACTCCTGGCTATATGCTAGAGCAGGAGTTTTATTCAATGTTTTAAAGCACTGACTCTCATGCTTCCAGATGCTTTCTACAGTTCGTTCACCTTTCTCAGTCACCCTCCCTAATCACACAGTACAGACTGCAGTCAACAGACACACATATTCAAACACTGAACAATTACACAGGTGATCACTAGATCACTTTGTTTTAAACTCTCAGAGGCTCTGGTCACACCTCCAGTTAATAAGCAGAGACCTGGCGGGTAGCTTTCTTTTTCCTGCGGCTACTGAAGCCAATGAAATTACTACACAGTTCAGTCTTTCTGAGCCCTTTTACTGAAAACCAGTTCTTGGACAGATTTGTTGTGTTATCCAACTGTCCTCTCTAATTGGCTGGGAAGCAAGTTAGCCGTCTCAAATAACTTAATCAAATAAATGCCATCAATCCAATCAGGTGGCCACTGACAGAATTTCTGGGCCATAGCTACTCTAAAGCATAGGTCCTTTGTTTTAGCCTGCCCTTAAAATTAACTACCCTAAAAATTAGCTAATCATTATGGGCCCTCATCTCTGCATCTTCTCTGAGGACTCAACATCATTTGCCAGATATAGGAACAGCTGAAAAGAAAACATTACTAAAGCAGAAAAGAAAAAAAGTCACAAAGAATGACTAACAGATGAACACTTACACTCAGTTCGCAATAAACAACTGCACGTCCCAGTCGCAAACCATTTCAACTCCCCATCCCATTCCTCAGACGACATGTCCATCCTGGGCCTCCTGCAGTGCCACAACGATGCCACCCGAAGGTTGCAGGAACAGCACCTCATATTTTGCTTGGGAACCCTGCAGCCCAATGGTATCAATGTGGACTTCATAAACTTCAAAATCTCCCCTCCCCCTACCACATCCCAAAACCAGCCCAGCTTGTCCCTGCCTCCCTAACCTGTCCTTCCTCCCACCTATCCCCTCCTCCCACCTCAAGCCCCACCCCCATCTCCTACCTACTAACCTCATCCCGCCCCCTTGACCTGTCTGTCCTCCCTGGACTGACCTATCCCCTCCCTAACTCCCCACCTACACTCACCTTTACTGACTCCATCCCCGCCTCTTTGACCTGTTTGCCTCCTCTCCACCTATCCTCTCCTCTATCCATCTTCTATCCGTCTCCCCCTCTCTCCCTATTTATTTCAGAACCCCCTTTCCCTCCCCCACTTCTGTAGAAGGGTCTAGGCCCGAAACATCAGCTTTCCTTCTCCTCTGATGCTGCTTGGCCTGCTGTGTTCATTCAGCTCTACACCTTACAAAAGGGACAATCTGATTTACCACAAATAAAGAAAAGTATAAGGCTAGGCTGTGCACTGTTGTTAAAATAATTCAATTTATACATCGAACAAATGGTCAAAGAATTAGATGTACTTCTGGGGGCAAAGATTGAAGGCAAGAGCACAACAAACTGGTGGTATGCTAATAACACAGTGTTTACACGTAGAGTCAAATAAGAACTTTCAACATCTTCTAAATCAATTCAACTCTACAAGTTCGGAACATAAATTGAGTATGAACACCAAACAAAAATTAAAGATAGTAATGATGTGGAGGTGCTGGTGTTGGGCTGGGGTGGACAAAGTCAGAAGTCACCAGGATATAAAACCTACAAGTTTGTTTGAAATCACAAGCTTTTGGTGCACTGCTCCTTCATCAGGTGAAGCTCCAAAAGCTTGTGATTTCAAATAAACCTTTTGGACTATAACCTGATGTTGTGTGACTTCTAAATGTAATTAGAAGAGATTCAAGATAAACTTGAGTGAAGATTGAAAAGATGTTTTCACACTGGGGCAAATAGATACGTTTGTATATTTAGGATAAACAATAATCAAAGATGCAGTACGACGCAGAAGTTAGAAGTAGGATGGGGCTAGCCAGAAGTAATTTTGTGAAGGTGGAGATGTTAACAATGCAAAAACTTTGTAACAAGGAAAGAAATCTCCTGACACACTACATTACATTCATTGTCCAGTAAGTCTCAGCAATGTGAACAACAAGTAAACTTAGGAGAAAGCGGAGGCATTGGAAATGTGGATACTAAGATGCATAATAGAATTTTCATAAACAGAACCAGAATACCAATGAGGAAGTGCTGAAACTGCATGATCAAAAGAAGTCTAAAAGTTATATCCAGAAAATAAAATACTGCTATTTCGTAAACTTACATACATTCCTTACACAGGGCAAAGTGGAGGGCAGCAGAAAGAGGGGTGAACCTAAGCATAGTTGGATGAGAAACAGTAATTAGTGGGTGCAGACAAGGTGCAGTTGGTACACATAACCCCGAACATCCACAAAATGAAAATCCTCTGCCAGACCAACTGGTCTGGCAATGTGGAGTGAACACCCTATCATCAAGGTCCATGGGGAGGCCTTACAGAACGTTGACCACTTCCAATACCTTGGAAATGTCCTCTCGACCAATTAAGCTATTGAACAAGAAATTCAGTACTGTCTCCAGTATGCTAGCATGGCCTTCAGCTGCCTGAGGAGAAAGATGTTCGAGAACAACAACATCAGATCTGACACCAAGATCATGGATTAGAGCTGTGGTGGTTCCCACCTCTGATATGGCTCTGAGACATGGACTGTCTACAGCAGACACCTCAAAGTACTGCAGCAGTACCACCAATGCTGCCCCCACAAGATCTTGCAAATCCACCAGGAAGAAAGATGCACCAACACCAATGCCTTTGACCAGGCCAACATCACCAGCATCTTGACACTGACCACCCTTGATGAACTGCCATGGGCTAGGCACGCCATGCACATAACCATATGAGACTACCCAAGCTGGGCTTTATTCCCAGCTTTGAAATGGCAGGCAAGTCCCAGGTGGACAGAGGTAGTGCTTCAGTGATACCCTCAAGGCTGCACTACTGAAGTACAGCATTCCCACAGACACCTGGAAATCACTTGCCCAAGACTGTTCAAAGTAGAGGAGAAGCATCTGGGAAGGTGTTGAGCACCTCAAGACTTGCCATTGTGGAAAAGCTGAAGCTGGGTGAAAATAGTGTAAGGACAGCACTGCCACACTAGTGCCCCACCCACCCCTTCCCATGACTATCTTCTTCCCCATGTGTAACAGAGCCTGCGGAAGCCAAATTGTTCTGAGAGTGGAAGACAGTCATCTTCATCTGCAAGGGTCTGCCAATGATGATGGTGATGATGATCTAGTCATAGAATCATACAGTCATACAGCACAGAAGCAGACCTTTGGTCCAACCAGTCCACGTCGAACATAATCCCAAACTAAACCAGTCCCACCTCCCTGCTCCTGGCCCATATCTCTCAAAACCTTTCCAATTCACGCAATTATACAAATGTCTTTTAAACTTGGAATTGTACTCACATCCACCACTTCCTCAAGAAGTTCATTGCACACGTGAACCATCCTCTGTTTAAAAAAAATTGTCCTCATGTCTTTTTTAAATCTCTCTCATCTCACCTTAAAAATGTCCTCCATTGTCTTGAAATCCCTCATCCTAGAGAAAAGGCAACTACCATTAACTGTATCTATACCTCTCATTATTTTATAAACTTCTATAAGGTTGCCTCTCAACCTCGTACACTCCAGTGAATAAAGTCACGGCCTGTCCAGCCTTTCTTTATAACTCAAACATTCCATACCTGGCAACATCCTGGTAAACCTCTTATGAATCCTCTCCAGCTTAATAATATCCTTCCAATAGTTTAATTGTAAATAATATGGCAGGAATTCAAAGACTTCTACATTGCTTTCAATGAAAGAAACTACTCAGTGATAGTTTGCTCATGCTCTAACACATTAACTCAAAGTAGGCTGTTTGATGGAACATGGGTATATTTGAATGTAGCCTCAGTTCATTTTACGCTCCCAGATATATGATCCGATTCAGACCAAGCAGCTGCCCCCTTCCAGCATCCTCTGCAGAAATATTTAAAAAAAACAGTGAACAAGAAGAGGCAAAACAGGCAAGTTCCCCTCCAGCTTCCTACCAGAAAGTTGTATTTGGCTCATTGTAACCAATGAAAAATAAAAAGAGAGAAGAACGGGTATTATTCTTTCCTTGCATCGGAAAGAAATCTGCAAATACAAACCTCTGTACCGAGAATGACAATAGTATCTTGACATTTCTAAACATACACAATGTATATTTGCATAGAAGAACCAACAGGATTATTAAATTTGAACTAATGTGTGATTATCCTAATTTTGAATATCATAGTCTTTAGCACTACAATGATGGCGACCCACTAGAATTGACTAGTACTTTGACCAGACCACATTCTCGATTCTTCAGTTTTGTTCAGTCTTGGCAACAATTCTGATATTTGAGGTTCTGTCTTTTCAAAAGTCAGCAGCTATACTACATTACAAACATATCACTTCACTCTCTTTTTTAAACAGAGCCAGAATTGCAGCCAGAGCACTTTGGCTTTTGTTATTTTCTATAGTTTTAATTGTCTAATCATGACAATGTTGGTGCAGATGTAATTCCAGAGTCACAAGAAATATAAAATTCAAATCTCAGCTGTGGAAATGCAAATACCATAGTTTCAACACTGCAGGTAAGGTAGCAGGTGTTCAGAACATTGGTCTTTAACTTGGCAGTCATATCTGCTCTCTCCTCGCCACCTATCCTCTCCTCTATCCATCTTCTATCCACCTTCCCCTCTGTCCCTATTTATTTCAGAACCTTCTTCCCCTCCCCCATTTCTGATGAAGGGTCTAGGCCCGAAATGTCAAGCTTTCCTGCTCCTATGATGCTGCTTGGCCTGCTGTGTTCATCCAGCCCCGCACCTTGTTATATCTGCTCTTTGTATTGTTGATTTTGCTCTTTACAGAAGAAATCATAAGAGGCATCAGTCATGTTTTGCATGTTAAGTTTTGTACATGGCTTCATCATGCTCCCTCGTCCCTATATCTAACCAATATTAACTTACATTCCAAGGTCTATTTTGTCAATGGCAGTGATCATGTTCTTGTGCATTAACATCAGAAAAATATGATACTACATTGGAAGAAGCATAGTTTTCTTTAAATTTTATAGGTTTAAAGATATGTATGTTTTCAAGCTGTCTGCATAATTGTTCTCTTTAGGGAAATGGTATGATTTCTATTGATGGTGAAGAAAAAACTGGCCCCAATTTTTTTCTATGATGGGGAGAAGTGATGAGGTAGAATCTGAAGTGGTTCTCATGCTGAACCAGGCAAATGGCCATTATTTAAAGAGACATTTGTTTGAGTTGAAACTGGAAAACAATCAACTTAATGCGTTTTCTATGATGTCTCATCCAGCTAAGATTACAGACCAGAACAACGGGATGATGTGGAGTCAAGGACATTTAAACAAGACAAGTGGGATAAAGTGCCAAGTGAAATAATCCGCAAGCCTCAGACAAGATTTGAAGAATTTCATATTTAACACTTGCTTTCCATTTAAAAAAAAAGATACACAAGGGATAAATAATACTACAGAAGGATACCAGACTTTGTTTGTTCAATATACCTAAGAACATCCCAAATGGGATATTTATACAATTTAGTTCATCCATAATGGGTAGAAAGTGTATTTACATACATTTTCAAAACAAAACTTTTCCAAATTTACAAACATCTGGAATTGATTATAACATGATTTCTTTTAAATAATTTTGAAATTGTGCGGAGTTACAAATACAGTACATTAATAAATATATAACATATAACTCAGCCTTCCTTCTAGTGGAGGTACGTAAGGAATGGTGATACAAGATGACATAATCACCACATAATGATTACTTCTGCTGCTTTGCAAGCTGTCATGGGTGCTATAAATAATTTTGCTGACATAACTGAAAGTGATTTATTGTTATGACTGTGCTTTGGGACATGTATTCTATGTGGGACTGAACTGTCATATTCAGCTCACCAGATACAATGGTCGATTGTGCACTCATACCATGAGGTCGGAACATTCTCGTTCCTCCCAGAAAGGAATCAAACCACAGGGAGAGTGAGGGTCTTGCACTTACATAGGTCCAAATACAGTTGAACTATAAATGTCTCCAGTTTAGTTTGTTACCTTTAGTAATGACAGATGGCCATGGTGACATTGCTGAGAAGCTTGATGAATGAGTGACCAGCAATGTTCTTGTTGCCGTCATCTTAAAGTTACAAAGGAGAACACATATTCAGATTGTGCGCATTTCGTACTTTTTTTTTAGATTCTTTTCCTAATAGTCCGCAATGTCTCATTTGATAAGTGTTCATGTGACCTATTGTTCTTCCACTTTGTAATCCCAGCTACAACATTCTGTCAGCCAGCCAGAAGTTAACCACATTCAGTAGATCAAGGCAGAACAAAACCACTAATCCCTCATCATTTTCTACATGGTACCTCAGCTGATGACCTTTCATCACGAACAGCTTCCTTCATCCCAGAGTGATTGCAAACAAAGATGTCAGGGAATAACTGAAGCTGCAGGAAAGCATGGGAAAGCTACGACAAGGACAGTGATAAATATCAGTGAGAGAGGCAAAATGACACCCTTGTGCATGAATAAATAATAGTGAGCTTCAGTGGGTAAGGCAAGGAAGAGTGGACACCTTTAATGAGACTAGAACACCAGGGAATATGGGGAAAGATTAATGGAAAGTCCAGGGACTTGAAATAGCCTGAGAATGGTTAACAAGGGATTTATAAAGAATTGAAGGATAGACTACTAATTGTTAATTAACAGCACAATGGGCAAACTGGGTAGCATTGCCTACATTTTGTAGTCACTCAATCTGATTGGTGAGCGTGTTGATCCAGGTGCTCGTGATGAGACATACCAAGTCATGGAAGTATAATGAACATAGTCCTGTTCCAGCAGTGAAAGGCCCCATAGGCCAAATGAAACCCAGATGTGCAAATATTAGAACGTATACTGTTATTTTAAATAAAAATTGAGGAACTTACAGACAGACATTCATCCACTGGGCTTTTTTTTTAAAGTTAATATATTTTGAACTTCCTCTGTCCGAGTGGTCCCCAGATTATTTCCTGCAAACGCTATTAATGTACTTTACAGCTCTAATGGATTGAATCTGAACCTCTTTTCCTTTACCTAAAGCTGATCAACGAAATATTTGCCAATTAGTAGCATTCTAGTATAACACTCAGGTTCCCTCAGGAGTTACAATGAATGGATATTGTAGTGACTTATAAAAGTAACTCTTCCCTTGTATTAGAGCCAATTGAAATGGGATGAATTGGCTCCCCTTGTATCAACTGGTTTATCCAAATTTTTTTTTTATATATATCCACACACATACATATATACACACACACACATATATAAATATGATATCCATATACACACACATATAAATATTATAAACATACACATACAAAGGTAAAAAAGCACATTGTCTAGTACAAAAGGAAGATGAAATGAATGCATAGTTTAAACCACTTAAGGTTCTCAAGGCATTAGGTTTTAACCCAAGAACACAATTATTTGATTGCTGTCTTCAATCATTAGCAGTGGTAAATATTTCAGTTGTCCGCATGGAATTCTTTGTGTTTCAATGTTTCTTTCTAATTAGCTGCGTACCAGGCATTTTTTCTTCCTCAGAGGCCAAGAGATTAATTTCTCTGGCTTGTTCCCATTTCTGCAGTCAAAAATCCATCTTCTCCAATAGCAGTTTCCTGCAAATGTGAAAGAACTGAAAAAACTATGGATGCTGGAAATCAGGAACAAAAAACAGGAAAAGTTCAGCAGGTCTGGCAGCATCTGTGGACAGACTGCAGAGTTAACATTTTGGGGCCACTAACTCTTCTTCATCACACATACTACTAGGCCTGCTGTGTTTTGACTGCAATTTCTGTTTTTGTTCCTGAAATGCAAGCTGTTTTGTCCGTTTTATTTCTGTGTTGATTGTTTCCAAGCTTCATAATTGCCAGTAGTATATTTTATCTTCAATAGATGATGCCTGTCAGAAACCATATGCCTACATATGACTCCAGACCCACAGCAATGTGGTTGACTCTTAAACTGCCCTCTGGGCAATAAATACTGCCTAGCCATCAATACTCTCATTCCATTAATGAATAAAGAGATCTTGACTTTGCCTTCTCTCAATTGGTCTGCCTTACATCCAATCTTACAATGTGGCATTAAACAGTATCATGAAAGAGGAGGATGTATCTATGGACAAATTGGGATCCTATGCTCACCAGTAGATTCAGCATGGGAGTTGATCAATTTCTGGTCCTGCAACAAACGTTGAGCTGTAATGGGATACCTGCTTGATGCCTGCAGCTCATTAGTGGAATTCAGATGTATTCAGGCATTACGCAGGATGAATAAATGGACAGAACAACTCTTTTGCCAATTTTACGAATATTTGTGATTAAAATTGAAGATTGGTACCTGGGTCCATTTCAAAAACTTTGTTCATAGAAGGATCACAAATGTACTTTTCAGTTTGTCATAATGGCTCAAAGACTGATGTTATAGGCTTGACCAGACCCCCTCAAAATATATTAAGAAGGCAGCCTAGATCCTAACATTTTCTTAATTCAAAGGTAAATGTGAGATGCTGTGATCCAGATGCAATTCAATTGGTCAAACTACTTGTTGTTAAAGCAAAATAGAATTTATTCAAACACTATAGTTAATTTACAACACGAGGAATAAGAACTTGGGATGACTCAACTCTGTTAGTAACTATTACTAATTAACTGTTCCAATATAGTAACATCCCATGAACACACCCATGGCAAAAAGGCAATTTCAGATAAACAGATTATCCCATGTGTGATTCTATCAGCACGAAAGAAATACATGCAGCTGTTCCACAGAGAGAGAGAGAGAGACAGACAGACAGAGACAGAGAGAGAGACAGAGAGAGAGACAGAGAGAGACAGAAAGACAGACAGAGAAAACGAAAGAGACAAGAGAAACAATTGTGGAAAGCTAACTAAAAAATTCTGGATCTGTGAGAACTGAACCACACCTACTCAGGCTGCTTCTACTGTTCCAACTTTAAGTACAAACCCTAAGACCTCACAAGTTGTTTATCTTCTCATAGGCTGCTCATCACGTGTTCCCCAGTCTCTGTCAAAAAGAAACCGGGACAAAACATACCTCTTAAAGCCACAGTATTGACACACTGAGGTTCAGGACAAAAATAACTGAGCAGCAGCATATAGCACAGTAACAAATCAATAGTGTCATTTTTATACATTTAAGGTAAGGGTCCCATAGTCTGATTGGCCCAGAGGGCTGTTATCTCATTAGAGAGACGATTGGTGCTTTAATCTGAAGGCCACCACACATCAGATGAGGGAAGAGGTTGAGAAGGAGTGTCCTTCTTGGGAACCAGAATCCGAGCAGAAAAGCTAAATAGTGTGGACACAGGGATTTTAAACTAGTTAAAGTGGGGGAGGGGGTCAGGAGAACTCATTAAAGTTTCCAGAACAAGTAATAGAACAAAGAGTATGGAAAGGGTCATCAATTTAACTTCAGGCACAGCAGATAAGGGGACTGCTATGAGAAGGGGGATGGTCAACGCAGTACTGAGGGTGTTGTATTTAAATACACACAGTACATGAACCAAGATAAATGCATTAGTAGTGGTGTTGAAACTGGTGGGCATGTTGTTGTGGACATCACCAAGACCTGGTGAGAGCATCAGAGCTAGGAACTAAATATACAAGGATAAAGGTCCTATTGAAGGATAGGCAGATGGACAGGATTGCCTTGTTAGGAAGAAATGAAATTATGATAAACTATAGGGAGCCATTCAAGATGGGGGAGTAAAGAGACATGCAGTTGCAAATAGGATATTATAGTCAGGGGAATAGGCAGTTTTTTGTGGTTAGAGTCAAGAGCCCTGAACGCTGTATGTGCCCAGGTTTAGAATATCTCATCTGGGTTGCAAAGGAACTTGGAGTGGGAGTGGAAAAATCCAGGTGCTGTGGTCCACACAGGTACTAATGATATAGGTAGAAAGAGGAAGGAGGTACTACTGAAGGAATATGAGCAGCTAGTGGCTAAATTAGAAAAGAAGAACTAAAAAGGTAATAATCTTTGGATTACTACCTGAACCACAAGCTAATTGGCACAGGGTCAATAAGATTAAAGAGGTTCAAGGATTGGTGTGGGATAAATGAGTTTGAATTCATGGGACATTGGCATCATTACTAGGAAAGGAGGGAACTGTTATGATCAGATAGACTCCACCTGGATCATGCTGGGTCCAGAGTTCTGGTGAATTGATTAATTAGGGCTGTGGATAGAGGTTTAAACTAAATAATGGGAAAGGGGGTGTGATTTCAGTGATGCAGATGTGTTCAGTTGTATGAAAAATTATAAAATCAAAGGTTAAGGAGAAGGTAGGATGAGTGATGGGGTTATAGACCAAGGAACCATAAAAGCACAGGAAAACAACATAAAGACATAAGACGTAGGAGCAGAAATTAGGCCATTCGGCTCCTTGAGTCTGCTCTGCTATTCAATCATGGCTGATAAGTTTCTTAAACCCATTTTCCCACCTTCTCTCATAACTTTTGATCTCCTTAACAATAAAGAACTTATCTATCTCAGCCTTAAATACATTACATTACTTGGCCTCCACAGTCTTCTGTGGCAATGAATTCCATAGATTCACCACTCTCTGGCTGAAGAAGTTTCCCCTCATCTTCATTCTAAAGTGTCTTTCCTTCAATCTAAGGCCGTGTCCTTGGGTTCTAGTCTCTCCTGCTAATGGAAACATCTTCCCAACTTTCTTGTAAACTCCACTGACTATAGACTCAGAGTCTTCAAACGTTCCTCAAATGTTAAGCCTTTCATTTCTGCGATCCTCTGGACCTGCTCCAGGACCAATACATCCTTTCTAAGATATGGGCCAAAAATTGCTCTCAATATTCTAAATGTGGTCTGCCCAGAGCCTTACAAATCCTCGGAAATGCTTTGAAACTCTAGTCATCTCAAATAAATGCCAACATTGCATTTGCTTTCCTGACCACCGATTCAATCTGCAAGTTAATCTTAAGAGAATCATGGAAGAGGACTTCCCAAGTCCCTTTGCACTTCAGATTTCTGAATTTTCTCCCCATTTAGAAAGTAATCTATATATCTATTCTTCCCACCAAAGTGCTTGACCTCACACTTTTCCACATTGTATGCTATTTACCACTTCTTGGCCCACTATCCTAACCTGTCTAAATCCTTCTGCAGCCTCCCCACCTCCTCAATACTACCTGTCTCTCTACCTATCTTTGTAACTCAACAAAGAACAAACTTAAAGGGCTTTTGTCTTAATGCACAAAGCATTCAGAATAAGGTAGATGAGCTGATGGTGCAAAGCGAGGTAAATGAATATAATCTCATAACCCAAATGGAAACATAGTTACAACAAGATCAAGACTGGGACCTTAACTTTCAGAGATATTTGAGAGACAGGAGGCGTAGCATTGTTAATAGGAAATTAAATGAGGACTGTTGTTAGAGATGATTTAGACTTGGATGATGAGAGTCCATTTTGGGCAAAGAAAAAGAAACAGTGAGGGAAAGAAGATTTTGGTAGGAGTATTATACAGGCCCCCAGATAGTCTCCACTCTGTGGGAAAGACTATAAATCAACAAATAGTAGAAGCACATGAAAAGTATAGAAGAATAATTATAATTGACTTTAATTTTCACGCTGATTGGGTTAATCAAATTGGAATGGGTAGCTACAACAACAAACTCATGGAGCACCAACGAGATAGCTTACTGGAGCAAAATGTCATGGAGCCAACCAGGGAGCAGGTTACCATAGAACTGGTAGTGGGTAACGAGGCAGGTTTAATAAATTACCTTTGAGTACAAGATCCCCAAAGAAGCAGTGATCATAACATGATAAAATTTAATATTCAGTCAGACAGTAAGAAACTTGGGTCAGAAAGAATTGTGTTTAACTTAAATAAACAGAATTACAATGAAATGAAGATAGACTTAGTTGAAGTGACCTGGGCAGATAGATTAGCAGGACTGATAGTAAGAAAGTAGTGGCAAACATTTAAGGAGGTAATTCATGACTCTCTGCAAAAATACATGCCAATAAAGAGGAAAGATTCTAAGAGAGGGATAAGCCATGACTGATTAAGGAAGTTAAGAGAGTATTAAATTGAAATAAGAAGCATATAAGGAGGCCAAAGACAGTGATAGCCCTAAAGACTGAGATATATTCAGAATACCGCAAATGAGAGTTAAAAGGATAATAAAGACAAAGGGAAAACGAGCAAGGAATAGAATGACAATAAGAGTTTTTTTAAATATTTTGGAAGGAAGAGACAGGTCAAAGTGAGCATAGGTTCCTCAGAAAATGAATCAGTGAGATAGCTTTGAGGAACACGGAAATAGCAGTGGAGTTAACCGAATATTTTGCATCAGTTTTTTCTGTGAAAGTTACATCAAACACCCTATTAATAGTAACTACCACTAAAGAAGTAGTATTAGACAAACTAATGGGGCTAAAAGCAAATCGGTCCCTTTGCCCTAAAGCCCTGCATCCTAGGATCCTAAAAGAGGTAGCTACAGAGATAATGGATGCAATGGTTGAAATTTTCCAAAAATCCTTGGATTCTGTTGAAATACCAGAGGATTGGAAAACTGCATCCCTATTCAAAAAGGGTGGGAGGCAGAAAGTGGGTAACTATAGGCTGCTGAGCCTAACATCTATTGTTGGAAATGTATTGAAATTAATTACTACGGAAGTAAAATCAAAACATTTAGAAAATTGCAATTTACTCAAGCAGAGCTTGATTAGAGCTTTTTTTTATGCAAATCTCAACCAAAGTAGATAGATGGGAACCAATAGATGTGCTGTACTTGGATATTCAGAAGGTATTCAACAAGGTACTTCACAAAAGATTAAGTTATAAGATAAGAACCCATGGTGTTGGGGGTTTTATGTTAGCGATGGATAGAGAATTGGCATGTAGGCAGCAAACAGCAAGTAGGGATAAGGGATTCTTTTTCATGTCGATGACTCACGACCGGTGATTCCACAGGGATCAATGCTGGGACCACAACTGTTTACAATATGTTAATGACTTGAAGGAAGGAGCTGAATGTAGTGAAGCCAAATTTGCAGATGACACAAAAAATATGTAGAAAGGCAGATTCTGAGAGGGGGAAAGAAACAGGTTAGAGAAAGGAATTGATAGGTTGCAACAGTAGACAAAAAGGTGACAAAAATGGGATAATGTGAAGTGGGATAACAAGGTGTCGGGCTGGATGAACACAGCAGGCCAAGCAGCATCAGAGGAGCAGGAAAGCTAATGTTTCGGACCTAGACCCTTCTTGAAGTTCTTCATTTTGGAAGATAGAACAGCGGTACAGAATATTATTCAAATGCAGAAAAGCTGCAGAAAGTGCGACACAAAGGGACTTGGGGTACTTGTGCAGCAAATACAGAAAGCTAGCACAAAGATGCAGCATGTAATCAGGAAGGCTCAAGGAATGTTGGTCCTTATTTGAAGGGGATTAGAGTATAAGAGTAAGGAAGTCTTACTGCAACTGTACAAGGAGCTGGTGAGACAACATCTGCAATATTGTGAGCAGTTTAGGTTCCCTTATTTAAGAAAATATTTCATTTTATGGGAGGCAGTTCAGTGAAGGTTCACCAGGATGATACCTGGTATGGACTAGTTGTCTTATAATCAAACATCAAACAAGTCGGGACTCTACTCACTGGAATTGAGAAGAATGACAGATGATCTCATTGAAACATATAGGACTCATATGGGTCTTGACAGGGTAAATACTGAAAGAATGCTTATTGTCATGGGAGAGTCTAGGACCAGAAGGCATAGTTTTAGAATAAATGGCTGCCATTTTCAGACTAAGATGAGGAGGAATTCCTTCTCTCAGAGGATTGTGAGTCTTTGAACCTCCTTGCTACAGAGAGCTGTGGAGGCAGAGTGCGAGTATATATTTAAGGCTGAGATAGACAGAGGCTTGACCTGTAGAGGAATCACAGTTTATAGGGAAAACGCAGCAAAGTGGACACTGAGGAATGTCGACTATGATCCTATTGAATGGCAAAGCAAGTTTGAGGGGCTGAATGGCCTACTCTTGTGCCTAGTTCTTACGGTCTAACTAAATCAATAGCAAGAAATGATATGGAGCCGGAAAGCATAAAATCTGTGTGGGTAGAGTTGAGGAACCACGAAAGAAAAAAACGACTCAGATGCGTGTTATGTCCAGGCCGCCTAGCAGTAATTAGGAAGTGGGGTGGCAAAATAAATTGGGAGATAGACGAGGCAAGAAAGAAAGGCACTGTTACAATTATTGTGCGGGACTTCAGTATGCAGGTGAAGTGGAAACGTCAGGTTAGTAGCAGATCGCAAGAAAAGGAATTTGTGGAATGTCTATGAGATAATTTATTTGATAAACTTGTGGTAGACCCTACTAGGGAACAGGCAATTCTGGATTTGGTATTTGTAATGAGGTAGACTTGATTAGGGAATTTAAGATGAAGAACAGCCTAGGAGGCAATGATCATCATACAATAAAATTCACCCTGCAGTTTAAGAGGTTGATGTTGGAGTTAGACATAACGGTATTACAACTGAGTAATGGTAACGAAAAAGACATAAGGGAGGAGATGGCTAGAGTTGATTGGAAGAACAGTCAAGCAGGGAAGACAGTGGAGCAGTAATGGCAGGAGTTTTTGGGAGTAATTTGGGAGACACAGCAGAAATTCATCCCAAGGAAGAAGAAACATAGTCAGGGAGGAAGAGGTCAGAATGGCTGAAAAGGGAAGTCAGGGACAACATAAAGCAAAAGAGAAAGCATACAATGTGGTGAGGATTTGTAGGAAACCAGAGGATTGAGAAGCCTTTGAAAACCAGCAGACGATGGCTAAAAAAGCAATAAGGAAGGAGAAAGTGAAATATGAGATTGAGATAGCTAGTAATATAAAAGAAGATTGCAAAAATTTCTTTCGATATAAAAAGTAAGAGAGATGCAAGAGTGACATTAAAACACTGGAAAATGAGACTGGAGAAGTAGTAATGGGGAACAAAAAATATCAGAGGAACTGAATAGGTATTTTCCATCAGCCTTCACAGTAAGACAATTCAGCAGCACATTGGATCTACAAGACAGCCAGTGGGCAGAGGTGAGTATAGTGGTTATCACTAAGGAGAAACTGTGGTGGAATCTAAAAGGTCTGAAGGCAGATATGTTACCTTGACCAGATGAACTATACCCCAGAGTTCTGAAGGAGATAGCTGAGGAGATTGTAGAAGCGTTGGTGATGATCTTTCAGGAATCATTAGAATCAGGGAGGGCCGGGTTAGCCTGACCTCACTATTGGTGAGATTTTACTGTCCATTATGAAGGCTGTGATTGCAGAGTACTTGAAAGTGCATAGTAAAATAGGGGTGAGCAAGCACAGCTTCATCATGGGGAGGTTATGCCTGACAAATCTGTTCATATTCTTTGGGAAGTTAAGGAGCAAGTTAGACAAAGGAGATCCAGTAGATGTGATCTATTCGGATCTTTTTAACAAGGTACCATACAGGATGCTACTGAATAAGTTAAAGACTCATGGTGTTGGGTCAAGGTTTTGGCATGGATAAAGGATTTGTTGACTGGTAGAAAGCAGTGATTAAGGATAAAGAGATCATTTTCAGATGGCATCTGGTGGCCAGTGGAGTTCTGCAGGGGCCTGTATTGGGACCATAACTATTCAGATTATAACATTAACAATCTGAATGATGGAAATGAGGACATTGTTGCTAAGTTTACAAATGACACAGATAGGTGGAAGGACAGGTCATATTGAGGAAATGTGGAGGCTGCAGAAGGATTTGGACAAGCTAGAGGCGTGGCAAAGAACTGGTAGGTGGAATAAAATGTGGGAAAGTGTGCAATCATTCATATTTGTAGAAGAATAAAGGTATAGATAATTTACTAAATGGAGAAAGGCTTTGAAAATGTGAAGTACAAAGGGACTTAGGAGTCCTAGTTTAGGATTCTTTTAAGGTTAACATACAGGTTCAGTGGGCAATTAGAAAGGCAAATGCAACCTTTCATTTTGAGAGGGCTAGAATACAAAAGCAGAGATGTACTGCTGAGGCTGTTTAAGATTCTGGTCAGATCACATTTGGAATATTGTGAGCAGGTTTGGGCCCCATAGCTAAGGAAGCTTAGCTTGGAGCCTAGCTTGGAGCCGGTCCAGGGAGGTTCATAGAGATGATCCTGGGAATGAAGGGCTTGTCATATGAAGAGGGGTTGGGGATTCTGGGTCTGTACTTGACGGAGTTCAAAAGGATGAAACTTACAGAATACTGAAAGGCCTGGATGTGGAGAAGATATTTCCACTAGTGGGAAAGATTCGGATCTGAGGGTACGACCTCAGAATGAAGAGATGATTTTTAGAACAGAGATGTGGAGGAATTTCTTCAGCCAGAGGGTGGTGAAGCTGTGGAATTCATTGCAGCAGAAATCTGTGGAGGCTAAGATATTGAGTGTATTTAAGACAGAGACTCATCCTTACGCATCTCACATTGTCCACTGTACTTCGATGCCCATGTATGCCCTAGTCACTCCATATGGTCCTTCATACTGTCTAAGACAACTGATTTAAATCACTTTATGCATAATGAACATTGGTTCAGAGTCCAAATCCATAAAAGCATTAGATCAGTTGGGGTTTCTAACCTGAGAACTAAAGTGAATTGTTGATTTGCTTGATTGACCTTGAAGTGAATATGTTAAATTTTTCTTTTCACGACCTCTTTTGTAAATATTACATTTTTTGATGCATCAAGAGTTACAAAAGTTTTTAAATCTCTATTGTTAATACCAAACTGATTCCTGGGATGGCAGGGCAGACGTAAAGGAAGAGATTAGACTGTTTAGGACTATACTCACTGGAGTTTAGAAGAATGAGGGGGATCCCAAGGAAGTTTATATTCTTGCAAGGTTAAACAAGGTAGCTGCATGAAAGAATTTATTAATGACGGGGCCGTCCTGAATGAGTCTCAGGATATGGGATAGGCTTGTTCAGACAGAGATGAGGGGAAATTTCTTCACATAGAGAGCCTGGGGAATTCTCTGTCACAGGAAACTGTTGAAGCCAAAACATTGAAGACTTTCAAGAAAGATATGGATGTTGTTCTTAGAACTAAAGGACCAAAAGGTAAGGGGAGAAAATGGGAACAGGGTACTAATTTGGCTTATCAGACATAGTTATATTGAATGATGGGGCAGACTCAAAGGGCTGAATGGCCTACTCATGCAGCTATATTCAATTTTTAAAAATACTTTAATGGAGTGACTAACTGAAGCTTTTGTAGGGCTTTATTTTGTATTTTAGCTTTTTTACTCAAAAAGCCATTTGTTAACTTGTGTTATTTTCACTGTCAGCAGTTCCACACTTGCTGTAGTTTTTATACATCTTAATGCATAGAGTGCACACTGGTGGATGATTATGGAAGGGTGCAGAAGTTGGGATTGAATTTACATGGCTGGTATGATGGACTATGGAGCGTTACTGGGTACCTGATTTAGCCCTGAGTTTTCGTGGTGATCATATGGGGCATGGCATTGGTTGGAGCATAAATTTGAATGAATTGCTATGTAAGGTTTAAGAGTCCATGGAGGTTGGGTGGGGATGTGATGAGGAAATGAGGGTTGTGGATTGGAGGACATAAAAACCTTCTAAACACAACTGAGACAGACTTTCAAAAAGCTGAGGCAGGCCTGTCGTATTCTCACTCCTGTGTTTGCTGTTGTTCTGCCTCTCGGATTCATGGGACCTATCCTATCAGAGTAAACATGTCGGGACACCTTTCACTGAGGTGGCTCCAGTGAGTCAAGGGATTTCATGTCTCAATCAGTTTGCCTCAGTAGCCAAAATCAGCCCATGTCTTCAACAGTTCTGTTTGTGTCTATTGAACTGGTAAATTCATGTAGCAATTTCAATCACAATGTCAGTATTACATCTTGCAATGCATTTATTAATGTTTATTCCCAGTAAATTCAGCCTCTTTTCTACCTTAAGCCTTGAACCTCCTTCTTTTACATTTTACTACTTTGCAAGCTCTGTGTCCTAGTATTACTATTATAAGCCGTCTGTGCGATGTTTCCACTTCCAGGCCTTTCTGACTTTACAATATTTGGCTCATCTTACTGATCTTCTGATTATCATTGACAATCAGCGATGGTCTGTTGACTTTACCCTTGGATTTTCTACATCACCTTCATGAACAGTAAGTTCACATCTTTTACATTATTTTCTGTAGCTTTAATTATTAACTTTGATTTTCCTGTTTATTTTCAGATGTTTCTTCTGGCATATTGATGTGACTCCGATTACTCATGTAGTTGTCAGCTATGTTGAAAATGTCACAATATTTTTAAGTTAACTAGAACAGTATTTAAACCACCAATTACCTACCACAGATTGAACAGGAGGTATTAGGAGGCAGTTTGACATAGGTTGCAGTACAACTGAGGTGTTAAAATGATCATATATAACATTTTAAAGCCAAAAATTACTTTTGTTCATGTAAATTATGAACAACTCTATGATATATCTCTGAAAACTATTTTAACAAATACATTGACTGGTTTAAAAATAACTTCCTTTAAAATAAGGCACAACGAAATGTCATACAACACCATGCAGGCCTTGTCCCTATGTTCTAAATTTTCACTGTTATTAGGAGTTTATGATGCACCCAAATAAGTAGATGTTAAAAAATTTTACCATCATTAAAATTGTGCTAACATATGGACTAGACCATAGAAACTTCTGCATCATTAGTGCAACTGAGCAGGCTTCTGTGCCAGCATTGGATCTTATCAGATCTTTGTGCCAGTGTTGGATTCTGGGGGATATTTGTGCCAGTGTTGGATTTTGGGGTATGGAAACAGTAAGGACTGCAGATGCTGGAAACTAGAGTCAATAACTGTGGAGCTGGAAAAGCATAGCAGGTCAGGCAGCATTTGAGGAGCTGCAGAGTCAATATTTGGGGCCAAAACCCTTCATCAGGACGTCATCAGTCCTGAAGAAGGATTTCAACCTTACATATTGACTTACCTTCTCCTCGGATGCTGCCTGACCAGCTGTGCTTTACCAGCTCCACATTTATTGACCCTTGGATTTTGGGGTATATCTGTGCCAGTGTTGGATTCTGGCAGACCCTGTGCCAGCATTTGATCACAGCAGATTCCTATGACAATGGTGAATAACGTACACTCAGGGCTCTAATTTTCCTTGATTTGACAGCAGCTTGAAATGGCAATAGAATTCAGCTCTGTGTCTTACGTCGTCTCAAAGCAAAGCTGGTAGGTGGAAAGTAATAAGTATATCTGTAGCCAAAGGTAAGTAAACTGAGAAAACACAAAAGCGCTATAATCAGTAAAATGGACTGGATAAAGTGTTTTTCTCTTTCTGAGAAGCAAATTGCCACATATACATTCAAATCAAATGGAGTGTACACAAAATCTTCCAGCAATTGATTGTGCAATAGGAATCCCTTAGCCAAAGGTGAACAGTACTAAAACTGCACTTACATTTCAATATAATAACCTCATAATAGTTAGGGATGCTGCCAATTTACATCATCCAGCTGTGAACAGGATGTAATCGCACACAGAAATGCTAGCTCATCCCTATTCACACTTCTACAAGGGTTAAACCAAAAAAAATTCAACAATTCAATTGTTTCACTCATTATAGTCAAAACAGTGTTTTCTGGGTGGGTCTGGTGCATGTAAATTTCGGCCCTTTGAACCTGATCCACCATTTGATAAGATCGTGGCTGATCTCACAGCAGCATTCACACCGCTCAATCAAGAATCTGTATAACTCAGCTTCAAGATATACAATGGCCCTACCTCTCCACTGCTCCCTGCAAAAGGGAATTCCACAAACTATCAAATCTCTGACAAGTCATCCCAACCTTAATTGGGAGCCCCTTTCTTCTAAACACTATCTGCTAGTTTTGGTCTTCTCCACAAGGAAAAATTTTCTTTCAGCATCAACCATGTCATGACTGCTCAGGATCGTCAATGTTTTAATCATATCTCTTATCATTTTTCAAAACCCCAATCGATATAGTTCCAAATATTTCAACTTTTCCCACAACATAGTTTCTCATCCCAACAATCAGTTAAGTGAAATTTCTCTCAATTGCTTCTAATGTTATTCTCAAGTGAGGAGACCAAAATTGGAGACAATAACCCAGATGTAGTCTCACGAACATCTGCACAACAGTGTGCAGCAAAATGTCCTGTACTCTCATATTCCAATCACTGAAGACCATAAGACCATAAGACATAGGAGTGGAAGTAAGGCCATTCGGCCCATCGAGTCCACTCCACCATTTAATCATGGCTGATGGGCATTTCAACTCCACTTACCCGCACTCTCCCCATAGCCCTTGATTCCTTGCGAGATCAAGAATTTATCAATTTCTGCCTTGAACACATTCAACGTCCCGGCCTCCACTGCGCTCCGTGGCAATGAATTCCACAGGCCCACCACTCTCTGGCTGAAGAAATGTCTCCTCATTTCCGTTCTAAATCGACCCCCTCTAATTCTAAGGCTGTGCCCACGGGTCCTAGTATCCCCACCTAACGGAAACAACTTCCCAGCGTCCACCCTTTCTAAGCCATGCATTATCTTGTAAGTTTCTATTAGATCCCCCCTCAACCTTCTAAACTCTAATGAATACAATCCCAGGATCCTCAGCTGTTCATCGTATGTTAGGCCTACCATTCCAGGGATCATCCGCGTGAATCTCCGCTGGACACGCTCCAGTGCCAATATGTCCTTCCTGAGGTGTGGGGCCCAAAATTGGACACAGTATTCTAAATGGGGCCTAACTAGAGCTTTATAAAGTCTCAGAAGCACATCGCTGCTTTTATATTCGAACCCTCTTGAGATAAATGGCAACATTCCATTCGCTTTCTTAATCACGGACTCAACCTGCAAGTTAACCTTTCTCACCGTTCAGAAAATAGTCCATGCCTGTATTCTTTTTTCCAAGGTGCAAGACCTTACATTTTCTCACGTTGAATTTCAGCAGCCATTTCCTGGACCACTCTCCTAAACTGTCTAAATCATTCTGCAGCCTCCCCACTTCCTCCGTGCTACCTGCCTGTCCACCCAACTTCGTATCATCAGCAAACTTCGCCAGAATGCCCCCATTCCCTTCATCCAGATCATTAATATATAAAGTGAACAGCTGCGGCCCCAATACTGAACCCTGCGGGACACCACTTGTCACCGGTTGCCATTCCGAAAAAGAGCCTTTTATCCCAACTCTCTTCCTTCTGTCAGACAGCCAATCCTCAATCCATGCCAGTAACTCACCTCGAACACCATGGGCCCTCACCTTACTCAGCAGCCTCCCGTGTGGCACCTTATCAAAGGCCTTTTGGAAGTCTAGATAGATAACATCAACTGGGTTTCCCTGGTCTAACCTACTTGTTACCTCTTCAAAGAATTTTTTTTTCTTCTATGAAAAAATAATTATGATCAACTGATTACAGCAACATTGGAAATAATTTCTTAGACCTCTCAAACCAAGTTTATATATCCAATGAAGAATTTCTTAAAAAAAAATTCTACATAAAAAAAGACAAACTACTTGCATTTATATAACACCTTAAAAAGTCCCAAGGCTCTTCTCAGGCATGTACAAAGCCAACATCCATAATAATCCATATTTACAGTTTCAGGTGTTAACAAATATTAAAACCAATTATTCAAAAAATAGGTGTGATCATGTTATAAAGTGAATTAAAGATTTTTTTCCAATACGTGAAAGTACTCTCGTGTTATATCAAATTATGCACAGAGCAGACCCACCTCAACCCATGAACATGATTTCAACGTAGTGAAGAAATTATAACTCCACATAGAAGGAAGCAAAGCATCAATTTACAGATGATTTGTCATACCGTTTTAACTGTTCCAGTCAGGTTTTGTCTTCCTGCTTGATTAAATTTTGATGATAGTTCTGTTTGAGTAGCCATTATTTTTCAACTGAAATCAGTTCATAATCTGTGTAATTTTTACCACTGTCATCCTCAACTCACGGGTCAAGAATCCACACAAGATGGACCATCAACCAAAGCTCATTGTGTGGAATCAAGTTTTGAAAAGCTATTCTTTTTGTTTGAAACAATGGTTTAGTTTGTGACAAAAGAAAACAGCAATTTGTTACTGGTCATCAATCTTCATCTGCAATTTTCATCGTCTTCTGTTGAATTGCATGGAAGACTGGAAATCAGCACCATCATTCTGCATATGCAGCCACAATTTCTTTGTCCCCCAAAAGGAGTTTTTTTTGGGGGAGGGGGCGGTAGGCGAGAGGCAACGCATGAGCTGTCAAAGGGAAGCTCGACGGCTTGGCACAAACTCTCCACCCAGCCCAACCCACGGTTTTACTGATCATTCTCGCAGCTTTATGTTTACTGCCAGGATGTAAGTTTCTATCAGAAACAGATCCCCAAACTCCAGTTTTAAAGAAGTGCCGGAGTGAGCCCCAATCTCTCAGCGGCCACTGATACCCGCCCAACCGCCGCCGTTCGAGCTCCCTCACTTGAAATTGCGCCACCCGTGCTCACGGAAGTAAACAGAAACATTTCATTTGCCTTCCGAATAACCTGCTGGACCAGCCTACCCATCTTCTGTGACTCACAGACAAGGCCTTTTAGATCCCTCTCTATTGCTGAGTTATGCAATCTGTCTCTATTTAAATGATATGCTGCCTCCTGTCTACTCTTTATGCCAAATTGGACAAGGTCACATTTTCACACACATTATACTCCATCTGCCAATTCTTTTTGCCCACTCATTTAACGTATTGCTCCTGTTAATGTATTGCTGCAGCTGTCCTCTCACATGTGAGAGGACATGTGAAAGAAACCTCTGGACCCCCTGAAAATACAGGACATCTCACCTCTTTCAATCCCCATACCCAGAAATCCAGTCCAGGGGCCAAGAGAGGAAAAGGGAGAGGCATTATTCACTCTTTCCCAGGTCAGTTTCACATCAAAAATGATTGCCAATTCTGAAGACAGCTACTATGTGCCTTGTCATTAGGAGCAAAGACTATCTTAAGTAGCGCACGTAGAATTGTAATTTCATCATCGGTCGATGCATGCTGCCAATGAACAGCGCAGGTAGCTTTGGCTAAAGGCAAAAATTATTTACTGAATTAATTTGATGTCTGCATTCCATTGAATTAGAGTGGATTTGGATAACTGCATATCACAATCCGTGCGCTAGTTTTCTGGTGTGTGGTACGGGGAGTAATTGATTGAACATTCAATAAATTGAAAGTACATGATACCATAACTAACATCCACCTGAAATCACAGGATTCTGAAGAAGAGAAGACATCAGGAGCATTTAGAAACACCGGTAAGAAGAATGAAAGACAATGTACCAGCCAGCTCTTCAAGACTCAAAATCTGATTGATCTGAAATCCTGAGCATCACTCTCCAAGTTATCCCTTAAATGGCTGCATAGTAAAATTCATTACACGGAAGGGTCAGTGTTAACTTGGATTAAAAATGGCTTCAGGACAGAAAAGAATGAGTTGTGATAAATGGCTGTTTTACCGACTGAAAAATATTAGACAATGGTGTTTCCAAAAAGTCAATGATAGTCATTGTCAATATAGATGTGGATATGGGAACACAGATTTAAAGTTCAAGACTTGTTAGTGATGCTTAATGATGTTTGAACAGTGGAAGTGATGCAAATCAACTGCACAGGATATAGATGGCCTAGAATATGCAAACATATGGCACATGGAATTTAATGCAATGATTTCATTTCAACAGAGGGAATAGAGAATGGCTTATTTATGGCACAGGTGTTAAGAGTATGCGTAGTTGTAAAGACTGTGCACAATCTGAGGATTATTCTGCATTGATCTTTGAAGTTGGCTGGTCATTTGAGAGATCAATTTCTTTTTTATTCATTTATGAATCACGAAAGTCATTAGTCAGATCTGTATCTATCATTTATCACTAATTTCCCAAAGAGAACTTAAAGGTCAACCACATTGCTGTGGGTCTGGAATCACAAAGAGACCAGACCAGATAAGGAGGCCGAGTTCCTTCCCTAAAGGACATTAGTGAACCAGATGGGTTTTATGACAATTGACAGTCGTTACATGATCGCTATTACACTAACTTTTTATTCCAGATTTTTATTGAATTCTAATTTCACCATCTGGCGTGGTCAAATTCAAACCAGGGTCCTCAGAACATTAGCCTGGGGTTCTGGATTACGAATCTAATGATGTTATCACCAGGCAACCACTGCCCCGAAGTTAGCAAAGCTAATGGGAACTTGGACTTCATAAATTGAGATAGGGAAGTATGAAGTATTGCAGGTGCACAAAGTCAGTGAGTTATACAATGTAGAAACAGGTCCTTCGGCCCATTGTGTCTATACAGATCAAAGAACACCAAACTACAATAATCCTATTTACCTGCACTTGGTCCATACTCTACCATGTCCTGGCATTTTATCTGCTCATCCAGGTGTTTCTTAAATGTTGTGAGAGTACCTGCCTCCACCACCAGCTCAGGCAGCACTTTCCATATTTCTACCACACTCTGGGTGAAACTTCTTTTTTTCTCCCATCTCCTCTAAACTATTTACTCCTTACTTTAAACTTGCGTCATCTGGACTTAGATACATCTGCCATGGGGAAAAGATTCTCATGATCTACCCTGTTTATTTCTCGATATGATGCCAAAAGTAACTTATTTTGTTTGCAAAATAACTTTCACTCAGGAGAGATAATATTTTCACATTTCGTCTAAGCATTGTACAATTGCCTGTGCAATTGTATAATACTGTAATAAATGCAAATTCCAGCTTTATTTCAAGAAGTCGTATATCCTGATCTTAATAATGGCCTCTTAGTTCTGAAAACCAAATCAAGCTTATTGAAAAGAAGCATATTCAAAATGAATTCAAACTTTCTCCATACAAACTTCAGATTTTTTTCCAAGAAGTATGTGCACCAAATATGTATACTCAAGTTAAGACCATAAACTACTCTAACCTATTTACTTGACAGCAGGAATGAAACCAGGTTGAGATTCAAACAGAAGATGCATACTTTTTTGAACACTCCCCTCAGTTGAATTCTTCATGTTATACCATATTATCAAAATGCCGGACACCTTGCCACACAAATAACTTGCCAGCTGCCTTGAGAAGGCGATGGACTGGTGGTACTATCACTAGAGTGTTAATTCAGTGACCCAGGTGAAGTTCTGAAGACCTGGGTTCAAATCCTGTCCATGACAGATGGTGAAATTAAAAAAAAATCTGGAATTAATGTCTGATGATGACCTTGAAACCATTGTTGATAGTTAGGAAAATCTATCTGGTTCGTTAATCTCTTTTAGGGAAGGAAATTGCCATCCTTACCTGGTCTGGCCTACGTGTGACTCCAGACCCATGGTGATACGGTTGACTCTTGACTGACCTCTGGACAATAAATGCCGGCCAAGTTTGTGATACTCTCATCCCATGAATGAATTAAAAAAAAGCACCTACCTTATTCGTATTTCCAATTTTGTTAGAAATGTATCTAAACCAAGTAATGTACAAACATATGAAATTGCAGAAGTAGGTCCTTCAGACACCAGCCTGCTCCACCATTCAACAAGATCAAGGCTGATCTGTTTGTATTTCAAATTCCACATGAGAATTTACTTTTGACTGCAAAATATTAAATTAGCCCATTTTCATTTCAGCTTCTGAAGCAAAGAGTTCAAAAATCACACAACCCTCAGGAAAACAGAGGGCTCATGTGTCCTAAACAATGCCTCCTAGTTCTAGACTGACCCATAAGAGGAAAATCCTTTCCACAACCACTTTGTCAAAGTCACTTCATTTGTCTTCGCTCCTATCGAGTCACCACTCACTCTTCCAAATGCCAGCGGAAACAATCCCGGCTTGTCCAATACACCTTGAAAACAGTGCACTCATTTCAAGTATTAATATAGTAAACCTCCACTGAACTGCCTCCAATGCATTACCGTTTTACCTTAAAATGTGAACAAGACTGCACACAGTATTCAACGTGTGGTCTCACTCATGCTCTGATACTGAATGCAAAACAGAAGTACATCAAACCAATATAAAGCTGTTAGGCCTCTATAAGAGTATTGTGTCCAGCTTATTTGCAGAAGGAAGAATCTTGAGAGGAGATTTATCAGAATGCTATGAAAGATTTTAGCTACAAGGTAGATTGGAGAAGCTGAGGTTGCCCTTGGGAGGAAAGAAGATTAAGGAGAGATTTTATAGAGCTGTTAACTATGGTAGGCAAAGAAATGCTGTTCTCAGTAGTCGATGGGACAGGAATTAGATGACAGATTTTTAAAAAATTTTGCTCGGGATGTGCAAGGCATTTTAGGAGGAACACTTTTTTACACAGGGTGTGGTGATAAATCCACAATCTATTGTATTATATTGGATATTGGAAATGCATTAATTAAAAGACTTTTAAAGGAAATTTGATGGCCACATAAGGATGAATAGTCAAGGATTGGAGTATACTTTGAGAGGCAAAGTGAATGCCAGAGTGATAAAAGTGAGTAACTGGGGAGCCAGATCTGCAATTATCAGGAGTTTTCTGTCCGACAGTTCCTGCATAACTTTTCAGATAAATACCACTGACTTGTATGAAGCCCCTGACTCTAACTCAGAGTTGGAAACTCTTGTGGAGAATCCCAGTGAGCAGCGACATTTTGTGTTAAAATTTCAAACTTCCTTGGCAATTCCCACAGTCATCACATTAAAACATCTGCAGGGTTCCAGCATGCATATCTGGTTCTAGGTCCAGTCACTGATATTCCGGTAACTGGGAAGTCTGTGCAATTGACTCTAAGAGTATGGTTACTGTCATTTATTAATTTCTTGTAGACAAATGTCATTTTTGTTAATAAAATTAGTTACAAATTACATGCATTTATTTCTCTTTGTAATCGGTGGCCCTTACTGAACTTACAATCAAGAATGGGTGAAAGTAGTAATTTTATCCGACTCTCAACACCAAAATGATGAACGCTGCACTTCCAGCTGAGAGCCTGGACATGCATCAATCAGTTCAAACCCTTAGATAGCTGCATTTTTCTTGAAAAAAAACATATGTCCTCATTTAGAGCTATTGTTGCACATTATTACAATGTGGACATGAAATGATTTTTCATCTTCAAATTAAAATGTACACAACAATTTCTCAGACTCTACCAAATTGAAAGAATTGCAAGCATGTACGATTTTTCTTTCAGTATTAATTTATTTGAGTTGTTTATTGTCAGGCATACCTTTTCATGAAATCCAGTGAAAAAGTGTTGTATGATGTTGCCCTCTCTAGCACCAGCTTAAAACACAGAAAAATAAACCAAAACATAGAATACAAAGGCAGAAGAATGAAGAAATAAAGAAGCAAGCATCACACTGTTGATCTAGCTCCTGGTTTCTTCATCATTGAGAAACAACAGAAGCAGAATTTTGAGAAGCAGAATGAATGTAGAATGCAATCTACTGGAATTTTCTTGAACTTTACTCTCCTGTAATTGCAATGGTAAAGCAATGGGATTTGATGTATTTTTGAGTAATTGTAACATGTTTGATTCAGAGGAACAATGCTTCAGGGAAAGGGAAATAATTTGGAGAAGAGTGGAAGAAAGTATTAATCAGGATAACAAGTCATATAGTGATATAAGTAAATTAGAATGGAGGTAACACTGGACCTTAAGCAAACAATGAAACACAATGGTACCACAATGGTATCAGTTGCTAGCAAAGAAAATATCCCCCAAAGGAGAGATTGAGATTTAGATGAAAGTAATGGAAGTATTCCATCAGGAGGAAAATATTGCCATACTTTGCAATTAATGAGGTACAATGGAGAATTTCAAAATCACAGGGAGAATGTACTTAACATGTTAAAGCTACAAAAGATGGTGGTACTGGTTATAATCATGAGAGACATTGATTACAAAAGAGGTTCCAAAGACCCAAAGCAGCAATTCTTTTACTTTTTTTTCACCAAATGAATTGCATTTGAACCTGATCTATCAGCTGGTGTCTGCAGAGACTAAATACTGAAATTATTCTAATAAATTGGAAGAGTATATGTTGTAACAGTTTTTCTTCATTCATTCATTCATGGAGTGAGGGGCTTTGCAGGCTAGGCCACCATTTATTATCCATCCCTATTTGCCCAGAAGGCAGTGAAGAGTCAACCACATTGCTGTGGGTCTTGAATCATATGTAGGCCAGACCAAGTAAGGATGGCAGTTTCCTTCCCTAAAGGACATTAGTGAACCAGATGGGTTTTTGCAACCAGTGGATTTACGGTCATTAGATGCCTAATTCCAGATTTTTATTGGGTTCAAATTCTACCATCTGTCATAGTGGGATTCAAACCCAGGTTTCCGAAACATTACCTGGGTCACTGGATTGCCAGTTCAGTGGTAATATCACTAGGCACCCACTTAACAAGTTTAACAAGTAATAAATTAAAGAAAAGATGCGATAAATGTTGGAAGTTAGATATCAAATAAATCTGATAAAAAGTAAATGTTTCGCAATTGAGTTCAGATCTTTAATTTTTTATGTCAAATTCCTATGTTCATTGATCATTGTGTAACACATTATACCATATGTTTTAATTTTTTTGTTCTCTGATTTTATTAAAGGGAAGTTCTATTATGAAACCTTGAACGTGTATCTTCACATCAAATTCCCAAGGTTCTGTATAGCAATAATTTTATGTTGGGAATTATTCTCTCAGATTCTCATTATCCTGGACTTGGCCTGACATTTTCTCTTTTTCACCCTCCCTGATGTCAATCATGTTGTTTTGTGAAAGTTGCCCTGGAATATTTAAATAAAACTTTGGTGTTAAGTTGAATGACATTCTACAGAGACAGCAGGAGTCCTGAAGCCAAGGCAGAATGCATGAGATAACCCAAAGTCATCGCTTCTAGTAGGACCTCTGTCCTATTACAGATCAAGTAAAAGGATAGTAGCTCAGCAATCTTAAAATTGCCACTGAGTGTGGGAGGCTTTGCTAGGGCTGCACTCGAACGATGAGGGCACATTGATAGCAATGCACCTTTAGAGACAATGCATATTAGATGTGGGAATATCAGGGCCTGGCATGCAGGCTGTGATAATTGGGTTGGTTGTTTGCAGGCACCGAGGAAAGCATCACATTGGGGATGGCCATTATCCCTGGGCAATGGTCTCTTTGAACATGAAGAACTTTGGGAAGGCACCAAGACTGACCTGGCAGTATTGCTGCATGGCTGTCTGCCCTGCATTTAAGAGTAATTTCTTGTCTTCAAAGCACAGGAAGATAAAATACTATTGGAGGCAGAAAAAAAGGCTTAATTGGCCATTTATGTAGCTCAGATGGGCTATAGGTTCTGAGCGCCGATTTGGTAAGTTACTATAAGTTACTAGTGTTTTATTTTTCCAATAGTCTGTTTTTTAGAATTCAGAACAATGGCAATGGATGCAAGGGCAGTTGCATGCTCCTCCTGTAGGATGTGGGAGGTAAGGGTCACCACTAGTGTCCCTGCTGACTTCATCTGCGGGAAGTGCACCCAACTCCAGCTCCTTGGAAACCGTGTTAAGGAGCTGGAGCTGGATGAACTTCGGATCATTCAGGAGGCTGAGGGGGTGATTGAGAGGAGTTACAGGGAGGTAGTCACACCTCAGGTACAGGAAAAAAGTAGATGGGTTACAGTCAGGGGACGGAAAGGGAGCAGGCAGACAGTGCGGGGATCCCCTGCGGCCGTTCCCCTCAATATCAGGTATACCGTTTTGGATTCTGTTGAGGGGGACAACTTACCACGGGGAAACCATGGGGGACAGATCTCTGGTGCAGAGTCTGTCCCTTTTGCTCAGAAGGGAAGGGGGAAGAGGAGGAGAGCATTAGTCATTGGGGACTCCATAGTTAGGGGGACAGATAGGAGATTCTGCAGGAACGAGAGAGACTCACTGTTGGTGTGTTGCCTTCCAGGTGCCAGGGTCCGTGATGTCTCGGATCGTGTCTTTGGGGTCCTGAAGGGAGAGGGTGACCAGCCCCAAGTCGTGGTCCACATCGGTACCAGTGACATAGGTAGAAAGAGGGATAGGGATATAAGGCAGGATTTCAGGGAGCTAGGGTGGAAGCTGAGAGCTAGAACAAACAGAGTTGTTGTCTCTGGTTTGTTACCCGTGCCACGTGATAGTGAGGTGAAGAACAGGGAGAGATATCAGCTGAGCATGTGGCTGCAGGGATGGTGCAGGAGGGAGGGTTTCAGGTATATGGATAACTGGGGCTCATTCTGGGGAAGGTGGGACCTCTACAAACACGACGGTCTTCACTTGAACCAGAGGGGTACTAATATCCTGGGTGGGAAATTTGCTAGTGCTATTCGGGTGGATTTAAACTAGCTCAGCAGGGGCATGGGAACCTGTGGTGAAGTTCCTGTACACAGGAGGATGAGAGTAGGGAGAACATGGACAGGATTTCACCGTCACAGGAGTGTGCTGGCAGACAGCAAGCTGGTTTGAAGTGTGTCTACTTCAACACCAGGAGTATCCCGAATAAGGTAGGTGAGCTTGCAGCATGGATAGGTACCTGGGACTTCGATGTTGTGGCCATTTCGGAGACGTGGATAGAGCAGGGTCAGGAATGGATGTTGCAGGTTCCAGAGTTTAGATCTTTCATAAAGATCAGGGGAGGTGGTAAAAGAGGGGGAGGTGTGGCTTTGTTAGTCAAGGACAGTATAACAGTGGCTGAAAGAACTTTTGACGAGGACTCGTCTACTGAGGTGGTATGGGCTGAGGTCAGAAACAGGAGAGGAGAGGTCACACTGCTGGGAGTTTTTTGTAGGCCTCCGCAAAGTTCCAGGGATGTGGAGGAGAGGATCGTCAAAACGATTCTGGGCAGGAGTGAATTATGGGAGACTTTAACTTCCCCAACATTGACTGGAAATGCTATAACTCCAGTACGTCGGATGGATCGGTTTTTGTCCAATGTGTGCGGGAGGGTTTCCTGACACAGTATATCGAAGGGCTGACAAGAGGGGAGGCCACACTGGATCTGGTACTTGGTAATGAACCAGGCCAGGTGTTTGATTTAGTGGTAGGTGAGCACTTTGGAGAGAGTGACCATAATTCGGTTACGTTTAGTTTAGCGATGGAAAGGGATAAGAAAATGCCACTGGGCAAGAGTTATCGATGGGGAAGGGAAATTATAATGTGATTAGGCAAGACATAGGAGGGATAGAATGGGGTAGCAAAATGCAGGGGATGGGGACAATCGAAATGTGGAGCTGGTTGAAGGAACAGATATTGCGTGTCCTTGATAGGTATGCCCCTGTCAGGCACGGAGGAAGTGATAAGGTAAGGGAACCTTGATTTACAAAAGAAATTGTATCTCTTGTTAAGCAGAAGAGGGAGGCTTATGTGACATTGAGACGAGATGGTTCAGATGAGGCGATGGAGAGTTACAGATTAGCTAGGAAGGATTTAAAGAGAGAGTTAAGAAGAGTAAGGAGGGGACATGAGCAGTCATTAGCAGGTAGAATTAAGGAGAACCCTAAAGCTTTCTATAAGTATGTGGGGAATAAAAGGATAACGAGGGTAAGAATAGGGCCAGTCAAAGACAGAAGTGGGAAGTTGTGTGTGGACCCTGTGGAGAT
>JAHRHZ010000218.1:10877573-10932709 GCA_024137785.1 Ginglymostoma cirratum | reverse complement strand
TGGTCAGAGTCAGGATCATCTCCTCATAAGAGGTAGGGAACCAAATGGTGGTCAGCATACCACATGTCTTATTTCTTACCACCACATTTTGGGCTGTATTCCTGCTGGAATGAAAGGGGTATGTTAAGGGACATGAAAGTAGTGATACTGGGGTTATTTTTGGTACAAATGGGGAGGTGTGAGTGAGTGGAGAGCATGCAGTGTTAGTGCTGTCAGAGGATGGGGTAGGTGACCGTGATCAAGTAAAGATATTGCAGGCAGTTTTGAAAGTGATAGATTATGAACGTTGATGGGATGTAAGCACAATAGCTCAGCCAAGTGGATGTAAAGTAATGGAGGGAGAGAAGGAGGTGGCACTTATGCTGGCCTTTCACTTCCTCCATCATCCTCCTGCATCAATACAGCTCTAACCCCTACATCGCTGGCGTCGAAAGTGACTTTAAAGGGTTTCAAGAAATTTGGTGTGTCTAAAACTGGTGCAGTAGTTAACGCTGCTTTTAGAATCTCAAATACCTCCTGGCATTATTCTGTCCACTGAAACCTCGTGTTCTTCTTTAGCAAATCTGTCAGCGGTACCACCACGCCACTAAAGTTTGGTACAAATGTCCTGTCAAATCAGCTCAGTCCCAAAAATTGAAGCGCCTCTTTCTTCGAAGATGGTCTTGGAAATTCCTCAATAGCATTTTGTCTTCGAGTTCTTCAGGATCATCCTTCCATGTCCGATGTTGTGTCCCAAGAGCATCACTTCTGCCTTCGCAAATTCAGTTTTTGCTAAATTTATAATCAGTTTTGCCTCTCATAGTCTTTCCAAGAGCTCTGCCAAATGCACGATGTAATTTTTCCAAGAATGGTGAAAGATCACTAAGCCATCTGTATAGATGGCACCATTAGTCAATCCTGCCACAACTATGTTCATATGTCTTTGAAAAGTGGCTGGGGCACTTTTTCTCATTGTTGTTTTTCCTTGCATTCCCTTTTTACATCTTGCTCCTCAGCCAGCAATACCAGGCTCACAGTGTTGCTGTCCTGCTCAGACACAAAAGCAGAAAGCTTGTCATGGTTGACATTACTTTAAATTGATACAGCCCATTTGGGGTTACAAATGCAGAAACTTCTTTTGCTCTCTCTGACAAAGGTACTTGCCATTAAACACAAAGTAAGTCTAAATTTGTGATGTAAGTGGCTTATCCAACTTTTTCTACACAGTCATCCTGCCTTGGAATTGGGTATGAGTCCGATTAAGTTATGGCATTGACTTTCCAATAATCCAGGCAGAATCATTGAGTGCCATCAAGTTTGGGAACCAATACAATTGGCGAACTCCACTCACTTTGACTCGGGTCGATGATGTTTTCTTGGAGCATTGCTTCTACTTCTTTTTGTACCTGCACAGCTTTGAGAGAATTACACATGTAGGGGTGTTGTTTTATTGGAACAGCAATCCCTACGGCAAGGTCATGTATTATAGTATTAGTCCTCCCATTCTATTCCTATATATGTCCTCATATTGCTGCAACAAGCCTTTCAATTCAGTTCTCTATTCCTGAGACAGATTGCTTACTATCCTATCCCATTGTCCAAGGGCTTTCTCATTATTTAACTGATTTTGAGGCACATCAAAATCCAAATCATCTGGATTTGATTCCTTACTTTGCGTGGCAGTAACTAATACCTGTTTCTCCAGTTCCCAGTCCCTGTCATTGTAAGGTTTCAGCATATTCACATGACAGACCGAATAAAGTATTTTTCCTATCTACCAGACAATTCACCTGACTCAACTTTTTTTCTCAATCTGATAAGGACCACTAAACCTTGCTTTGAAGGGATCTCTTACCACTGGTAACAGCACCAATACCTTATCCTCATGGGCAAACATATGAATTTTAGATAGCAAGGTGTAGAGCTGGATAAACACAGCAGGCCAAGCGGCATCAGAGGAGCAGGAAAGCTGATGTTTCGAGTCTAGACCTTCTTCAGAAATGTCATTTCTGAAAAAGGGTCTAGACCCAGAACATCAGCTTTCCTGCTCCTCTGATGTCGCTTGGCCTGTTGTGCTCATCCAGCTCTACACATTGCTACCTCAGATTCTCCAGCATCGGCAGTTCCCACTACATACGCATTTTAGATTTCTTATCTGTTTCTTGCTTCATTAGATGATGTGTCACCTTCAGATGTTGTCTTGCTAATTCCCTTAAACTATTTAATCCTTCTCTCATCTCAGATACATAATCCAATCGTGAGATGTCTGACTTCAGACCAACCACTTTTCCTTAATTAATTTTAAAGATCCTCTTATTTCATGTCCAAGTATCAACTCAAGTGGAGTAAACTGAGTCAATTCATTTGGGGCATCTCTAATGGTAAACAATATAAATGTGATACCTTTATACCAAACATTTGTGTAATCCTGGCAATAAGGCCGCGACATAATCTTTAGGGTCTGATGCCACCTTTCCAATGCTCCCTGGGAGTCAGGATGGTACATGCTTGATTTAAAGTCTTTGATGTCTAAACTATCTATGACCTCCTTAAATAGCTTGGCAGTAAAATCAGACCCTTGATCCAACTGAATCTTTCTGGATATTCCATAAAGAAAGCAAGCAACTCCTCTACAACCTTTTTTGCCTTGTCATTCTGTAATGGAATTGCTTCCAGAAATCTGGTAGACACATCCATCATAGTTAGCAAATACTGGTTCCCACTTTTGGTATTAGGGAGGGATCCTCCACAATTGATTATAACCTATGTAAAAGGTGCTTTAAATGGGGAATTGGCATCAAAAGCATTGGTTTTATTACTGCCTGTGGCTTTCCTACCATTTAACATATGTGATAGATATGGCAAAATTCAACCACATCCTTACGTAATCCAAGCCAATAGAAATAGTTCTGTACCTTAGCCTGCGTTGTCTTCACTCCGAGATGATTTCCTACAGGTAATTTGTATGCTACCTGCAATACTTGCTGTCTGTATGCTACCGGAATTACAATCTGGTGCACTTCCACCATTTCTCCTCTGCACTCACCTTCCAAGATCTCCATTTTCATCTTAGGATTCTATATTTAAGGTAATAACATTCGGGAATACATTCTGATTCCTTTTCTGGACAGGCTTTATGATATAAACCTTTTATTGTTGTAACTCCATTAATCTTTCAGATCGAAGCACCTCTGCCTGATCGTCTACGTGTTCAGGTTTTTCCTTTGCCATTTCATCAAACAGGGTGTCAGCTAACTAGACCCAAACTCCTTCATCTCTCTGTTTGTTTTTTCCTTCTTGCTGTAACTGATGACTGTGGGATCTTGTTACTACACAGTCTGGAAAAATTACAGGGTATTTTTCTTACATCTCATCGGTTTTCCTTTGGCTTCTCCAATATAAGGGACGTCACTCCCACCTTTGATCTTGTTAGGTCATTTCCAAGAACAAATTGTACTCCTGGAATAAACAATCTTTCAATCACTCTGACTGTCACTTCCCCAGTTTGGATTGGACTTTCCAGCCTTACATCTCTCCATTTATTCCATAGATTACCACTCTCTCGGGTAACATTTCCGAAGGATTGCAAACACTTTCATCTCTTACTATTAGAGACTAGTTAGCTCCTGCATCTCTCAATATCTTAACTTTACCTTCTCCCCCTGTTCTCCCAGAGTAAACCTTACCCACAGTGGTGAAGTCTTTGTAGAGATGGACACCATCTCGCTATCCAGCCCATGATTAGGCAGTGCGCTCTCCTACAGCTCCTCCACTTCTTTTGGGATTTCTTTCACTACCTCAACTAATCCCACTGGTTTAGCCTCTTTTACCGCAATCTTTTCCCCAGTGTCTTTCTTAACCCACCAGCCCTGTGACGCTGTGTGTCCCACCTTATTGCTGTGAAAACAATTGAGACCTTTCATCTCCTTTTCACCCTCTTGGGTTTCCTTTCTCACCTGTGGTAAACTGTTCCCAGTGTGACCTACTTTTTGTTTCTCATTGAAGGATCTCCCTTTTTCCCAATTTCTATCCCTCACAGAATGAAATTGCTGTCGGAAGATTTCGATTTATGCACTGATGTGTATTCATCCACCATCTCTGCAGCTCTTTTCACTGTTTTAATTTTCTGTTCCTCAACATGCATCCTTATCGCTTCTGGAAGTGAGTTTTTAAACTCCTCCAGCAGAATAATCTGTCTAAGAGCCTCATACATCTTTTCTATCTTTAGTGCTCTCACCCATCTATCGAAGTTGCTCTGTTTAATTCTTTCACAGTCGATATAAGTCTGACTTGTTTCTTTTCTTATATTTCTGAGCTGTTGTCTATATGCTTCTGGCACCAATTTGTGGGCACTCAAAATAACCCATTTCGCTCCTTCATAGTCTCCAGACACCTCTTCCGACAGAGCTGCTAACACACCGCTAGCCCTGCCTACCAACTTGGTCAGTATTAACATTACCCACAGTCTCTGGTCAATTCATCTGCCTAACCAATTTCTCAAAGGAAATAAAAGCAGTTTTTACATCTTTTTCATTAAATTTCAGTAATATTTGGACATATTTTGTATATATCCCTATCAGGCTGTTGGCTCCGATGAGTTTGCTCATTCTCACTTCCATCTTGTACTCTTCCTTCTGTCACTTGAAGTCTTTTTGTTTCAAGTTCCAAGTTCATCTTTTCCAACTGGAACATTATTTCCCTTTCTTCTGCCCTGGCTCTTCTTTCCTTTTCTTTATCTTCTAAATCTTATTGTCTAATTTTCAATTTAATGTTTTCTAACTCCACTGCACTTGACTGTTTTTTCTGGTATACCTAAATGCTTGATTAACTCTTTTACTATTTCAGCTTTCCTCTTCTCCCTTGTAAAATCCAAATCTAGCCTGTTTGCTGAGTCTAAAAGCATATCTTTCCTCTGTCTTTCGAAACTTTCATGGCAAATTTAAGAAGCATCTGCAAATCTCAGAATCTCTTTAGTAATGTTAAGAGCCATTGCCCTCACTTTTGATTTAACCAACCACAAGTAGCAAAAATTAAACAGATTTTTCTCACCTACATTTTATTTAAAGTTCTAGGTCACTAATCCCCAAGTCTGTTTAAATCTTTCCAAATCCATTCAGCTCCATTCAGATCCTGTGCATGAGCTGGCCAGATCCCAGACTTGAGCATCCAAACTGTTAGGGATGGGAGGTGAAACTCCTTTGATTATCAGTTACAGCAGGAATAGGGCTCCCCTTCTAATAATTAAACCCAAAACGCCCAGAGAAGCTTGCCTCACCTCACCTAATCTGTTAAACTGTACAGAGAAGGGGAGGTTAAATGAAAGAAAATCCCCGACAGTCACTTATTGAACTACCAACAAACTGAACAATACCCCCAAACTCCTAACTATTCTCTAACTGAATTAAATTCTACTGAAAAGCTGTTCCAATAACCGCAAGACCCACCTATACAACCCAAGTAGTAAGAAAAACAAAATCAATTAAAACTTAGTCTCTCAAAGTCCACACAGAATGTGCCTTCTGGAATGCTTTGCCTTCTCCACTGTCTCTCCAGTCATGAACACCTTTCTTCCACTGAACCTGCTGTCAGGGATGTTTTCTCTGTGAGGACTCCTAGTTAGAAGTGCTGTGGTATCTTTCATAGATAAGATAGTGCTTTTTTAAAGGGCTTAGCAATTTCTTGTGAGAGCTAGGTGCGTGTTTCTCAGAAGGCGGTTTTCTCTCACCCTCAATTTTCAAAAACCCTCTGCTTTTATACCTTGGATGACATATCAATTTTCTTTCAACAACATTGGTCTGTTGTTTGTCAAAGCCATCAGATTTATATTCAATCGGCTTTCAATCACTAAGTGATTGGCTTAAATTAATTGGCTGATTCCAGCTCAATGCCAAAAACATCAAAACTTGCCTAAGCTTTCCAATCACACAGCCAATTGATGCATGTTTCCATTTTAGAATGGGTTGTGCATCTTCAGACACATGTAGACACTTTTTTCTGTAAAAATCTTTAAGCTGAGAAAAGCACTTTTATTTCTTAAAGGGATTATGCACTGTTCTGTCTTATCATTTTTTTTTACAAATTCTAGCTTCATGCCTTCCAATTCACAGTTACTCTGCACAGCTTCGTAACAATGATGAATCACTCGGTACACCTTTGCTCTGCTTCAGCTTAAATAAAGCATAGCAGAGACTGTCTATTGTAATATCACTGTAATGATGTTGTTACTACAAATATTACTCTGAATTCAAATTATCAAATTAAATATTCAAATATGTATAAAGCCACTACTACACAAAATCCATTAAGCGAGAATTTCATATCCTTTTATTCAGTTCAATGCCATTATGTAGGATTATGTTGTGCTAAGAGTTTATTTTCCTCTCCTTCTATTTCCCTTCAATTTTTTTCTTTTAACTCCTCATCTCTTGAATATAACTAATGTGTGTGGGATGCCGCAGAAATGCAATGCTAGCTCACCTGAGTTGCCATTGTTTATGTGTAAAGATGCTGGTCCATGAATTCAGCCACACTGTTCCTGTTTTCTGCAATGACCGAGCTGACTGACTCCACAGTACTGTTGGCAGAAAATGTGTACAAAGGTCAACCCATCAAAAATGCTGAAAATGCTCTATAGATCAGGCAGTTCCTGTGGACAGAGAAGCAAAATGCACATTATAGGCAACCAACTGAAGCTCTAAATCTTAGCAAACTTGTTGATTCCAACATAAATTTCCGACCACATAGCCCTGCCTAAATAAATCCACTATTATCACCTCTTTAAAATTATTTGGTTTATCTTCCACCGTGACTCTCATCTAAACGTTTGCTGCTTCTAGATGTAAAATACATACCGGGTCTCCCATCTTATACAAACTTGTGATCACCCAAAACACTCCTGCCAATTTTTTAACTCACACCAAATCCTAGCAAGATATTTTCTAACCACCTGCTTTACAGAAATGTTACTACACACCATCAGAGCATGTGGAACTTAAATAAAGTACCTCCTGGTTCAGAAGTAGGGGCACTCACTCTGACACAATAGCCTTTACCAAGTCTTATCTATCAGCACTATTTTCATCAATCTGCATTAACCCCCAATTAAGCAATGCCTCGATTTTTGAAATTCGCTTCTTTGCTTTCATGACCTTTGCCACCATATTAAAAAGACTGGAGTTCAGAGTCCAATGCTGATCATGAATCCATTATTGATTGTTGGAAATACCCATCTGGTTCAATAGCCAATAAGAGTTATAACAGAGTTGGAAGTGTACATAAGCAGTAAGTTACCAGAATTAAATTTCTGCTGAGAGTTTAATAAGTAATTAATGTACAAAGCCCCGAACAATGATGTTCATGGGAAATTGTCTTTTATGAAAATTGATTAGAAATGTCTGAAAATTTATAATGCATGGCAATGATTTTAATCTCCCGAAATTGCAGGCCAACTTAAGTATGAAGATATATTCCACCAACAAGTCGGTATTTTTTCTGGCAAGATTTAGCAAATTTTATGTTTGTGGAGGCTCTTTAAGAGGTGAGAGCCTCACGTTTCACTTAGCGCTTCTCTCCACACAGTAGCACAGGTTTACACCCTTTGTGCACTCCTGATAAATATTATGAATCCACTTGTGATCCAGACTTCACATTCCAACTCCAGACAGTCCAAACCTCAGCTTTGTCTTCAAAAACTCTGCCAAACCCCAAGTTTCCCTTTCTTAATGATGACAGATCAAATGACCTGCTTTCTGCCAAACTCCAGCATCCTGCCCTAATTTTCTCAATATGGTAAAGGCTGAAATGGGTGGCATTTAAGAAGATTGGGGTGGAACAATCATTTGTTGGCAATAGCTCTCAGGAGAGTTATGGAACTGAGAAGGACAAATGTCCTCCTTTGATCTCATATGGAAGACCATGCTGCTGTTTTCTTGGTAGCTAATTGGTAGACTGTACTTACACTGACAAAATCTAAGAGGAGCAGGCCAAGCACTTACTCTGTTTAGGAGATCCCAATTACAGAAAGGGGCTCTGTAAGACATGCTCGACCCTGCATTAGAAATTAAAGGGATCTCATTCCTGTTTTGAGTGGGAGGTGAAACAAAATTTAATTTAATTTCATCTAATAGCGTTATCGAGTCATACAGCACAGAAACAGACCTTTCAGTGCAACCAATCCACACTGAACACAATCCCAAACCAAACTAGTCTCACCTGCCTGCTCCTGGCCCAAATCCCTCCAGTCCTTTCCTATTCATGCACTCATCCAAATGTCTTTTAAACATTGTAATTCACTTCCTCAGGAAGTTCATTCCACACGTGAACCACCTTCTGTGTAAAAAAGTCGCCCACTCGTGTCTTCTTTAAACCCCTCTCCTCTCACCTTAAAAATGTGCCCCCTTGTCTTGAAATCCCCCAACCTATGCAAAAGACTACCACAATTAACTCATACCTACACTCCTCATTATGTTATAAACTTCTATAAGATCACCTCTCAACCTCCTACACTCTAGTGAAAAAAGTCCCAGCCTATCTAGCCTTTCTTTATAACTCAAACCTTCCATACCTGGCAACATCCTGGTAAATCTCTTCTGAATCCTCTCCATCTTAAGAGTATCCTTCCTGTAACTATAATCTGACATATATCATGCATTTTTGGTGTGTGGGTCTTGTTTGATGTTTTTGATCCTATTTCTAGCCTGGTAAAGAGGCAAACTGGGAATTCAATTTCTCTCATTGTGACTAGTTTTTATACATTTCTTTTTAATTACAAATCGATACATCCTTAGTAATTGTATCAATTCTTTTTTACTGATGAACGATAGATTTATAGATTACAACACTTTAATACGAAGCAATACATTTATACGTGGGTAGAATTTTAAGAATGGGAACTGGAAGGGTAGTTTCCATACCAAGATAGGAGCCCAATCACACATTTAATCCCAGAACAAAACAAAGAACTGAGGATGTTGGAAATCTGAAACAAACACCTTTAATCTTGTATATCACCATGCACAACACAACTTCCACCGACGTCCCAAGGTCTTTCTGAAATAAAAGTATGGGCACAATGAAACCAATACACCAATACGCACAATGCCATGTTGGATGACAGTGTTATCGAGACTGTATATAAGTTTCACTAGATTAATCACCTACATAGTCAAAATCGAAGGACTCCCCTTAGGTGCGCAACCATCACTCACCTCAATGATGTTCATGATTTCACCTACCCTCATGTTGATCTGTAGGGTTCTGAGTTGCAGTCAGTAATTTGCTGATTTTTATGTGGTTCGATCGACCCCCGATCCCTGATTCTGACGCTGGACTTATTTAGGAACATAAAATGAAGAAGGCAGTAGTCAGGGCAAAAAAATCTATGCATTTGTTAAATACAAAAGGTAAGTATAAGACAAGAAATAAGAAGCAAATATAATAAACAGTGAAATTGACCACAAACCATTTAGAGGACAGTACTTAAATACACTGTTAGAAGCTAAACAGCAGTTTTGATCATAGAAGCTTTGATCAGGCTTCTTACCCTTGGGGTTCTTGCTCTGTCACCACCTGCCTTCTCCTCCCTGTTAGCCAGGCTAGAAACTTTGGGGTCTTGAAAGTTTAAGCTCATCACTGGGGTAAAACACAATTTTGAAGTTTGGCTGACTGATCCTGCTTGCCGTACCCAATACCTCGATGAAGGCTTCAGACGGTGTAGGCCTTCAATCTGGGTTGAGTCTGCTGATATGCTAAGAAATGTATTTGGATTTTTCAGGTAAGTATTTAATTTTCCTTACTTTCTGGTGGGTTTGCGGGCCGGTTTTCACCCCAGGATTTGTCTGAGGCCTTGTTGTGTTGGTCAGGTTAGTGATTTTTGGCATTTGTCAGTCCTTAGGTCTGCTAGTCATAGTCGGTTGCTGTTCATTTCCCAGTATGGAATGGGCCTGTGTTGGTAGGTTTCAAATTGCTGTTGGGATCACTCTTCTGGAGGTAGCTGTGCAGATAGTTCTCTCAAGTGAGATCGGGGCCTGCAATTATACTTATTGTGGGCCTCTTATCTTCAAGCCAAGTCTGCGTTTGCCATTGTGTTACTGGTGAAGTCAATTGGCTTTCCAGTAGCTCATGAGTATGTGTAAATGTATTTTGATTGAAATACGAATGCCTGATATCTCTGTGAATGAATATTGATTGAGGTTTAATGTCTGATATCTGTACAGATTCCATAATGTCTGGGCTGGGTAGTCCAAGGTGTAAAAGTTAGCCTCAGTTTAGATTGTTAGGCTTGGTTGATTGTTCTCTTAGAGTGGAGGTAAAAATTGGATTTTCAGACTGAATAATGGTTCCAGGCAGCTATCTCTGTGATTGTGTGTTTTTGCCGGACCTCAGCCCACTCACCTCCTTTCTTGCAAAAGTTTTTGAAAAGTCCAGGATTTTGGTCCAGTATTGTAGGATATAGGATTTTTGTTCAATCCAATAGATCACAACAAATCACAGTCCCATTAAAGCAATTTTGTCAATTTTGTTGAAGATAGCTGTTATAATCTTCACAGGTTCATGAGTTCCACTCTACATAGCACAACTTTGTGAGTTGAGAGATCTGAAAGCTACAAGCTTCATCATATCATCATTGACCCTGAAATCCTCTCCACTTCTGGCTACAGTTCTACCAAGTGTAGTAAACTTTCTCCACCCGTGTGGCCTGTTCCTGCAAACTCCAACATACCGATTGTGTTTTCTATGCTTTCCATGGGTCTAATGCTGTTAATTATGAAGTTACTTATGCAAACTTCACAGCTTATGATGGGTTCCCCTCTGCTACCCTAGCCACCTAACCTAGAGACAGATTCCTCAGCTGCACCCAATGTCGTGAGTCTGATGCCTGATCCAAAACCAAAGTTTTATCATCCAGTTCTGATCTCATGTAGCCACCACATCCAGCAACACATTGCCTGGGGTCCTGTTCCTCTTGCACAACATTTTGGCACAAAGATCCAGCCATCTATATGTATGACTAGCCCTGTTCTCTTGGTACCCGCTGTATTTGAGATGTTCAACTCTTGCCTCCAGAAGCATTGAGCAAATTTTATACTTCAGGATTAATGATAATATTTGGAAGCAGAATGAATCTCAGTGGATGAAGGCTAGACCACCCCTGTGAAATGTGTTCTTGTACCAATAGGCATACTGTTTGTTACAATTCATATGCATGTGTTTGGATGCCTTTTGCATAGACATTTTTATTTCTTGATTTACGTTGTTGCATTCTTATGGCATGCTCTATACCCTTGAGATCTAATTTTGATGTAAAGAAGCTGTTAGCATATAATCAACTTGTTTATTTTTGGCATTGCAATTTACTGCAAATAGGAAATTTGATGTGCAAGACAGAATAAAAAGAAGATTATATGTTCTTGAACTCTTGTAGCTGGATGTCATACTGGTGGCTGTTATGAATCTATTGATGTAAAGTTTGATCTTAGCCACTGTTGATTGTTCACTCACCCAGTCATTTGCACTCACAAGACAGGGGTGTAGCATTAGAGCCAGGTTAGTAGGCTGATTTTGGAAAGAAATGGGCATATCATAGATTCCCTTCAGTGTAGAAGCAGGCCATTTGGCCCATTAAGTCCAAAGAGCAGCCCACCTAGAGCCACCCCAACCTGTAACCCTGCATTTCCTATGGCTAACCCACTTATCTCTGGACACAATGAGCAATTCAGCATGGCCAATCCACCTAACCTACACATCTTTAGACTGTGGGAGGAAACCAGAGCACCTAGCAGAAACCCACACAGACATGGGGAGTATATGCAAACTCCACACAGGCATAAAGAGATAAAAGGTACTGCAGATGCTGGAGAATCCAAGATAACAAGCATGGGGCTGGATGAACACAGCAGGTCAACTTGACGTTTCGGGCCTAAACCCTTCATCAGAAATGTTTCTGATGAAGGGTTTAGGCCCGAAACGTCAAGCTTTCCTGCTCCTATGATGCTGCTTGACCTGCTGTGTTCATCCAGCCCCATGCTTGTTATCCCCACAGGCAGTTGCCCAAAGCTGGAATTGAACCCAGGTCCCTGGGTGCTACGAGGCAGCAGTGCTAACCACTGAGCCACCATGCCAAGCAGGTCAATGCTGGATGCAGCAGTCAACAGTGAAGGGTGCAGGCATGAGAGAGCATGGAGATTGAAAATGGGAAGCTGTAAGGCAGTAGACTGGGAGAACCAGGGAGAGCCTAGTGTGTGGGGACAGAGGCAGTCTCACTAGGAATTGGGAGAAAATACCAGAAGAGCCAAGACACAGACGATGAGAGCCGAGAAAGGGCCACTATGTCACTAACAAATAAAAGAGTGGAAGAAACAAGTCAGGCGACAGCCAGAAACACCTAAAAGTGCAAGAGACCATGGTGACAGAGGAGGACACTCAGTCAGTAGAAGGGTTTAACATTGATAACGACTAGGTACTGAATAAGCTGCTGATCAAGCAGCAGGGCTAGACAAGATGTACCCAAAGATATTGAAACAAGTAAGAGGGAAAATTGCAAAGGCACTTGCCAAAAACTTTCATTTTCCTTAGATTCATGAATGGTTCTTGAAGAGTAGAGAATTGCAAACATTACATTTTTTTTTCAAATTGCTTATGAGATAAGCCCAACAATTATATATCAGTCAGTTTATCTTTGGTGGTGGGGAAACTGCACAAACAATTATGTGGGATAGAAAATTATTAGTCACATGAAAACATGAGTGCAGATTTGTTAAGGGAAAAATCACTTCTAAGTAGCTTGTTGGATTTTTTTTAAGAGCTGACAGCAAGGTTGATGAAGGCAATGACGTTGACTCGATGCAAATAGACTTCCAAAAGATGTTCAAGACAGTGTCACACAACAGACTTGTGAGAAATATGATTGGGCAAGGAATTAAAGTGGTGATAGTAACATGGGTGCAAATTTACCGAGTGATAGGAAACAGAAAACAATAATTTTTGAGTATGTTTTGGGCTGGAGGATAGTTTGTGGTGCAATTTTCAAGGGATCAGCATTGGAACACTTGCATTTCTCTGTACATACATATGTAAATGATCTAGATTTTGATGTATGCTGGATAATTTCAAAGTTTGCAGATGACCCAAAATTGCAAACTGAGGTGCAACTAAATCTTTGAAAGGAGATTGAAAATTCAAGAACTGATTGGCCACATGGAAGTCAATGCAGAGCAGTATAAGATGATGCACATTGATGCAGAGAACATGGAGAGATGTATAGAATAAAGGTTAACGTTGGAAAGGGTGTGCAGGATCAAAGAGACTTGAGTGTGACTGTACATAATTCATTAATGGAGCAGAGCAGGTAGAGACAACTGTTCATAAAACAGTACTCTCGGCTTCAAAAATAAGGGTATAGAGTACATGATCATGGAAGTTATGTTTGGAACTTATTAAAAACTAGATAGACTTCATGGAGCATTATGTACCATTCTGGGCAGAACACAATAGAAAGTATTGGATAGAGTGCAAAAGACGTCTAAAGAATAATTCTAGGGATGAGACACTTCAAAGAGGTTGGGACTGTTTTCCTTGGAGAGGGGAACACTGAGGGGCGATTTGATAGAAGTTTTTAAAATCAAAAGGAATCTGGACAGAGTAGTTAGGGAAAATCTGTTTCCACTCGGAAAAAGATCGAGATCCAGAGGAAACAGTTTGAAAGTGTTTTGCAAAGAATGCAAGAGCAAGGTAAGAAAAAAAAGCTTTTTCACACTGTGAATAGTCTGGGTTTGGAATGCATTGCCTGGAAGTGTAGTAGAAGCATTGAAGTGGGCAGATAATGATGATGTAAATAGAAACAACAGGCGGTGTTAAGGGGATAACGCAGCAGTTTGCACCAAATCAAAACACTCAGAGAGCTGGTGCAGTCTCAATAGACCAAATGGTCTCCTTTTGCATTGTTGCAATTCTGTGATTCGAAGAATGTTTTTGTTCTGCACAAATAGACCAGAAATATTTCAAAATACAGTACCATTTCACTTTCTTAATAGTTATATTCCTTGTAGGGTGGGCAGCAGTGCAGGGGTTGGTTACTGACATCATTGCCATCCATTTGACAATTTGAAACGACAGATTGGTTTCTATCAGCAAACAGCATTAGCTGAGATTGTAATGCTCACAATAACACATTCATTTTAATCAAGTTGCTGTCAGAATTGGAATTGGAACATCTGGGCCACATGCAGCAATTTGCTTCTAGCAACTTAACATTGTCAGAACAGCATTTCTGTGATGCATTTACTGGGACCCATGATTACGACTATTTACATTCATTTTACACGCTGTGATATTTTCCACAGGCCTTACAAACTAGTGAGAGTGGAGGTGTGGATAGCCACTTATGGTACCTCCTGTCTTACGTGGAACACTGGCACAGTACAACTTTGCAGAGAGTCATACATTCAGCAAAGTTCTGTGCAAAGTATGAACAAAATGTTGGTTTCTAACTGTGCACACAGTCTTTTCAAAAACAATATTACAGATTCTTTTGATAACACAGGGTGGAGCTGGAGGAACATAAGAACATAAGAACTAGGAACAGGAGTAGGCCATCTGGCCCCTCGAGCCTGCCCCGCCATTTAATAAGATCATGGCTGGTCTTTGAGACTCAGCTCCACTTACCTGCTCATTCACCATAACCCTTAATTCCTTTATTGTTCAAAAATTTATCTAGCCTTGCCTTAAAAACATTCAGTGAGGTAGCTTCAACCTCTTCACTGGGCAGGGAATTCCACAGATTCACAACCCTTTGGGTGAAGAAGTTCCTCCTGACCTCAGTCCTATATCTGCTTCCTTTTATTTTGAGGCAATGCCCTCTAGTCCTAGTTTCACCTGCTAGCGGAAACAACCCTCCCTGCCTCCACTTTATCTATTCCCTTCATAATCTTATATGTTTCTATAAGATCTCTCCTCATTCTTCTGAATTCCAATGAGTATAATCCCAGTCTACTCAGTCTCTCCTCATAATCCAACCCTCTCAACTCTGGAATCAATTGAGTGAATCCCCCCTGCACCCCCTCCAGTGCTAGTATATCACTTCTCAAGTAAGGAGACCAGAACTGCACACAATACTCCAGGTGTGGCCTCACCAGGACCCTATACAGCTGCAGCACAGCCTCCCTGTTTTTAAATTCCATCCCTTGAGCAATGGCAGACAAAATTCCATTTGCCTTTTTAATTACCTGCTGCACCTGCAATCCCACCTTCAGCGATTCATGCACAAGGACACCCAAGTCCCTCTGCATAGTAGCGTGCTGCATTTTTTTACCATTTAAAACATAGTCCGTTTTGTTGTTATTCCTACCAAAATGGATGACCTCACACTTATCAACATTGTGTTCCATCTGGCAGACCTTTGCCCGCTCACTTAGACTATCTATATCCCTCTGCAGACTTTCAGTGTCTTCTGCTTACTTTGCTCTACCGCTCACCTTAGTGTCATCTGCAAATTTTGACACACCACACTTAGTCCCCAACTCCAAATCATCTATGTAAGTTGTAAACAATTGAGGTCCCAACACTGATCTCTGAGGCACACCACTAGCCACTGACCGCCAACCAGAAAAAACATCCATTTACCCTACTCTTTGCTTTCTACTGGTCAACAAATCCTCTATCCATGCCAATACATTACCTGTAATACCGTGCAACTTTATCTTATGTAGCAGCCTTTGGTATGGCACCTTGTCAAATGCCTTCCGGAAATCCAGGTACACCACATCCACAGGTTCCCCATTGTCCACCATGCAAGCAATGGCCTCAAAGAATTCCACCAAATTAGTTAAACATGACCTACCCTTCATGAACCCATGCTGGGTGTTCCCAAAGGGACAATTTATATCTAGCAGGGCAGACAGCATCAGAGGAGCAGGAAAGTTGATGTTTCAGGTTGGGACCCTTCTTCAGAAATGAGGGGATTTGAAGAAGGGTCTGGCCCGAAACGTCAACTTTCCTGCTCCTCAGATGCTGCCTGGCTTACTGTGCTCCTCCAGCTCCACGCACTGTGTTCTCTCTGACTCCAGCATTGGCAGTTCTTACTTTCTCTTACATATTCTTTTACTAGTTTGAGGCAGTTTGATCATTCAAACATCTGGGAAGTAACTCGCTGTCTTAGCAACAAGAACTTTTATGCCTTCTACTCATGCCATTTGGTTTAAAGTAACATTTCTGACTGAACAATAAGTCCTCTCACCAAGCTGCTCATGATTCTCAGAAACATTGTAGAGCACTTCATATCCATAGGTTTCTTTGTAGTAAAGTCTTTGTCTTCATGTGGTGAAGAACAGTATGGGGCCATTAATCATAGAATCTCTATAGTGCAGACAGAGGCGAGTGAGTGTCCACCGACCCTCCAAAGAGCATTCCATCCAAACCCACACCCCATTACCCCAATCCTGTAACCCTGCATTTCCCACACTAACACACCTAGCCTACGTATCCCTGGTCACTACAAGCAATTTACTATGGTCAATGCACCTAACTTGTGCATCTTAGGACTGTAGGAGAAAATCAGAGATGGGGAGAATGTGCAAACTCCACACTTGCCCTCGGGTCGACTCAAACCCAGGACCCTGTCACCATCAGGCAGCAGTGCGAGACACTGAACCACCATGAGGTCTCACAATGAGCACTGAGGGTTTAGCAGAGGGAGAATGTTGTCTGCAACATCGGAACAACTGTCTCACTGTCTTGGAATAGTTCAGTATCCAATGGAACCTCAGTGTCCCTTGACCCACTGAAACAGGCCCTGACCTCAACATCTCATCCAAGGGAAAAAGCAGGACATGAGTCTTTCAAAACAGCACAAGAGATCAAGATTGGAGCTTTCACTTGTCATCTTTCAAAGAATAAGTGTACGCAAGTTAGTACAAACAGAATACTGTATTCTGGTTGCTGTCAAATGTGAAATGCAATTACCAGGAAAGCTCTTTGCCAGATAAGAATGAAACATTCAGGTCTTGGTTTGCTAATTTTTAGGGTCTGTTGTATTTAACAAAAAAGGTGATAGAAATTTGTTGTAAAAAAATTGATCAAGTAAATTATTTTAAAGTGACTGTGAGCTACATTTGGCAATTTCCATCATGGCTTAACAGGTAAAGGCAATGAATATCGTGTGAACTGCTAAAATGGTCTCAATTAGGTTCAAAGTCTAATCTTTGTTACTTGATGTCAGCTGGGAGCCTGTACTTACACTGACCCTGTTTTCAGGAGGGCTCAGGTTCCTGGTTATCCAGTGCACATGCGTGGCAATTAGGTGGGCACTAAATATGGCTCGGTTCCCCTCTGGAGCATGCTGCCACTCACTAATAGAACTCCCACACTTGGGTGAGCCATGGGCAAGCGTTCATAAAACCAAAGCCAGTAAATGTCAGGAAAAGAAATAGGTAGGAACTTGTTAAAAAATAAGTGAGAGAAAACTATGTAGCCCGAGACACTCCTGTTTTATATCATGTAAATCATTGAGTACACCATGACCTTCACCCGGAGTAATAAGTAAACGCTGTCCCTCCACGTATTTGCTCAACAGTTGGTAACAGCCGGTTTCAAAATTTGAGAAAGCATAACGATTTACATCAAAACTTATTATTGTCTGTTCATTTTAAATAGAAATATTACAGTTCTATTAACACTGACAGTAAACTGAAACTGGTTAAGATCAAAATTTAGCTTGTTGCATGTTTCACATTATGAAAAAAGATCCCTGTCAATTCACCATTCTCTAAGGATATCTTCCACCCTTAACATGTCTTTAAATTGATCCCCCAAAACATTGATGGTCAAAGATTCACAAAACTCTTATACAGCATCAACAACAGATTCATGTTTCCCTTACAGAAACACTGGACAGAATTGTATAGTGGCTTGAATAAAGTGGGCTAGATTTGCGGTACAGTCTCCTGAGAAGTCTGACAATGTTGCAAGCAACAAGCAACATCCTTTATCCGTCTGCCTGACATTAAGGTGAGATTCCTGCTAGGCATTTGTCAGTTACCAGTTATGGGGGATTATTGCTTGTTAAATGCCGTATTATTGCACAGTTTGCCTCATTAACATCTGATTTCTTGTCTCATTCAACACGTCAAACGAAGTAGACGTTGAAAAGTCTCAACATGGAAGTCAGAGCATGGACCTGGCAACTTCATCTTGCCTCTGGTTGCCAGGATCCTCCATGTTGTGCAGCATGAACTGCATCTTAGAGCATGGTCAAAGAATAAGAAACTGCACTCGCTTCTCATCCATAGACAAAAGCATCTGATGTTTGCCAGGTCCTTGGGATCTTCATGGCATCTCTCCAATTCACTCGTTCAGGAAGTACCAGATCTGCAATGCAGGGCACACCAGCAATTGGCATTGAAAGGCTGCTCCAAGGATGCTTTGAGCACAGGGACAGGAGTCCAGCTCATAAATTGGACCTCATCTGCATGATATATCTCAGGGCTGCTTAGTAGCTCTCTTAGGACACAATCACTTATTGCTACCTGCATTCTCACACAATCCAAATCCATGATTTCTGATGAATGGTCTAGGCCCGAAACATCAAGCTTTCCTGCTCCTAAGATGCTGATTGGCCTGCTGTGTTCATCCAGCCCCACATCTTGTTATCTCGGATTCTCCAGCATCTGCAGTACCTTTTATCTCCCATACCAAGTCTTGCCTTCCCTTGCTGTGCCAAACTCTGCAATCAGACAACTAGGTAGTTTGCCTTTCTGGTCAGTATCCTCAGTCAAAGGGGTGTACATCTTGTTGTACAGCATGGTCAATCTCACACCTATATCTAGCAGCTCTGAGCAATCCTGATATCTTGTGCCAACAGCTTACATGGTAACCAGACTGCTTGTGCAGCAAACAAGCAGCTGTAAGAGTCATACAGCAGCAGCCCTCATTGAAATACATGAAATGGGGCACCCATCAGTCAGGGATGCACGGCCCAGTAAATTAAAGGCAGCATGTGATACTAGTCTAAGGGATTGGATGCAACCAAGCATCTGGTTGGGGTGCTTTCAGTAAGGAACTTTGTGACTCCGCTGTCGTGGAAGTGGGTCACAGTCATGCCTGTGGCTTCATTGTAGTCAGTCTAGTGGGCAAGTTTAACATGGGTGGCTAGAGGCATAGGCATCAGTCAGGATTGCTCAGAGCTGCTGAATATAATGCATAATGGGGTAAGGAACAGTCAGTCTTTCAGATTCATTCAGAGAAACCAAGGGAAGAAGGAAGAGGGTACAGAGAGAACTGATACTGTAGGTAGGAGAGTCAGGAACCTATACATGGGGATTGAGATTGCAGGCTTGGGGGAAATAGGGGATGACAATTATGAAATGTGGCAACTGTATTTTAAAGAGGACAATGGTGATGCAGAGATAAAAGGAGGTCATGGTGGATTTGATGGGGGACGTCAGGAATACCCTGCCTTCAATTGTGGAAATGGGGAGGTGGTGTACGACCATTTAGAGTCATAGAATTATACAGAACAGAAACAAAACCTTTGGACCAACCAGACTTACCAATCTGACCTACTCACATTTGCAAGCATTTGAACTTTATTCCTCTAAATGCTTCCAACTCATGTACCCATCCAGATGCCTTTTAAATTGTACCAGCTCCACCACCTCCTCTGGCAGCTCATTCCATACAGGCAACACCCTCTGTGTGAACAACTTGTGCCTTAGGTCTGCTTTAAATATTTTTGCTGTCACCTTAAACCTACGTGCTCTAGCTTTGATCTCCCCAAACCTTGGAAAAATACCTAGACTATTCATCCTATTCAAGCCACTCATGATTTAATACACCTCTAAAAGGTCACCCCTCAGCCTCCAAAACTGCATGGGAAATAGCCCCAGCCCATTCATCCTCTCCCTTTCGCTCAAACACTTCAAGCCCTACAATATCTTTGTAAATCTTTTCTGAACCCTTTCAAGTTTAACATGTCCTCTAAATAGAAGCAGGCTTTTGGTGATTCTACACAACACCGTTATCAAGATCAGTAACCTTTTTACTAGCATGATAAGGTGAGTTGGCAGGCTCTTAGTCCATGTCAACCAGAAAGTGATTTGAATCACCATGCTGTTGGTGTTGATCTGATCCACATGTTAAACTCTCTAGCCAAATGACCTAATGAGCCTCCAGGCAGTATCTCCCTCCTTTATAAGGAGTTTAAAACTGTATGCATTTCTCCATGGGTGGTCTCAGCAATCCATTCCCCTTGCAATAAAAGGCCCTGCTAATTACTCTGATGAAAATCATTTAGACTCAAAGCGTTAGCTTATTTTCTCTCCATGGATGCTGCCTGACACTGTGATCTCCAGCATTTTTTTGTTTTCACTTCCTAATTTTTTGCTGTACGTTCATGCTAACATTTTGTGGTTAATATTGGAGGACACCCAGATTCTTCTGTTTTGCAGTGTCCTGTAATTTCTCTCCATTTAAATAATAATTGCTTCTCTTTGCTTCTAACAATCTCAGTACCCTCACATTTCTCCACATTATGCTCCATCTGTATTTCTTTTCCCCATTTGCTCAAACGTTTTTTTCCCTTCGCAAGTTCTTTGTGTCGTCCACATAGTTAGTTTTCCAACTGGTCTTTATTTTGTCAGTAAATTTGCCACAATACATTGCTTCCTTTCATTCGAGTTATTAATATAGCTTGCAAACAATTGAACTCCAGCACTGAAACATGAGACAATGCAACCTGAAAGTGACCCATCCATCTAGAGCCTCTTTTTCTGATTGTTAGCAATTCTCTATCTGTGCTGATACACTACAGCAGCACCACAGGCTCTTTAGTGTGTAATAAACATTTGTGTCATTTCCTATTGAATGTATTTTGGAATGCCCAATGCACTGCATCTACATTTTCCCCTTTATCTGCTATTTTTGTTAGTTCCATAATGTTCTTTTCATAAAACTAGGTTGATTCCTTCTCTTTGTTTCGGATTTACCAAATGCCTGATAAACTATTTTGTTAACAATGGATTACATCATTTTCACAATGACAGATATCAGACTAAATGAACTATTGCTTCCAGGTTTCTATCTCTGTCCTTTCTTGAATAGTCATGTTACATTTGCAGTTTTCCTGTCTGTTAGGACCTTTATGGAACCGAAGAAATTTTGGAAGATTGTTGCCATTATCTCTTATTCATTATCTCTCCAGCAATCTCAGTTGAGACTCAGGTACAAGGCATCATGTCCAATTAGCCTATCAGATTTTAACCGGTTGGTTTTGCTAGCACATTTTTTCTCATGATTATTTTACGTTCTTCCTCCTCAATCTTCTACTATTATTGGGATACTTTTTGGTGATCGAATAGAATGGAAATTTATTGTCATGTGTACTTTTGCATGATGAATACAGTGAAAAGTTTTATAAGTCACCACACACGGTCTGAAATCAATGACAGAAGTCATACATAATAAAAAAATGTAAAACTAAGGCAAAGTTCATCTCAGTTCATTTAATGACTCTGGGGCTCAGAGAATGATAGAATATTCTGAAGACGCAGCCAGGAGGAGACTACCATTATAAGATGAGACCGCCTCACTGGGCCACTGGAATATTGGCTGGAAACCTCCCTCGAGGAAAACCCCGACCCCGGGTTGAGACCGCCATGCCAGGCCACTGGAAACCACCTCATTACTGAGCTGGGAGAAGTCTCCTGTTCGCCATCTGACAGTCCTCCTGACACTGCTGCCCATCTGACGTCTGTCCCTTTTGCTGATGCTTTCTCTCCTTCAGGCACCGGGCCTAGCTGCATACTTGGGGCCTGGGCCCAGCCTGTGAGTCCCGGTTGCGGCAGCCCGCCTGGGACCTGCTCCTTGCTCAATGGGAGACCTCAGGCGGTGGTGGAGCTGTGTCTAGCTCATTGTGGTGTTGCTGTTGCTGCCGCTGCCACTTCACCAGCCACGCTCCAGGCTTTAAAGAAAAGAAAACAACAAAAACAGGTGAAAAAAGAGCTAAGTAAAATGAAGGAAAAGGACAGAAAAAAAGCCAACGGGAACAGACGAACCCTATGCTCAGATCCCCTGTTCCGCTGCCATCTTGGGTTACTGTGTCTACTGTGGAGCCAGACATAAAGTCCCTTTTCAAAGTCTCTGCTATTTCCATATTATTTTTAATTCATCCTTTGCTATTCTAAAATGTTGTCAGTCTTCCAGCCTACCACTAATCTTCATAACATTGTCATCTTTTTCTTTTAATTTGATATGATCCTTAACTTCAATAGTTAGCTACAGTTGGTTTTATCCTTCTCACTAAGTCTTCCTTTCTTTATGGAATTTATCTTTGTTGAGAATTAAGAAAATCTCCTTAAATTTTATCAGTATCTTTGCTTTTACCGTAGGTTCCTGTTCCAAGTCAGCCAACCTGCCTTTATAACTTTATAATTGTATTTATCAGCACTAACTAGTGCTGGTATAGCATTAGTTTCAGACCTAAGTTTCTCAGCTTCAAACCACATGTTGAATTTTGTCATGTAACGAAGACAATTCCCCAGAGAATCCTTTACTACAAAGTCATTAATTACATATCAACTGTTGTAAAATAGTCTGTGCCTGATTGGTACGATAAAATTTATTGCTCAAAGAAATTGCCCTGAACGCATTAAATGAAATTATCCTCTAAGCTATCTTTCACAATTTGATTTGTCCAGTTGATATGAAGATTAAAATCACCCACAATTATTGAAGTACCTTTTTAACAAGCCCCTTATTTTTGTTCTCTCCTCCTTTTCCTACCGCAAATTTTAACAAGCCTATTAACTTTTGATTTTAACCTGTCCTGCAGTGTAACCAGTATTAGAGAGGCTATAAAATTCCCTACCAGTGTCTTCCTTCATTTGCTATTTCTTTAGCCACAAAAATTAATTCAATCTGAATCTACTGAGCTAATCTTGTATGGCACTACTGTATAGATCTCAACCTTTATGAATTGAGCTATTTCACCTTCTTTTCCCTATCTTTTCTTCTTTTTGTTTCAAAATGTAAAGTACCCTTTATTATACAGCTCACATCCCAGGCCACCTTACAGCATGTCTCTGTGATGGCTACCTGTCATATCTTCGTATTTGTGTTTGTGACATCAAATTCATACAGCTTTTAATGAATGCTGTGTGCGCTCTGAGAAAAACCCTTCATTCTTCCTTTTATTATTTTTCCCTAAGCTGATATCATTTTCTGGTGCACACTTTTATTTGTATGCTTTGTCCTTACCTGTCATTTGGTAGTTATCATTATCCAAGTGTACTTGCACTCTGAGAACTCTAACCCCGACAACAATGGTTTCATGATCGACAAAGGGAATGTGCTGCTATTAAGGACTTGCTAACATCTTTAATGTGAAATTACAACATTTATCAACTATAAACCCAGACACTAAAATGTCTGAGCTATGTCACATGTACAGGCAGAAGCCAAGGAGTAGCTCATTCATGCACTCTGTGGCCAGACCAAGGGAATCATAATGTAGGGAGATCAGAAAAAAAGCTAAATTAAAAAAAGTCGATTAATCCTATGAGCAAATCAATGGTCGTTCTATTGTGTTTCAAAAGCTATCAGCCAGAAATGTTGTATACCAATTTTGAAGCCTATGGCATGGTGGTTTACTGAGGTGCAACCCATTGTGATCCTATTTGCAATGCAGAAAATGTTCCTCGTGGCATTATATTGCTGGTTGTGCTTCACATCCATTCATTCCTTTCCTTTCCTTTTCAATGGAGTATTCTATAGCCAGATCAAGAAACTATCTGAATTCCATGCGGATTGTATGTGGTTCATTAGCTGTTTGAAAAGTGATCTAACTTTGCCACCATTATATATTTGGCTTTATCGTTTTGTTAGCACCAATGTTCCCAAGATTTGTGCATTTGAAAACCATGGATGCCAGTGATTATGTTCCTGTTATTCTCATTGAAAAAAATTGACCTTCCTCTCCAAATGGGTTTCTTAAATTGGTAACACTGCAGAAGATAACTGAGTTTAAGTTGGCCTCATGTCTTTCACCACTTTGCGGACAGACACATACAATGATGCTAAAGGAGTTGGTGAAACCTTAAATTGTACATCGTCCTGAGAGATAATTAGAAAAATACTTGTTGGTGAATGTGATCTTAGCCGCTTTAGAATAATTCTGAGCGGTAAGTAAGACAGCACTAAAGAATGTAGGGACACATGCATGTAATTAGCACAACATTTTATACTAAATTCTTCATGTTGTGCTATGCAAAGCAACATATTCTTAAACATTTGTTTAAAAATTCATTTGTCTGCAATTTAATGTTGTTTCCTTAAGCCTTTTTCAATAATAATAGCAGTGAATTAAACCACAGCAAATCCCAATGTTATAGTTGTGCTTTTACAATCTAGACACACAAGAAATCTTGCAATTTACAACTCTCCCAGGCACCTTGTGGTCAAAATCAGGCTGGTCACTAAATGCCACTAGTCCTTACTATTGCCATCAGACATGTGCCAGCTTTCATTGCTGCTTAAAAATTATTATTCTTCTCTCAGAATTTCCTGTGTACTGCCTTAGGTTTGATGTTCATTCCACATGGGTAGTCTACAGCTGGATCCCATTCCTTCAACCTTTAAAGAAATGGGTCTTCGATCATGCTGTACACTATCATCCTGCCTAACATTCTCTGCTAGAATGAGAAAGCCACTTCTTCTTATTACTTTATTCACAATTACTGTCCCAGTTGTTCTACAACATCATCGTTTACAAAAAGTCAAAATCTTGCATCTTCTATTGTGCTTTGCTCAGAGCCAATACATAGTATCAAAGGGTATTCATCTCATACATGCCCCTTTTCACATTCCATGATATATTGTTTGAGATTAGTCATCTGTCATAAACATTTGCAGCTGAACAATGTACGCTTTTACTTCGATTTTGTTCTTCCTTCAATGGAGATATGAATTCCAAGTTAAGTAAATTAATTCAACACTTACTACATCTCAATGTCAACATCCAGTTCCTTCATCTTTCTGTTCTCTACTATGGTCTTAACATTAGTCTGGGGAGCAGATGTTGAGTTGCAATTCTTTTCCTTCATCGCCCAGGGTTTTTGTGATGGATGATTTATCAAGTGGAAACTATTTCTGACTATCTGGAACTCCAGAAAAGCAAAAATATTTGTTTTAATATTGTAACTGCCTACCAAGTTATAACACAATTCATTTGGACTGTTCTTGGCAAATCATTCTAAAATAGAGGGAGAGTCTGACATGACTTTAAAGCTTTTCTTCAGAATTAACAGACATCGGGTGTCAAAGCAAAGGAAGTTTTTGAATAAATCTATCCAATTGGAACGATTAAGGAGTTCTTTTCCGCATTATAAAACACAAATTGTATCATGAAGATAGGCTGTGGTTTTATCCACTATATTTATAGAAAAATCATATTAAAACAACAATAAAATTACAGACAAAGATCTTTTCTTAGGCAAAAAATGTTTGTGGGACTGGATGGTGCAGTAGTTGGCATACTGTGGAGCTGGACATCAATCCAAGGCAGCCAGAAGTGATGCAGATTTCCTCACTCCACTTGCTGGAAATAGACATTACCTAGTCTCGGCCTAGTCCTTAGTTTTGATGGACCCACGGCGCAAAACTGTTCATCATTGTTTGACGGGTAGACACTGACAGGTTATTTCTCCTGGCCAGATTGTTGAAATACTGTTTCAGGATAAGGGGCCAATCATCTCTGACTAAGAAAAGGAGGCTTTTCTTCGCCTAGAGAGTTGTGAATGTTTGAAAAAAAAACAAAGTTGCTGGAGAAGCTCAGAACAGGTTCTGAGGAAGGGTCACTGGACCAGAAACGTTAACTCTGTTTTTCCCTTCTCAGATGCTGCCAGACCTGCTGAGCTTCCCCAGTAACTTTGTTTTTGTTCCTGATTTACAGCATCCGCATCCGTATCTTTTATGTGAATGTTTGAAATTCACTACCAAAGTGCATTCTGGATGCTCCACTAGTGAACACATTTAAGGCCAAGTTAGACAATATTTTGGGTCTCTCTGGGAAGAAATGGTTATGGGGAGAGGGTGAGAAGGTGGACACAAGACCAATTATTAATCAAAATGAATGGCAGAGCAGGCTTGAAGGTTTGTATTGGCTACTACTGTTTCTGCTTCTTATGTTCCTACAATTACGCACTAATTGGCAATAAATGTACATCCTTATTTCTATTAAGTTCTATATGTAAAGACGATGTTGGTAATTTCCTAAGAATCCTACCCAGTAAGAGTCCTTTTCTTTGTACTTTCTTTTCAGATCTGTCCTATTTGATTCTGAATCCTTCAATCTTGTAGACTAAGGAGATTCGCTCTCTTCATTCAGGTCCCAGATGCCTGAATACCTTTGTTGTGATGTTCTCAGCTCAAGCATTCGCCATTTGCCATGCAAAAATTGCAAAAATCCTAAATGTGGAAGGACAAGACAAATGAATGGCAGATGGGTTAGGTAGCCTGCTATCAAATTTGCCACTCGAGCATCTTGAATTTCTTTGGCTGGTTTGTCCTTGTGTCATCAAACATTTGCTTTCTCAATGATGAAACCAAACTGGAGAGTGGCTCTATCCCTAACTGATGAGCTCCAAAGGATAAAGAAACTCAACTCATGTATCTGCAGAGATAGTAGGAACTGCCGATGCTGGAGAATCTGAGATAAAATGTTGTGGAGCTGAATTTTTTCTGAATTTTTTTTCTGAAGAACGGTCTCGACCCGAAACGTCAACTTTCCTGCTCTTCTGATGCTGCTTGGCCTGCTGTGTTCATCCAGCTCCACAACGTTTTATCTCATGTATCTGCAATTAGTCTTGCTCCAATTCAAGGGCTGAAGTTGTAGGGTCATAGAGCTGTACAGTATGGAAACAGACTCTTCAGTCCAACTCATCCATGCTGACCAGATATCCAAAATTAATATAGTCCCATTTGCCAACATTTGGCCCATATCCCTCTAAATACTTCTTATTCATGTACCCATCCAGATGCCTCCACCATTTCCTCTGGCAGCTCATTCCATACACGCATCACCCTCTGTGCAAGAATATTGCCCCTTAGGTCCCTTTTAAATCTTTCCCCTCTCACCGTACACCTGTGCCTTTCAGTTTTAGACTCCACTACCCTGGGGAAAAGACCTTGGCTATTCACCCTATCCATGTCCCTCATGATTTTATAAACTTCTATAAGGTCACTCTTCAGCCTCTGATGCTCCAAGAAAAAAAGCCCCAGACTATTCCGCCACTCTTTATCACTCAAATCCTCCATCCTGGGAATATCCTTGTAAATCTTTCCTGAACCCTTTCAGATTTCATAACATCCTTCCTACAGCAGGGAGACCAGAACTGAATGCCATTATTGCAAGCTAGGCCTCCCAGACAGCTGCTCAAATCCAATTCCGTGGCAAGCCTTTCAAACTTCTGTATCGTGAAAGTCTGGTGCTGTACAGCAGTGACTAGTAAAATGGCATCAAGGTTAGGTCTTTGCACTGTAAACTCAGACCCTAGAGTGAAAATTTAGATATTGTGTGTTTAAATCCCGCTCTGACAGTCAACGTTTCCTTGAAGGTAATTCCAAGAGTAGAGTTCCTCACCAGAGCCCATCCGCTCTGACTACCTTTCTTTTCTTTCTTCTTCTTTCTTTTCTCTTTCTTTATTTTTGTTATTTTGTCTTTGGAGCTCGGTCATGGAGGCGGTGACATTGGCAGCTGGGGGACTTTGACGATTGGCCACAATGCAGCTATTTGAGGTTGGCAGCATCGATGTCTGGACTGGTGCTGGAGGGGTACTCTGTAGTAAGGTGGGTGACACAGGTCCAGATGATGGCAGTGGTGGCTGATGGTGAAAGATAGTGGCAGTGGTGAAGCAGTGGTTGCAGCAGAGGCCTTGCAAGCGACAGTGAGGCCTGGCATGCCTGATGAAGTTTGGCAGTGGCGATCAGTGGTGAGGGTGGCTAAAGAATACAGGCAGGTCTTAGCCCAGTGTGGGAAAGCATGTCCAGCACAGAGGAGGAGAGCGAGCCTTCGAGGGGAAAGCCCAGCTTGGAGCGTCTGCAGGCACATCACTTCAGAAAGGACTGTAATGCTTGACTTTTTAACTTTATTTCCTTATTTTTCAATTTTATGCCAGAAAGAATGTAGTGCTGAACTTTTAACTTAGTTCTTTATTTTTCTACTTCTGCAACAAAGAATTTGTACCAAAAGTATTTTGTACCTAAGATTGTACTATATGTAGCAACATTGTACACTTTCACTGTACTCTTGTACCCTGTACTTGTGTACATGTGACAGTAAAACCCAAATCTAAATCTAAAATCCCAGCTGCACAAAAGTGGCAACAATCTAGAAGGTATTGTGCAGGGAATGTGCACAATAATTTTCTTTCTTTTGGCTAAGCATGTGTGAAGCCATGTGACAATCCTAACAAAACAATCATGTGGTGCAGGAGGTCCATGTACGTTTAAGTCATGTTTGAGGAGACATTGACAGCATATTTGAGGATCTGAATTCTGTTTTAAAAAATCTGGAAAAATAAACAGATATCATGAATAGTGACCCAACATGATCAGATTTTTTAAAAAAAGTATCTCACTTTTATTTGCATTGAGAGTAAAGAACTGATGTTGTTCATGTTTAATCTTGAAGTAACTGAATACATAAAGGAATTCTAGATAACGTAATGTTTAATAGCATAGTATAGAACAGCTCTGTATTAATTGATCAAGTTATTTTGAAGACTTTGATAGTAAAATATGGAAAAGTGCTCCAATTGGTCTTTGGTGCCAATGCCAATTGGCCATAAGAAAGCTACACCTGTCAGATATGAAGATGGCCTCTTAATTTGCTAATGTATGCTTCATTTCCAAAATTTCTTACCGAGCCATGTCCAAATTGCAGCGCAGTTTTTCGGTTGCATCTTTGCATAAAAGAATTGGTTTTGCTAATCATGAACATAATTAAGCCCCTCATTTTCAAAGTCCAAGTGGTCTACATATTAACTATGCTGCGATACCGCTTATATGTGGTTGAATAAAGATATCTCAAGAAATGGATGATAAGAAATGTAAATTTGTAAAATGATATGTTACAAAGACACAAGCACTGAACATGTTCTTTTAGCTTTTAATCTATCTGCTAACGAATTACATTATTGGTGCAAAATGACCAGCAATGATCAGTGCCAACAGTCAAGATGTTCTTCATTTTAATGAATCCATCATTGAAGAGCCTGTAATCAACATAGGGTGCCAACCATAATTACACTCGCCAAAGCTTAGAGAGTGAACTGTGCCCGGCATGAGTGCTTCCAGTGTTACTGGCAATGCTTGGTATGAGAAAAGGAATGGGAACCTGAGCAGGGAAACAGCAGAATGAGAAACAAGAATAGAAACAAACAACAGAAAGATAAGAAGCAAAAGTAGAAGGCAAAATGAAAAGGAGAAAAAGAAATGCAGCTATTATGCAATGTAAAGCTAAGATAACTTAAAAGGTTAAAAAGACAAGACTTAAGGTTTTAGTATCTTAAAGCACAGAACATTCGCAATAAGGTAGCTGAATTATCAACACAAATGGATACAACAGTTAGGATATAGTTGTGATTGTGGAGACTTGACTGCCGGGTAACCAAGGATTGGAACTGAACATTCAGGTGTATTTATTATTTATGCAAGACACACAAAAGGAGAAATTAGGTGAGATAGCAGTGCAGTAAAGGATGAAATTAATGCGATAATGAGGAAGGATATTGGCTCGGTATTTAGAGAGATAAGAGAAATTCAAAGAAGTCAGTATTAGTAAGAAAATGACGCTGGGGAAATTAATAGGGTTAAAGGCTGACAAATCCTCAGAGTCTGATAATCTGCATCCCAGAATACTAAAGGATATGGCCCTAGAAGCATTGGATTCATTGGTGGTCTTCTTCCAAAGTTCAATAGACTCTGAAACAATTCCTACCTTTTGGACGGTAGCAAATGTAACCCCATCATTTAAAAAAGAGAGAGAAATAAACAGAGAACTACAGAGCAGATTGCATCAAATCAGAATGGAGTCAATAGAGTCAAAATAGAGTCTATTAAAAAAGATGTGATAACAAAACATTTGGGAAGCATTATTGTAATTGGACAAATCCGGCATGGCATGGGTTTATTAAAGAAAAATCATGTTTAACAAATCTGTTGGAATATTTTGAGGATGCAAGATGTAAGGGAGAACCAGGGGATGTGGTTTATTTTGAATTTTGGAAGGCATTTGAAAAGTCCCTCATAAGACGTGTTGGGCCAAGTTACAGCACATGGGATAATCATAGTATTACATTGGCATGCCTTTAGAGTTGGTGACAGACTGAAAACAGAAAGTGCAGTGGCAGGCAGTGACCAGTTAGGTACCGCAAGGATTAGTGCTTGGGCCCTATCTATTCACAGTGTACAGAAATGACCTGGATGAGAAACCAATAGATTATTTCCAAGTTTGTTCATGACACAAAATTGGAATTATGAGGTGTGAGGAGGATATGAGAAGGGTTCTAGGTCAATTTGACAAAGAGGCCTCTTCTGGAGTGCGGTGTGTAGTTCTGGCCACCCTGTTATAGGAAGGATATTATTAAGCTGAATAGGGCTCAGAAAAGATTTACCAGGATATTACCTGGAATGGAGGATTTGAGTTATAAAAACAGGTTGGAACCCTTTTCGCTGGAATGTAGGGTGTCTGGGGGGTAACCTTACAGAGGTTTATAACAAATCATGAGGGAAATAGATAAGGTGAACAGCGAGAGTCTTTTCCCTGAAGTGGGGCAAGTTCAAAACTAAGGGGGCATATTTTTAAGGTTAGAAGAGAAAGATTTAGAAAAACATGAGAGGCAACTTTTTTATACAGAGAATGGTTAGTGTGTGGAATGAACTGCTGGAGGAAGTGATGAATGCAGGTACAGTTACAATGTTTAAGTGTGGATAAGTATGAGAAAAGGAAAGGTTTCAAGAGATATGGGCCAAAAACAGGAAGGTGGGACTAGTTTAGTTTGGGATCATGGTCGGCATGGACTAGTGGACTACAGGGTTTGTTTCCATGCTGTATGGTTCTATGACTTTATTACTCTAAGTTGATTGAGTGGGAAAATACATGGCAACTGTACAACATGACTAAATATGAAGTTATACAGTTTGGTATAAAAATCAGAAAGGAACAGTGTTATTTATTTTGGATAGTGTGGATGTACAAAGTGATCTGAATGTCCTTGTAATTCAATAAGTAAAGGGAAATAGTAAGGAACAGAAAGCAGTTGGGAAGGTGAATATTGGCCTGGATTGCAAGTGTGAGTTCAGAAGTAAGGATGTCTTCTGCAGTTACAAAGGGCCTTGGGAAGATCACACCTGGAGTATCGTGTGCAGTTTTGGTCCCCCTACCTAAGAAAGGATATACTTGCCTTAGAAAAAGTGCAGTGGCAATATCACTTGGCTGATAGTGGGGATGGTATGAGTGTTCTAGGAGGAGAGATTAGTTCAATTGGGTTTATATTTGCTCGAAATTAGAAAGGTTGAGAGGGCATCTCATTGAAATGCATAAAATTCTGACAGGCCTAGAGAGACTAAATGCAGGGGGGGGATGTTTTCCCTGAGTTGGGGCGATATATTTTTAGATTTTAAAAGGGTCTGGGGAGAAAAAGGGAATATGTCATTAAGAAAGATGGTCAGCCACGGCTCTGTGGAATGGCGGATGCTCGATGGAGCGAATGAACTATCCCTGCTCCAAGTTTCTATGAAAAGCAGAAAACTACAGTAGGATATCATTTGGATATGCCTCCAATAATTACAACTATTTGTACATACTGTAAACACAGCAATAAATACAGTCTAACTTTATGCCCTTCTTTAAATTCCATCATTGCTTCCAGACATTCTGCAAAGTCTAAGCAGAGCAGGGAACATTGAGGCTGATCATGGCATATTGTCTTTCGCATGTTGAGGATTTGCCTTCACCAATCTATGAACTATATTCTACTCTTGGTAAATGTGCTTATGTTCACTTGTGTTCTTGTGGAGCCTCCTTGTTGAAACTGGCTTTGTGCTGCATTTTGGGCCATTTCCTAGATGGTTCTGCATTATTAGGCTGGATTTGTAGATATTACAAAATTTATTGGGGTCAGTTGGCATGGTAGCTGCTTCAGAAGTGTGAAACAACTATTATTGCAGATGTATTTTTATTGGCTGCTACTATCTCATTGTCACTTACCAATTTACATTTTTCATAGTCAGTGCCCTGGGGCAACTTCATTCGTGGATCCGTTAAAAGTAAGAGCTGCTATGGCTGCCTGCTCTGGCAGTTACTTTAACAGATTTGATCATATTTAAAGGGCTCTTGTGTTTGCTCAAGTATGTTCATTGTCCATTAAAGACTGAAAGAACATGTCTTGTGTTTGTCCTTGTGCTTAACGCTTCCAATTTTTCTGATATATGCATGTGTCCTATAATCTTGGACCAGGCTTCCTGGATCTGCTCTTTTTTGGCATTCATGTATCCTAGAAGTTAAGGCATCTACCACAGTCTGATGCATATTATCAAATTCAAGTTCAAATTGTCACCAAAATCACATCTTCTTCTTCTTCTCAGCCTGAAGTTAAGCCTGATCCATAGTGCCACAAATTCCACCATGGGCTGGGGAAGGAGGTGGATCCCAAATCCTCTCAGCTGGAATGGGATCAAATCTGGTGCTATTGGCACCAACATGATCCACAGCAGCAGTCCAGCTAATTGAACCAACTAGCCCTGTAGGACGTCTAACTTCCTGAGGCAATATATTCCTTTAATTGCATGTTGCACTTCAGAGGCTAGGAGAAGCTCCAATTTTCTTTCCATTATGTGGCTGACCTGGAACCTCTCTCACTCTTACAGCCTGCCATTGATGTATGTTGAAAAGACCAGCTCAATCAGTTTGGCTATGTAATGAATTCATCTTCTTGGGCACGAAGCTCTGGGGTTAGGTTTGAATCTAAAGCTGCCAACTCAAAGGCAGGAACATGACCCACCACATCACAAGACCTCCAGATATTCACATATGAAGGCTGAATTCATTTGCAATGCATCACTGTATGCTCTATTTTTGAGATGTTGATCCATAGGATAATGCCCAAAAAAACCCAGAAAGATCTATTATAAGCATTGAGTTCCCAACTGTGATGATGATTATGGGGCTAAAAATAGACAGCTTAAGGTCTCAGCAGCCACTCCCACTGACACACCAACTATCCTACTACATTAATTTGGAACAATTTGCAGAATCAGTGGCGGGCATATCACTTGCTTAACACTGTCAGATGCCTGCAATGCCGTGGCATCATCATGAGTATCCACCTTCCTCAAATTCAAACACAATACCCTGAAAACCCCTTTCTCTTCCCCCTCCTTAAAGGGCTGATATTAAAAATGTTGTTTGAAAAAATATGCAGCTGGCTTATTAATCCAAGCTGTTTGGCAGGCCTTTTGTTCACATTAAGATCCTAATGAGCCTATTTGAAGTCATAAGCTTTATCTGGCTCAATGTTTCAGCAGTTAACTTTATGCCAGGACAAGAACTTTCATTGGCTTGAATCATCACCCCACCCATTCCAAACGCTTTCTTTCCACTCTCCACCTTAGTCAGGAGGTTGCATGATGCAGCCATCAGCCATAGTGTCATCAGCCGTGATCGCAGCGGGTGGTCCTCGTAACCTAGTAATCTTTTTTGCAAGGCATCTGAGCCCTTGAAAACAGCAGGAACATGAAAGTCCGCAAGGATATAAACATTGGAGCAGCTCCCCAGGCATCAGGTGCAAACTTATAAGAAGTGGAATCAATAATCGCAGATCATTTACATATTGATAGAATGGATTCCTTTTCTATGGATGAAGTCGGCTTTTTATGATTTGGCCCTTTCTGCACAATGCTTTCATAGTATATCGCATCATGGCACTGGGGGAAGCTATGGGGCGAAATCCCATTGTTTAGGCTGAGACATAGACCGAGTCCCATGGAAACAAGATGAACCAATATGATCAGGCAGAGTCTTGGTGCATTTGTGGGTGCATGAAATTCACAAAGGCTCCTTAGATGGCACCTTCCAAAATCAGAACTACTACCATCTAGAAAGACAAGGGTTATAGGTATATGGGACCACCACCCCTTCAAACATTCACCATCCTCACTTGGAAATTTATTGCCATTCCTTCAGAATTGCTGTGTCAAAATCCTGAAACTACGTCGCTACCTTTATCATGATCTTCTCAACAGCAACTAGGGATAGGTAATAATTGGTGATCTTATGAGTGAATAATAAAACCTCTACTGCTGCTACTTACAGATTAACTACAAGTCTGGAGATGAATACATCACATCCTACTGAGGTGTTAATTATTCTCAACAGTTTAAATGGTGCCCTCTTTAAGGTACATATTCATCATATCACAATAATGTTGACCAAAACATTACTGGATCAGTCATTTAAACACTGTGACTGCAACAGCAGGTCAGAGGCTGAGGTTTTTGAGGTAAGTAATTCAACTCTTAACTTCCTAAATCCTGTCCTCTGTCAACAAGGCAGAAGTCAGGAGTATGATAGAATACCCTCCACTTGGCTGGTTGAGTATGAAAATCTTCAAACAGCCAACAAGTAAAGGTTAGGAATCCTGGAGTATCTCTGTGGACACCCAGCTAAAGCGTGCAGTGTTGGGTTAAGGTGCATGAATCCCAGAGTGGCAGAGGCCCAGACATTTGCTGCAGGACCTGGAGGAACATTCATGTTCTCACAGCATCATGTAGGTCAGTCTTTTACTTCTGTTTCCTTGCCTTAGATGAACAGGTTTCACTAATTAGTGTGACAGTTCCTTTGGCCATAAGGTTGCTAAAATTGCTCTCTGACTCTTATTTAACCGAAAAGCTGACAATAAATATATATTAATGAGGTGTCTGCCTATCTCAAGCTCGTGCCCCAAATGCTCAGCGTGAAATATCTGCAGGGAAGTAATGAAGCAGTAAGACAAAACAATTGATTTTAACTCCCTTTCCACTCTGTTTCTGTCCCTATAGACACAACAGCTACAAGATGGACAGCAGGAGTAAGACATTTTACTATAAACATTGTCTTTTCTTTTCAGCCAGACTTTGATGCTTTGTGAAATTGTATGAAGATATTTTATTTGCCTATAAATAATACCCTTTCCATGTAAGATGAGAAAAGGTACAGACATATCCAGGAAACTGTTAAAGTTAATAATTGAATGCACCTTTGACGTGGGCTGCCCCCTGTCATTGAAGTAGCATTTTGGTGAGGCACTTTTTCTTTTCATCCCTTGTCTTCATCTCTTTTCATACTTCTCCACATGTGTTCAGGGAGACCTTTTAATCACCTCTTCAAAGACCAAATCTAATATAAAATCATTTTAAAGAAGCAATATGTTGAAAGTATTCACAAAATAAGTTTTTTTATAAACAAAATGCAATATATATTTTAAAACATATAAATCATGTTATGCAAAATTCATAATGGAACACTCATTCAAAAGGAATCCAGTTTCCAAATAATAGTCTTGGTGATATCAGTGTGAAAAAGGAAGAGAGAGTGTGGTGAAACATATCGCTGTCTTATGCATTGCTGGCAGGCAGGGATTCATTTACACCTTTTCGTAGTCCAAATTAAAAATGTTCTGCAAAGGTTTTACCAAATTTCAGGCACATTCATGGAATGTTTCGGAGCAGCCATTGCTTATCAAAACACTAAATTGGACCTTGACAACTTGCAAGGAAATGTTTAGTAACACTATTTTACATTGCTGCGAGCCTCACGGGGTTCACAGCAAAAATACAATAATTCAAATATAAATGTACTTTTTAATTTATCAAGATGTGCAAATATATTTTAGGAATGAAAATCACATCAGATTACCTTTTCTCCCAGACTAAAATGGACAGTTATGGAGGTAGAAAAATGTAACACTGAACTTCCAATGCAACATTAAGTTTGACAAGACCATCTTTTAGTCCGTATCCTGGAATTGAAATGGGTTCTAATGTTGTTGCTGCTATCAGAGGACCCCCCACCCCAGTCTCATGAATTCAAGTGAAAAGCCTACCGAAAGAATTGAAAATCTGTCTGTCCTGGTCAAGTGTACGTCTGTTGTAATTTCACAACAATTTCAATGTGCAATGTGTGTATGAATATGGTGGGGGTGTTGCAAAAACAGATGCATGAAAGCTGGAGGATGAGGCACTAATTTGTCTGTTGTGGAAAGAACAGTTTGCATATCTTTCCGTATAGCCCCAGACACCACACTTTAGAAGCTGCAAAAGGTCTTCAAAGTCAGTAGCATGAAATATTTATTTGCTGTTTGTTGTTGGACGGAATAGTGATAACAAAAGTTTCTCTCATTCCCTACTACGTTACACATCTCACTGGTGTTACTTGTTTAATAAATTGGGCCGTGGTGTTTTATTTCACCATAGCCATTCATCGATGAAAACAATGTTGTAATTATATATTATTTCAACCTTTCTGCCCCAATACAGCTTAGAAGATCAAGGTAGGATTCATACAGGCACATCTAAAATCTTGTTATTCATGATGGTGGGCTTTTACATTGCAATGTTGACCTAACAAATAAGCAAGTCTGACCCCTGTGAACATGTAGGTCTTTCCTTGGCTTATTTGTTTACATACTGTTGTGTGGTCAAGCATGGTGGATGAATGTGACCTTCTTCATGGAGATCCTAAAACCCGTGGTACAATAACAGACCAACATTTAAGAAGACGAATGCCTGCTGCCATCCATTTACTGCCTCTCCCGGGAATCTGAGATTGATGCTACTATTTAAAGGATTTGACACCATGGATTTTTGAGGGCTGCATCGTGTAAAGTGTTGAAGAGAAATAAGCATTATATATGCTATAAAATAAGATATTCTGTTTAGCATTAACCAAATAAAGAACAGCTGGCTATCAAATCCCCACTAAAATAAGTGGATAATTGAAGTGTTTTCCTGTTTTGTTTCAATCAAGAGAAGCTGCTGAAGCTTTCTGAAGAAGAGATTTTTTTTTGGTCCAACATGAATGGATCTTGCTTTGATCGCCCTGAAGAATGAAAACAGTCAAGTTTGTCCCTTTGAAAACATAGAATGTTCTGGGCAATGTTTAGCTACCAGGCACTGTAAAAAGCGATGTTCAAAGATGATTGCGTCATCACCATGCCATCGGTATTTTGATCCAGAAGCCTCATGTTGAATGATGGCAATAAAGCAGGTTAAATGTGGGCTGTTTTTTTTTGCATCTCTGGGGGTATCAAGAAGCAAAGAATAGCTGGTACTTCAGCTTTGACAAGTTTCTTTAAAAATTATTTAATCCCACTGCTCAACTGTAGCATTGGATCTTGATATTTATTGCCATACAAGTATTCAATTCTTTTGCTACATTAATGCAGGTGTTCGTAATAAAGTGGACGAGGATATATACAATACAATTCAATACATCATAGCATCAGGCCCTTCAGCCCACCATGTCTGCACCGATTCTAATCCTTATTTAGACCTACTACTTACTGCTCATCCACCGTTTCTATCCCTCAGTTCGCCTCCAGTTCTTGTGTCTATCAAGATATGCCTTAAATGTTGCTGACATGCCTGGATCCAACAACTCCATTGGCAGTGCGTTCCAAGCAGCCACCAGCCTCTGTGTGAAAAATTTTCCCCACGCTTCTCTCCTAAACTTTACCCTTTTCACCTTGAACCTGTGCACTCTGGCAGTTGAATTTCCCACCCTGCGAAAATTCCTCTCACTTTCCACCCTCTTTTATGCCTCTCGTAATTGTGTAAACCTCTATTCAGGTTGCCTCTCAACCTCCATCTGTCCAGTGAAAACAATCCATGTTTATCCATCCTCTCCTCATAATTAAAACCCTCCAGGCCAGGCAACATCTAGGTAAACCTTCTCTGCACCATCTCCAAAGCATCCATGTTCTTCTGGTAGTGTGGCGACCAGAACTGTAGGCAATACTCCAAATGTGGCCTAACCAATGTTTTATAAAGCTGTAACATAACTTGCCAACTTTTATATTCAATGCCCCAGATATTGAGTGAATAAATTGCATTTGGAGGATAATTATTTCCGAATGAAATTTCAGGGAAAAAATAATCTTGTTCCTTATTCTTAGAAATTTAGGATCACCAAAAACTGGAGTAAGTCATTTTGTTCTTTTATCTTGATCTGCCATTCAATCTCAATTCTATATCCTTTGCTTCTGATTTTCCTCATGAATGACTAGCTGTCATTTTAAAACTGTCTTTGGTCCCCTGACTTGCCTCACAGAAGGAGTTGTTTATCTGTGTCTACATTATCAAATCTTGTAACATCTTAAGCACTTCATTCAGAAAACTTCCATTCTTTTTTTACCTCAGGAAATGGATGACACTATTGTGAATTCTGCCCTTTCCTGAACACTATGGGCAATTTAGCATGCTCCTGAAGTAGGCTAATACCTGAAACATTGACTGTTCCTTTCCTCCAAATAGTGTCTGGCCTGCTGTGTCATTCCAGCCTCCTGTTTGTCTACCATCTAACACGCACATCTTTGGTCTGTGAGAGGAACCTGGAGCATCCAGAGGAAATCCACTGGGACACGGGGAGAATGGGCAAACTCCACAGAGACCGTTGCCCGAGGCTGGAATCAAACCCAGCTCTCTGATGCTGTGAGGCAGCAGTGCTAACCACTGAGCAACCGTGCCGCTGTACCCATTTCAATGCAATTCTTAAGTTGCCCAAAAATAAAGGCAGCACTCCAGGTAGGTTCTGACCTACAACTGAAACATAATTTTCTCCCACTGTAGTATTTCCTCCCTGAGGTGAAGGCAAACATTCTGTTAGCCTTTTGTCAGCCTCTACTGCCTTTCAAGCTTTCAGAAGGATTACTATTGTAAATGAAGTTTATGTCACGGTCTTTTCTTGAAATCACTCTTCTGTGTGTACCACTGAGGTGAGTAAATCTGAATGTTAACAGTATTAATGTTGCAAGGGGGAATTTTCCTTGGCTGTAGCACAGGGGTTTTTTTGCATTGTGGAATATATGTGTGGTATTTATTTGTTGTTGTGAAGTGATTTTTTTAGTCAATAAAGAATTTGGGTGGGATAGGGCAGGATTGGGCAGGGCAAAAACTCTGCTCATCCCTTCATATCTGCTCTACGCCTGACCTTTTATTCTACTGAGGCTCCAAATATATGAACAGTGGCTTCCCAGCAGGATTCTTTCTGCTAAGGTGGAGGTGCCAGTGTAGAGTACAATTCGATCACTATACCGGAAATATGCAGTCTCCTGCCCTTCATCATCTTCATCACCATCAACCCTGCCCAGCTAAGCCAGTCTACCATCTCTGTGCTGCTGGTGGATCCAATAAAGATGATGGTAACAGTAAATTGATATGAAGCCAACGCACCATGAAAGTATCGATGAACTGCACACTCCCTTAGCCACTGTGGGTGATGCATCCTACTTTCATCCTGTGCAAGCTTGTATTCAACACTTTTTGGTAGCTAGAACTAATACTTTAATGTTTTCAGGAATTTCCTACCATAAAGACACATGACTCGTTCTTTATCCTTTCATACTTTGCTTTTGCACTTGGGAAAATGTCCGTCAGCAAATTTACGCTTTGTCCATTCACTTGCTTTTCAGGATACTCGGATAATTGTTTGCTGCATTCATTTGCATTTTGCTTTAAATCATGCAGCTTTATCCCATCATTTTATTGCAATGTGGTGCACGTGTGTTGTTATATTCATAAATTACTTAACCACCGTCTGAGGCACTGCATTCGCGATCAGAGAATTTTATCCATGGCACAGCATGTGATTCTTACAGATGATAATGCAATAAGACATCTACCCATGTCTGAAATTTTGTTTATTTTGTGGTGTACGTTTGCTTGAAAACTGTTAATTTGATAATCTCTTAGGCCATTACCAAAGGTTTGGTAGTTTTTGATTTCCATCTTCTCTCTATTACATAACCTTACATTTATACAGTGACCCTCAGTCTGGCATCATAGTTTCACTTCATTGATTGAAAAAAACGTTGAGAGCTAAATATTGCAATTTAAGCCATTGCTCTGCGGATGATATCTACGTCTTATTAAACTTATGATTGGAGACAAAGAGGAGCCATGTAAAATTTCCATTGTCTTTAATGAAAAAATATCCAAACACTTCATACTAGAAACTGGACCATGGAGGGGGGTTGGGAGAAGTTGGCGGGCTGGTGGGGGAGTAGTGGTGTGCAATATATGAGGTAACTGAAAAACCTGGTCAAACTGTGAGGGTTTCATCCAAATTGCTACAGTGGAAGATGGGCAAATAGTCCCCTTGTGCAATTAATCTGAGGTTCTGCAATCCTGCATTAAAGTCAGTGTGGTCAAATGAAGGACTGTCCAAAGTGTAGTCTGAAGGTTTTACCACTATTAGTGAGGTGAAGGAACGGAAAGCTGGACTTGCGAAAAATAAGGTTTCTCATACGGGTTAAGTGCTAAATCATTGACTGTGCCTTGACAGTTTTATTGCAATTGTGCACTGTTTGACTGACCAGTCAGGCGTATGAGCCAACAAATCTAAGATCCCATAAATCGCACAGCACAAAATCACTTGTTCCAGCAGGGAGGTTAAAAAAACAGGAGAGTTTACACCAAATAAACTTTTTTTTCTCCTTTCACAGCAATGTTGACCTTCCATTTTCAGCAGATTTTGTCTTTTTGTTTTATTCACCATCACCGTGTACTTCAAAGCAGAAAAATGACTTGATTTTTGTAACTAAACTAAAACTATTCAAAAACAAAGTTGCTGGAAAAACATGCAAGATTCTTTTGGTTTTTTTAAATTATTCAAACTGGTGTTACTTCCTTGCTCCAGATGTGGAATATTAGTAATTGAATGCATTAGTGAAATTGTAGACAACTTTGACGCATCTTGTACTCTGAGTGCAGGGGACTTCAATGTCCAACATGTGTAGTTTGATATTATCGCTACTGACCAAGTTTGCGAACTCCTGAAGGTCTTATCTGTCAGACTGGGCCTGGGACTTTTAATGAGGGAACTAGCAACTCAGAGAAACTTACTTTAACTCACCCTCACCAAACCAAATGTTACAGATGCAACTGTCCATGACAGCATTGTCAGCAGTGAGCACATAATTGTTGAGAAAGTACCTGATCTTAACAACAAGAATACCACTGGTGTGCCACTATCTTTCTCAGTTGGATGAATTCAGAACAGATCTGGCCATTCAAAACCTGGTCTCCATGAGGTGCAGTGGACCATGAGCTGTATCAGAATTGCGTTCAACCACAATCTGTAACCTTATGGCCCAACATATCCCCCACTCTTTCGTTAACATTAAGCCAGATCATCAACCCTAATTCAGTCAGCAACCAGTGCAGGAGAACATGTCAGGAGCGCAGTAGGTGTAACTGAAATGAGGTGCAGCCTACAGAAACTATATCACTGAACCTAATGTCTGAAAATCAGTGGAAGTAGCTTGCAGTAGATAAAGTTAAATGATTCCACAACCAACAATTCAGATCAGAGCACTGCATTTCTGCCGCATCCAGTCTTGAATTGAGGTGGACAATCAAACAACTAATAAGGGGAGGGGAAATCCACCACAATCCCCATCATCAATGATAGGGGAGTCCAGCAAATTACTGCAAGATAAAGTTGAAGCATTTGTAATCACCTTCATCCAGATGTGCTGAGTGGGTGGTCCATCTGGGTCCCATCCTGAGGTCCTCAACATCACATATGCTAGTCTTCAACCAATTTGAATCACTTCACATGACGTCAAGAAATGACTGAAGACTCTGAATATAGCAAAGGCTTGGGCCCTGCACCGTCTGGCAGTATTACACAAGATATGATCCAATATAGCTATGTCTTTAGCCAAGCTATTCTGATATAGCTTTAACATTGTGTCTACCTGAAATGTTGGAGAACTGGCCATGGAAAAACTCTGTCCACAAAGAGCAGGACAAAGCAGTCCGACTAATAACACTCCATTAGTTAACCCTCAATTACAAGTAAAGTGATGGAAGTTCTCGTTGAAGTTGTTATCAACTAACACGTTGCCAGAAATAGCCTGCCCAAGAATGCTTAACTTGAGGTAGTTTGCCCACTAATGTCTGAATCGTGTTGCAGTTTTGTCCAAACATAGACAAAAGAGGTCAAACTAAATGATGTCTTGAGAATGGCATACAGGTGGCATTTGACTCAGTGTGGCATCAAAGTTCTGAGAAAAATTAGATCAATAGAAGTCAGGGAAAACTCGTCATTTGTCATACGTAACATAAAAGGAAATGGGTGTGATTGGTGGAAGCCAAACATCCCAGCCCCTTGATATTGCTACAAGAACTCTTCAAGGTAGTGTCTGAGACCCAACGATATTCAGCCTTCTCTCCATTAAATAGTAAGAAGTGCAAGTATTTGCTGATGATTGCACAGTGTTCAGTACAATTTGTGACTTCTCTGATATTGAAGCAGTTTGTGTGAGTCCATGGATAAGTTCTGAACAATATTCAGGTTTGGGTTGATAAGTGTCAAGGAACATTTACACAAGCCACAAGTGCCAGGTATTATAAAGCAGCAGTTGACTCCCCCATAACTAAAATTGAAACACCCAAAAAGGAGCCCCTTGCCCTATAATCTGTTAAAAATGAAGGTGAAAAGTAGTGTAACCTACCTTTCAGCAACTTCTAGTGGTTAACTAAAAGAAATCCCTGACGCTCACTTTACAATCAACAATTTATTTGTTTAACTCTAACAGTGAACAAATTAACTAAACTATTAACAAATTGAACAAACTCCTCCTAACTACTAGCTATTCTCAAATAAAACAAGATTCTAATGGTCTCACTTACATAAAATAAAATAATTTAAAAAATAGTCTCTCAAAATTACAGCCAGGTCATATGTCTTCCGGAATGTCCCGTGACTTCTCTGTGGAATGTGCTGTTAGGAATGCCTTCTCTACTGAATTGTCCCGTCAGGAATATTAACTAGTTGTGCTATGGGTACCTTTGATTTAGATGGTTCTTTCTCCAAAACTTAGAGAAGATTGTGAAAGCTAACGATTCACTCTTGAGAGTTAAGAGCTGTTAACTCTTGCAGATGGCAGTTCGCTCTCCTGCTTTTGCCCAACTATCCCTTCTTTAATACACTTGATGGCATATCAATATTTCTTACAATAGGATTGGTCCTCTGGTGTCAAAACCATCAGATACAAATTTAATTGGTTTTTGGTGTCTGAGTGCCTGGTTCAAATTAATTGGCTAAATTCAAAACTTATTGCTTGATAACAAAACAAAACTGCTGCTTGGCCTGCTAACCATACAGCCTTTTGATACAAACAATTCAATTCAGGCGCTCTGTGCACATGCAAACCAAAAAACTGCTGCCCACAGTCATTTTGTTTAAATCTCTAAGCATAGAAAAAGCGCAGCATCTTTTAAAGGGACCACACACTTCTTCCCTCCCTCACATTGTAGAGACACAAATATTTTATAAACACTAAATTCTAACATTCTGCCTTCCAATCCATAAGTATAATCCATGATTATCCTTTGAATGGTGTGGCACAGTGGCTCAGTAGTTAGCACTGCTGCCTCACAGCACCAGGGACCCAGGTTCAATTCTAGCTATGGGCAACTGTCTGTGTGGAGTTTGCACATTCTCCCCATGTCTGTGTGGGTTTCCTCCTGCAGTCCAAAGATGTGCAGGTTTGGTGGATTGGCCATGCTAAATTGCCTGCAGCTTTCAGGGCTGTGTAGATTAGGTGGGTTATAGGGGGATGGGTCTGGGTGGAATGATTTGAGGGCCAGTGTAGACTTGTTGGGCCCAAGGACCTGTTTCCACACTGTAGGGATTCTATGGTACGCTACCCAACTTTGCAGCACCTTCATTTTTTTTAAACCTTAACTCCATTATATTACTCGATCCATATCTGATTAGTCTAGAGTTACACATTTCATTCTAATCCTGCATACATATATATATTTTATATATAAAACATCGAACACTACCATTTCTACCTGAAATAAACATTCTTGTTTAAAATCCACAGTAATATATTTGCAATAACATTTTCATGACCATAACATGTGCAATCTGTAAATTAGATGCTTGTAACATGAGACTCCAATGAAATAATCTGGCATTCTTTTCCTTAAATCTTTCCAGAACTGTTAACGTGTTGTGATCGGTATACTCTAACATCGCTGATACATTGTTTGCAATGTAAATATTGATATATTGTGAGACCAGTACCAAACTCAATAACTCAGTTTCAATGGTTGATTTTTTTTTTCTGGTAGACATTGAGTTTTTTTGAAAAATTACCAATTGGCCTTTCAATTCCACAATCATCCTACTGTAAAATAACAGCTCCACCTGTGATCTAGCTGTATCATTTCCAACAACAAACTTTATTTCTGGAATAACTAATGTTTCCATCACTCCACCAGCACTTCCCCAGTCTTGATTGGACTTTCTAACCTTATCTTACATAGGGGAGCACTAATTCTCCCTCTAGTTATTCCACAGATTTCAGACAGAGTGCAAATATTTTAATCTCTTACTATCTCTTACTATAGAGACTGACTAGCTCCTGCATCTCTCAATATTTTAATCTCTTTAACTACTCCCCCTGTTCTACCTGAGTAAACCTTACCCACATAAGTGAAGTCTTTAAAAAGTTTGTGCGTTATCCTATGATCCGTCCCGTGACGAGGCTGTGCAGTATCCTGCAGCTCCTAGACTTCTCTTGGGATTTCCTTCACAACCTCAACTAATCCCATTGGTGTAGCCTCTTTTACCACATCCTTTTTCCCAATGCCTTTCTTAACCCACCAGCACTGCGACTTTATGTGTCCCCCTTATTGCAGTGAAAACAGCTGAAGTCTTTCATCTCTTTTCCATCCTCTTAGACTTCTTTTTTCACATGTGGTAAACTGTTCCAAGTGTGATCTATCTTTTGTTTTTCATTGAAGGATCTCCCTCTTTCCCAATTTCTATCCTTCACAGAATGAAATTGCTGTTGGAAGCTGTTGATTTATGCACTGATGTGTATTCATCTGCCATCTCTCCAGCTCTTCTCATGTTGTAACTTTCTGTTCCTCAACATGAGTTCTTACCATTTCTGGAAGTGAATTTTTAAAGTCCTCCAGCAGAATAATCTCTCTAAGATCCTCAAATGTCTTTCTACCTTTAATGCTCTCACCCCTCTATTGAAGTTGCTCTGTTTAATTCTTTCACAGTCAATATAAGTCTGACATTGTTCCTTTCTTAAATTTCTGATCCGTTGTGTGTACGCTTCTATCAATTTGTAGGCACTCAACCTAGCCTGTTTTACTCCTTCATATCCTCCTGACACCTCCTCTGACAGCGCTGCAAACACCTCACTAACCCTGCCTACCAACTTGGTCAGAATTAACATTAAACACATAGTCTCTAGCCAGTTCATCTGTTTAGCCAATTTCTCAAAGGAAATAAGAAAGGCTTCTGCATCTTTTTCATTGAATTTTGGTAAGGTTTTGACATATTTGTATGTATCCTTACCAGGCCTTTGGCTACAATGGGTCTGCTCATCATCACTCTCCTCCTCACTAAGCCTATCTTCCACCTTCATTTCCATCAATTTAAGTCAGCTATCCTGTCTATTTTGCAACTTCTGAAGTTCAAACTTTCTCTCTTTTTCCCTTTCTTCACTCTCTTTGTGTCATTCCTCTGCTTGTAACCGTAATTGAAACAGTTCCCTTTCCTGTTCAAGCTGCTTTATCTGCAATTGAATTTTAGCCGTTGCCAAACGTTCTAATAGCCTTTCCAGCAAATTTAAGTGTTGAGTTATTGCTGTAATTACCTCTTCTTTTCTCATAGACAAAGGCAACCCCAACTCCATCTTGTCTGCCAATTCCAGCAGCTTTTCCCTGGTCATCTCCTGTGAAACCCCCAAACTCACTACTTCCACCCCCGGAAAACTCTTGGTGACTGAAAGAGACATTACCTCACTTTTGATTTAACCAATAACAAGCAACCAAAATTAAACAGATTTTCCACTTCTCAGCTAAGTTTTATTTAAAGGTCTAGGACACTAGTCCCCGATTCTATTTAAATCTGCTGGGAACTTTCATACCCTACATCTGCTTAAATATGCCCAGATCCCTCCAGATCAATCCAAATCTGTCCAAATCCTGGACCCGATCTGTCCCAATCTGTTGAAACCTGAACCCGAGCTGGCTAGTTCCCAGGCCTGAGCTGGCCAGATCCCGAACCTGAGACCTAAATCTGTTATAAAGCAGGGGTTGACTCCCTCCTCTGATAACTAAAACGGAAACACCCAAAAAGGAGCCCCTTGCCCTATAATCTGTTAAAAAGGGAGCGTGAAAAGTGGTGTAACCTACCTTTCAGCAACTTTTAGTGGTTAAATAAAATAAACCCCTGACACTCACTTTACAATCAACAAGTAAAACTTTATTTACCTAACTCTAGCAGTGAACAAATTAACTAAACTATTAACAAACTGAATAAACCGCTTCTAGCTACTAACCATTCCTGAATAAAACAAGATTCTAATGGTATATTGTTCCAATAAATACAAGTCCCACCTATGTAAAATAAAATAGTAAAAAAATTAGTCTTTCAAAATTACAGCCAGGTTACGTGCCTTCTGGAATGTTCTGTGTCTTCTCCATCCCGTGTACTGTCAGGACTGCCTTCTCAGTCAATTGTTCTGTCAGGGATGCCCTTTCTGTTGAATTCTCTTGTCAGGAATATTAACTAGTTGTGCCGTGGGTACCTTTAAATTAGAAGGTGCTTTCTCTAAAAATTAGAGAAGACTGTAAGAGCTGGCGATTCTTTCTTGATAGCTGGGAGCTGTTAACTCTTGCAGATGGCGGTTCGCTCTCCTATCTTTGCCCAACTACCCCTTCTTTTATACACTTGATGGCATATGAATATTTCTTACAATAGGATTGGTCCTCTGGTGTCAAAACCATCTGATACAAATTTAATTGGTTTTTGGTGTTTGGGTGCCTGGTTCAAATTAATTGGCTAAATTCAAAACTTATTGCTTGATAACAAAACAAAACTGCTGCTTGGCCTGTTAACCATACAGCCTTTTGATTCAAATGTTTCAATTCAGGTGTTCTGTGCACATGCAAACTCACAAGCTGCTGCAGACATTTTGTTTAAGTTTCTAAGCATAGAAAAAGCGCATCATCTTTTAAAGGGATCACACACTACTTTCCCCCCTACTATTTTACGCCAGTATTTTGCAAACACCAATTCTAACGTCCTGCCTTCCAATCCACAAATACTCTACCCAACTTTGCAACACAGGCAACTATCATCTCCAGAAAGAGAGAATCTAGCCATCTACCCTTGACATTCAATAGTATTATCATCACTGAATTCCACACTGTCAGCATCCTGGGGAGTGAAACTTACCAGCGAATTACAAAGTCAATCAGTCATCAACACGTAACATCCCCAAGACCCCTGTGGGAAAAATGGAAGGTTGATCCTGTTGGATCTTTGGACTGTCAACGTCATCTGGTAGAATGCCTCGTTAAATTTTTCCGTGATGCAAAGGCAATGTTTGGCTGGTGGTGAGAAGGATGCTACCTGTCAGATCCTTCATGTGCACCCAGACTCTCTTGGCCAGCACAAGCTGCCCTTAAAGTGGCTGCATTGGTGGGGAAGAGAGGTGAGACTGTCACTCTTCCTTCTTGGGTGTGCCTTTGTAAAGATGTTCTGGACAGGCATGCAATGGTTTTGTCAAGGTTCATCCCAAGATGCTCGGTGATGCAGGATTCTGTGCTCTACGGTCAGTTTCCCAGGATGCACACCGAGACAAGCCACCAACTCATTCTTCCAATGTAAAGAGTTGATCCTGAAAGAGAGTTACAGACTGGCATAATTCAAAGTCCTGGACTTTGTGCTGTGGGGCATACTGAAGCTCGGGGCAGATGCTGCCAAAGTGCAGTGGGGAAAGACAAATATTTAAGGTCTTTCTTCCAAATCATAACGGGGGTCTGTTTGGTTTTCAGACTTCTTCGTTGCCTCAAAATGTAAGTAGATTCTTTCTGCGTGACTTAAAAATGCCCTTGCTATTTGCAATGGCACGGTAGCTCTGTGGGGTGTAAAATTCCAATGTATCGTTTATGTTTCATTTTCGTCATTGTAAAGATTACACAAAACTGAATGAGAACATCTTTATATGTACTTATAGGAAATGTTTTTATGAATAAACTGTAAATTTGAAATTTAAAAAAATGACCAGGATGTCACCTGGATCAGACTATAAACACTGAAGCTGTAAGAGTAGATAGGGGCTGGAAATTGTATGATGAGTGTTCCCCCAGATTCTCCAAAGCTTGTCTGACAACTATATGACACAGCCAGAAGTGTGATTGAATACTGTCCATTCACCCAGATGGATCCAGCTCCAACAGCACTCCAGAAGCTCAACACCTTCCAGGTTAAAACAACCCATTTGATGGACATCCTCCACCAGCATTTAAAGATTCATTCTATTGTCACTGATTCACATCAATTACTGTGTTTACTATCTAAAAGATACATTGCAGCAACTCACTAATTCACTCAAGTGACCGATCTGTATCTTTTTATAGCCCCCTTATGTACTTTACACAACTTACTTTCTGATTACTTTTGTATCTTCAGCAAATTTGACCTCATGTCATTTCATCCAAATGGTTTACATAAATTATAAAAGGTTGAGATACGAACATTGATGCTTGTGGCATGTCACTCGTAACAATTTACAAACCAGAAAAAAAAACTATGCCTACTCTCTTCTTCCTGTTAGCCAGATATTTATACATCTGTGCCAGCCCACTTGATTGTCACTCCTTCCTCCACATTGAATATTCACTCCATCTACCAATGGTGCACAAAGACAGCAGTGTTTCCAATCTGCAGGATGTAATTCAACAACTGAGCAAGGCTCGTTTTGATGCTTCTTCCAAAGTTGTAATCTCAGCCACTGAGAAGGACAAGGGCAGCAGATGCATGGGAGCACCATTACTTGCAAGTTTTGCTCCAAGCCACACAGCATCCCAGCTTGGAACTATATCACTGCTCCTTTGCTATCACTGTGTGAAAATCTCGAACTCTCTTCCGTAAAGCAGTGTAGGTGTATTTACAGCAGTAAACATCTGCAGTTCAAGAGGACGGATCCTCATCATCATCTAAAGGGCAATTAGTGATGAACAATAAATGCTGGCCTTGCCAAAGCTGCTAACATTGTAAGAAAGAACAAAAATAAAGTATAAATTCACTCTGTCATAAATAACAAGGTGTAGAGCTGAATGAACACAGCAGGCCAAGCAGCATCAGAGGAGCAGGAGCCTTCATAACGCTCCTTGAAATCTACTCCTTTGACAACCTTTTGATCTTCTGAATACATACCTCTTTATGTGGTTTGGTGGTGTGTTTTGTTATACAATGCTCTCGTAATTGCTTTGACAGTTTCATTGTGCCGAAAGTACTGTATAAATATAAACTGTGGTTTTTGACTAGCTTGATAGACATTTTTGGAGGATTTTTCACCACAAGACCTAATGAGATTTCTTGCTTTTCTTACCAAACACGCAGCATTAATGGCCTACCCTGGCCCCTATAGCATCCTGTGCCATCTTATCACATGGTGTTTCACAACAGCTCACCACTCAGTGCAAATCTACTGAAATGTCACAACACTTGTGCCCACATCAGCTGCTGTTCACCGAGGTAAGAGTTGGGAATCCGTATTGCACCTCAGCAGCATAATCATAGCACAGCAGCCATGAATATGGACTGCCCACAGCACATATCCGACATGGCTGATACTCCTTCGCACATATGCCTTTCTCTCACCATTGTTACTGTTTAACTACTACACACTCTTCACTTTTCCCGAGCAACATCCCATCTAAACCTCAACTTCCAGCGTAAACTTAGATCTTATCATTGTTCAGTCAGGGAGCATCACAAACAGATAAGGAATTGGACAAATACAAACACAAACAGAAGCTTTTGTATTATAAAAAGGAAAAAGAGAACAGAAATGAAGCCAACAGAGACAGAACCTCACCCCACACAACGCCAACCAGTATTTAGCATCATGACCAGAAAAAAAACATTTTAAGTCCAAAATTGTGATGTGTAACTGTGTGGCAACCTAAGAACGTCCAGGAGTAGATCCACCCTGACCTGTGAGACCCACCTTTATGGAAGAGATTCCAATGGCCCAGCTCAGACACATGGATCATTTTGAGTAATATCCTTTCTCAGATGGATAGAGCTAGATAAAATGTAAACATATGGGAGTTTGAGAAATACTCACATTGTGTTTTTTACAAGGAATATCTTGTCAATAAAATTGAGTTGATCCATAAACCAAATTCTGTGTTCTGCCTTTGTCTGCCTCACCGACTGAGCACGTAGAAAAGTGTCTTTAGTACATAAAATGGCCGAAGTGTCCAAAACACAGACAACATAGGCCTAGCAGGTTCCTGAGTTGAGGATAAAGAAAGACATGTCAGAGAGGTGGTGTGGAAGTTTGCATTATCGCAACAGATTCAACTGAGATGGAGAAACAGAGAAATGGAATAGAGTCCCTCCAATAAGCAGGATGTGAGGAAGTTAGTTGAGGTATAGTGGTGGAGTCCATATTTTAACATGAATGCAAGTTCATTACTGGCCACATTAATTTGTGCTTCTACACTAGAGGGAGCTTTATAAATGTATAGATGCTGTGTCAGTTGTGACATCAAGGACCACAACATCCCAAGTAAAATTTACCAGATATTAACCTCATCAAACGCTGCAACTCCAAGTTAGCATGGATAATCCCAGTGTGTTACCCAATACAGTCACTGTCCTAGGTCAGTGCGTCACATAAATGATAACACTGTAATAATCAATCACTCATCAGGGTTTGATTAAATTCATGGATTCCTTTAGTTAAAGATATAAAATACGTCCTAGTTATGAAGCAGACTTTACAAGAGCAATTAATTTCTGTGTCGTTAACTTGCACAACCAGAGCACATCAGACTAACTGCCAGGCAAAGTTGCAACATTTTTACACAGATGCCTCAGAGGCGAATCTCTTAAAGGCAAGATACACATACAACGTCCTACTCTTTTATAAGCGAGCCTATGAGTCTCTATAACATTTCAGCAATTTGCTGATGTGTCCAGATCCCTTGGTGGTGACTTTGTCTGGAGGTGCTGATGATTTCCACAGACAGCAGTCTGTTGGTCCTATTTGTGTTATCAAGTTTTTCTTTGACAGACTGCTGCTGCTGCTGACCCAGTTTTGGCTTATCCTGTAGCCACATTTTTTGTTCAAGCGTGGTAGCAGTAGCTGGGCAAGTGACAAAGGAAACAGTGAGCAGTGTCTGGAATGCATTGAGGACTGTGAGGAATTCAAATGGCTTTGAACTGATGCCTGATAAAGAGCTATCTGCAAGCTATCATGCCCATGCTGCATGTAGATGTGAACTCCTGCACATTTCCATTTTTTTTACTGGTGAAGCATTCAGGCTATTATAGGCTGCGAAATATAAGGCTCATTGAATATCAGGATTAGGTGAGTCAGACAGCATTAAGCAAGTTCACCTTGATCATAGAGTCATAGAATCTCTACAATGTGGAACCAGGCCATTTGGCCCATCGAGTCCACACCAACCCCCTGATGAGCATCCCACAGAGATCCATCCCCTATCCTATCCCTGTAACCCTGAATTTCCCATGGTTAATCCACCTAGCCTGCACATCTTTGGACTGTGGGAGGAAACTGGAGCACCCAGATGAAATCCACACAGACACAGTGAGAGTGTGCAAACTCCACATTGACAGTCGCCTAAGGGTGGAATTGAACCTGGGTCCCTGGTGCTGTGAGGCAGCAGAGCTAACCAGTTGTATTGAGAGATATTTCAAAATGAACAAATGGAATAAAGTGCGAATATGTCATTAACAGTAATAAAGCTTTTACCCTCATTAATTATTTCTCAAATATGCGGTCAACCAATTTGCCTTTGACAAGGATATATTGAGAGGAAGAAAATACATCACAAAGCCTGACTTATTTGGAAACAAGGAGCACAGTCATATATATGGAAATTAATCAACCTTGTTAATAGCTCAGCCAGTTTTTCTTTTTTATTGTGGTGTATTTCATATTCCCATTAACTAGTGTAAACACTAGTATAATGTTAACGTATGCAATTGACAGTTTTACTTCACAGAAGCTAATATTCCAACTGCGTAAAAGTAGCCATCAATACCTGTTATTTTTACACTTTTTATCTGGTTTAAGCTTGGTCAGCTGTATGCGGATTAGAGAATACAATACATTTCTTAAAGTCATAGTCATACAGCACAGGAACAGACTCTTTGGTCTAACCGGTACATGCTGAACATAATCCCAAACTAAACTAGTCCCACCTGCCTGCTCCTGGCCTATATCCCTCCAAATCTTTCCTATTGTGCACTTATCCAAATGTCTTTTAAATGTTGTAATTGTACCCACATCCACCACTTCCTCAGGAAGTTCATTCTACACACGAACCACCCTCTGTGTAAAATATTTGCCCATCAAGTCTTTTTTAAATCTCTCTTCTCTCACCTTAAAAACATATCCCCTTGTCTTGAAACCTCCTATCCTCAGGAAAAGACAGTTACCATTGACTCTATCCAAAGCTCTCATTATTTTACAAACTTCTTACAGGTCTCTTCTCAAACTCCAATGCTCCAGCAAAAACGGTCCCAGCCTTATCCAGCCTTACTTTATAAGTCAAACCTTCCATACTGGCAACATCCTGGTAAATCTCTTCTGAACCCTCCCCAGCTCAATAATATCCTTCCTATAACTGAGCCACCAGAACTGCTACAGTACTCCAGAAGAGGCCTCACCAATGCCCTGTACAACATCAACATGACTTCCCAACTTTTATACTCAAAGAAATGAGCAATGATGGCTGGCGAGGCAAACGTCTTTTTACCCATCCTGTCTCTTTGTGATGCAAACTTCAAAGAACTATATATCTGCACCTCATGGGTCTCTCTGCTCTACAACACTACCATTAATTGTATAAGCCCTATCCTTGTTTGTTGTACCAAAATTCAATGCCTCACATTTATCCAGATTGAACTCCATCTATCATTTTTTCAGCCCATTGACCCATTAGATCAAGATACCTTTGTAATCTTAGAAAACCTTCTTCACTGCCCACTGTGCTACAAATTTTAGTATCATCTGCAAACTTACTAACCATGCCTTCTATATTCCCATTCAAATCATTTATATAAATGACAAACAAACGAGGACCCAGAACTGATCCCTGTGGAACTTTGCTGGTGACAGGCCTCCAGTCCGAAATACAACACTCCACCACCACTCTCTGTCTCCTGCCATTAAGCAAATTATGTATCCAATTGGCAAGCTCACGCTGAATCGCATGCGACCTAACTTTACTAATTGGTTTACCATGCGGAACCTTGTCAAAGGCTTTACTAAAATCCAAATAAACAACTTCTGCTGGTCTGCCATCATCAGTCTTTTTGGTAACTTCCTCAAAAACTCAATCACTTGTGAGCCATGATTTCCCTCGTACAATATGTTTTGTCAAGTTGTATTTTGCCATGGCTCACAGCTGCTATATGGCAAACTCTTAGGATCAATAAACTAGATATTGTTTTAAATTGCTTGTTCATCTGAATTAGATGGTGGACTGGGAAGGTAGTGAAAGTTCAGATGAAGCTAAGAGAGTGGGGAAAAACTGGCAAAAGTCTTGTTCAGCATGAACACATTACATTTTGATCAGTTGAAAAAATTGTAAATGTATATCACACATTCAGATGAAAAGAGAAAGTTTTCCAATTGATATGTTCGTTATATGTTAGTTATGAACTATGGTATTCCACACAAATCTATATTTATTGACTCGGGTGGTAAAATTCCACCTTAATACATAACTCGTGTCAGACATTTGTCTATAACAGAAGTGCACAAAATTGAACTGAAAGCTTAAAATAGTAAAAAGCTGCAAAGAAGATTTTGAGCTGAGACAGTTCATATTGTTTTGCAAATTCAAATGGTTGGACAGTATTGAAACAAATGTGTGGCAGTTGGATAAGGTGGGATGTGTCAAGCAATTCAGAAATCCTCCAGGAGTGTTTTACTCACAAAAAAATTTCCAGTATTGAATACTGGTGACAGCTCCGAGATGGAAAGTCCAGACCATATCCACAATAACAACAGGCAAAGGGCAGCGTTTGGGTGGAGAGAGTACAGTGAATTGTAGGACTGTGGAAAATAGAGGAGAAACAATAGAGGGGCTCACTAGTGTTTCCACAATTAATACTGTGCTTACCACATGGTATGTTGCCTTTCTGGTGGGAAGGTGGAGAATTTCATGGAGACAGGAAGAGGAGGAGGAGGAGGAAGGGGAAGAAGGGGATGGAGAAACGAATAAAAGGAGGCATCTGGTATCCATTCAATCCAGACGGGCTAATCATACTCCAGTTTCCCTTGTTCTTATTCCGGTATCACTGCTGCACCACAGGTCCTCACATTTCAATTCTGCTACAACCATCAAAGATTCATTTTTAGTCAAATTCCTGAAATAAAAGAAGCCCCAAAAAAATCCTTTCCGTAACAGGCTTTTCCAACAGCACTTCTAATAAAGCAGTCGAAACTATTCATCTTTGTGCCTGTCTTGTGAATGCCTTTGATTGGTCATACAGTCTTACACTGTCTTCAGCCAGTGGCTACAGTATAATCAGTGAAAGGCTGCTAAGTTTCAGCGAGGAAATTGTAGATTGCATTGCAGGACAACATGATCTTTAGTGCAAGAACCAATTCTACATGAAATGTGCCTTGTCTTCAGCAATATTCAATTATAACTTTGTCGGCAACCATGGCAGTAGCAGCAACCTTCAGAAACTGCCACACAACCTTCAGAAGGAGATAGTAGGAACTGCAGATGCTGGAGAATCTGAGATAACGAGGTGTAGAGCTGGATGAACACAGCAGGCCAAGCAACATCAGAGGAGCAGGAAGGCTGATGTTTCA